>CM040394.1:111563417-111803417 GCA_022702515.1 Ilyophis sp. 1 JC-2022 | reverse complement strand
TGACTGTCTGTATGGCTGTGACTGTATGACTGTGACTGTCTGTATGAATGTGTCAGTATGAGTGTGTCAGTATGAGTGTGTCTGCATGAGTGTGTCAGTATGAGTGTGTCAGTATCTAGTGCGACACACTCACCTGGTCTGGCGCAGCGGGATTGGTAGGGAGATGCATAGGAAAGGGTCGAAGGTGTTGCTTTGCTTAAGGCAGTGAGGGCAGGTGAGCGAGGATCTGTGGGGAGAGAGAGAGAGAGAAAGAGACAAAGTGAGAGAGACAGAGAGAGGGACAGAGAGTCAGAGAGACACAGGGAGAGAGAGAGAGAGAGATAGAGAGAGAGAGGGACAGAGAGATATGGAGAGAGAGGGACAGAGAAAGAGAGAGGGAGAGAGAGAGAGAGAGAGAGAGAGAGAGAGAGAGAGAGGGACCGAGAGAGATGGAGAGAGAGGGACAGAGAAAGAGAGAGGGAGAGAGAAACAGAGAGACACAGGGAGAGGGAGAGAGACAAGTGAACACACTCTCGCTGACTGCCACACATTTTCCTTCAAACACTGAGACGCATTTGTCAAAACACGACACGACTGGCTTTCCAGAAACCTTTCCACGACACAACGAAACTGTGAGCAGCACACCGTCAGCATTCTGGGACTCTTGGAGAAAAAGATGGTTTTCCTTTGGTTTGTCCAGAGGGAACTGAGAGAACTCTGTGCTGGTTTCTCTAGTCGAGACTCTGAGATAATTCTGTGCTGGTTTCTCTAGTAGAGACTCTGAGAAAACTGTGCTGGTTTCTCTAGTAGAGACTCTGAGATAATTCTGTGCTGGTTTCTCTAGTAGAGACTCTGAGAGAATTCTGTGCTGGTTTCTCTAGTAGAGACTCTGAGAGAACTCTGTGCTGGTTTCTCTAGTAGTGACTCTGAGAGAACTCTGTGCTGGTTTCTCTAGTAGAGACTCTGAGAGAACTCTGTGCTGGTTTCTCTAGTAGTGACTCTGAGAGAACTCTGTGCTGGTTTCTCTAGTAGAGACTCTGAGAGAACTCTGTGCTGGTTTCTCTAGTAGAGACTCTGAGATAACTCTGTGCTGGTTTCTCTAGTAGTGACTCTGCGATAACTCTGTGCTGGTTTCTCTAGTAGAGACTCCGAGAGAACACTGTGCTGGTTTCTCTAGTAGTGACTCTGAGAGAACTCTGTGCTGGTTTCTCTAGTAGAGACTCTGAGAGAACTCTGTGCTGGTTTCTCTAGTAGAGACTCTGAGATAACTCTGTGCTGGTTTCTCTAGTAGAGACTCTGAGAGAACTCTGTGCTGGTTTCTCTAGTAGAGACTCTGAGATAACTCTGTGCTGGTTTCTCTAGTAGTGACTCTGCGATAACTCTGTGCTGGTTTCTCTAGTAGAGACTCCGAGAGAACACTGTGCTGGTTTCTCTAGTCGAGACTCTGAGATAATTATGTGCTGGTTTCTCTAGTAGAGACTCTGAGATAACTCTGTGCTGGTTTCTCTAGTAGAGACTCTGAGAGAACTCTGTGCTGGTTTCTCTAGTAGAGACTCTGAGATAACTCTGTGCTGGTTTCTCTAGTAGTGACTCTGCGATAACTCTGTGCTGGTTTCTCTAGTAGAGACTCCGAGAGAACACTGTGCTGGTTTCTCTAGTAGTGACTCTGAGAGAATTCTGTGCTGGTTTCTCTAGTAGAGACTCTGAGAGAATTCTGTGCTGGTTTCTCTAGTTGAGACTCTGAGAGAACTCTGTGCTGGTTTCTCTAGTTGAGACTCTGAGAGAATTATGTGCTGGTTTCTCTAGTAGTGACTCTGAGAGAATTCTGTGCTGGTTTCTCTAGTCGAGACTCTGAGAGAACTCTGTGCTGGTTTCTCTAGTTGAGACTCTGAGAGAACTCTGTGCTGGTTTCTCTAGTAGTGACTCTGAGAGAACTCTGTGCTGGTTTCTCTAGTAGAGACTCTGAGATAACTCTGTGCTGGTTTCTCTAGTAGAGACTCTGAGAGAACACTGTGCTGGTTTCTCTAGTAGAGACTCTGAGAGAACTCTGTACTGGTTTCTCTAGTAGTGACTCTGAGAGAACTCTGTGCTGGTTTCTCTAGTAGTGACTCAGAGAGAACTCTGTGCTGGTTTCTCTAGTAGAGACTCAGAGAGAACACTGTGCTGGTTTCTCTAGTTGAAACTCAGAGAGAACTCTGCGCTGGTTTCTCTATCTGACAGCAAACAACACATTGGATAAAACTGGAGCCTGAAATTGACGGTCTGCAAAAACATTTTTCTTTTAAGAGGTAGTAGAGGTAGAGGTTCGGGAGGTAGTCCATGTTCTGAAGGTAGTATTGTAGCTGTCACCTCAGGAATGGTGTTCTATCCTACCTCTAGTGACACAGGTAACTATATCCTGCCATTACAGACTCCAGTTAACGACATAGCCTGTGCTCAACACTGATCTCTGTGCTAAAGGGCTGAGTGCCTTTCCAACCCCAGCCTGCAGGGGGTGTGAAAACCCCACTAACCAGCTAGCACAAAATGGTATCGTATTGTTAAAGGCATTTCACGGTTTTATCTTCACAGTGTTGACTGTCTAATGCTTCAGAAATGCAGATTTTCTGCCAGTTGGATTCAATAATAGAATCATGTATGGTGACCTTTACCTTTTACTTGGAAAATACCCCCCCCCCCCCTCCCCCCAACTTTCCACTTTCAACAAGCAACAGTCTGAGTTTACAAATCCTAGAGCTCATCTTGTATATTCTTATATAGTCCTTTCATAATCTAAATCTCACAGCGTTAAAAGCTTTTTACTCGGTTGGGTTCCTCTCTGTTAGAATACGCTCTGTCCAAACTGTGCCGGGCTTCCGGAGAGTTCTTCCTCACCGGCTGTTATAAGTGTGGTGTGAGGCTCTACTGGGGAGCACTTTGCCTGAAACCCCTGCGGGCTCTGATTGGAGCATCAGGAGCCTATAGCAACGGCACACAAACCTCCACTGGCTCTGATTGGAGCAGTGATTGTGCAGAGATTATGTGTGTGTGTGTGTTTGTGTGCGTGTGTTTGTGTGTGCGTGTGAATGGTAAATGGACTGCACTTACATAGCGCCTTTATCCAAAGCGCTTTACAATGGCCTCTCACTAACCCATTCACACACCAATGGCGGCAGCTGCCATGCAAGGTGCTAGCCTGCTCATTGGGAGCAATTTGGGGTTCAGTGTCTTGCCCAAGGACACTTCGACATGTGGACAGGAGGAGCCAGGGATCGAACCGCCAACCCTGCGATCAGCGGACGCCCCGCTCTACCTCCTGAGCCACAGCCGCACCACGTGTGCATGTGCGTGTGTGTGTGTGCAGATGCCCTGATGTTGTTGACGCTGCAGTGATTACTATCTTAAATGGGAAACTACTTCTTACATTTACCACAGCTGGGCTCTTCAAACTAGGACAATATCATGACAGACCACTCTTCCCCGAGCACACAGCCTCATTTAAGTCCCTGTTCAGCACTGTGCATATGGGAGATCTTTTTCTGCACAGCGCTAGGCTCAGAGAAAAAAACAGCTATGAGTGTCAAGTCAAAAATGACCTGCAAGCTTTTTACTATGTTACTGAGTGTGCCTGAGGACACAGATGCTTGTGTGAAACTGATGGATATTTGCATGGATATCCCTTCCTTATTTGTTTTTAACCAAGGCCTGGATTAGAACAATGTTCGTCCCAAAATTTATGCGATTTTTTTTTGACAGTTTGGCGAGTTAACCCTTTGAAAAGTAGGTCGTTTTTTAAAAATTTGAATTCTACGTCAGTGTTCTAGAACTCCATCACCAGTAGTGATTGTGACATCATCATTAGAATGTTCAGTTGGCAGCTTTCCAAAAACAACACTGCTTCCCTGACTCTCCTCATTTAACCTCATTTAAACGCCACCTGAAACAGTCTCTGATTACCGCTACCCAGGCTCGGCTCGACCTGGCCCCGCCTACCTCCTCTGTTACCTGGGCTGATGGATGAGAGACAGTCAGAGGGCTGCTATGGCAAACTAAGGCGAACAATACAAGGCAACAGCAAACCTTTGTGGGAGCATCAAGGCCAGCAATTACGCTACAGTAGGATGTGACTCCCGCTCAAGAGCTCATTGGCTCTGCTTTCAGGACCCCCCACGCGGCTCTGTTCCGCTTCAGTTGCTGACCTCAGAAGTGTGAATGAGCATCTGTTATAGATGATGACATCATAATGAGCCACGGAACGCAAAAACACAGATGAATTATGAAAGGTGCAATTTATTAGCACCAGATATGAGAGATGTTTCGACTTAACATCGAAATTAGAAATAGATACCTGTGGAAGAATGAAAAGGTAAACTACTGATGGATTTTTTTAATGACAAAAGGCCGTATTGCCCTTTCCACCACACATGGTTTATAGTTAACAGGCATTTTCTCTTCACCTCTGATTAAACTAATTTCACTGAGAACAATAAACCCCGAGCACCTTCAGGGGAACCTTTTGATTTGAGCCGGTGTGGAGGGGGAGCAGAGATTGTGGCGCGCTTTAGCTTTATCATTATTGATGTTTCTGCCTGGTAATTAAAAGAGACCAGAGTAGAATAATTAGAGCCCTGTCTGAGCTGGTAATGAACATCCCCGTCGATGATCCGCTATTCTACAGGAAATGATGTCGTGTCCCTGACATGTAGTGGATGTGAGCTTTATATTCTCATCCAATCAATGAGAACAGGATATTACAGTAACTATTATTGGACAAGTGGAATATAGAACCACCCCAGGTTATCATAAATTACAATAGTAGCTCCCCGTGGTGAAAACTGCACCTGCTTCGACTGTTGCATGTCATCATAGCAACAGGAAATTAAGAGCGATACAGGAAGTGTTCTGGAGAGGCTGTGAATAGCCAGGCAACAGAATTAATAGGGTAAAAATACCCACCAATAGAAGCTGGAAAACACATGAGACAGCATGTGTGTGAAAGCCATTAGACTAACCCATCCTGTCCATGTGAAAGCCATTAGACTAACCCATCCTGTCCATGTGGAAGCCATTAGACTAACCCATCCTGTCCATGTGAAAGCCATTAGACTAACCCATCCTGTCCATGTGGAAGCCATTAGACTAACCCATCCTGTCCATGTGGAAGCCATTAGACTAACCCATCCTGTCCATGTGGAAGCCATTAGACTAACCCATCCTGTCCATGTGGAAGCCATTAGACTAACCCATCCTGTCCATGTGGAAGCCATTAGACTAACCCATCCTGTCCATGTGGAAGCCATTAGACTAACCCATCCTGTCCATGTGGAAGCCATTAGACTAACCCATCCTGTCCATGTGGAAGCCATTAGACTAACCCATCCTGTCCATGTGGAAGCCATTAGACTAACCCATCCTGTCCATGTGGAAGCCATTAGACTAACCCATCCTGTCCATGTGGAAGCCATTAGACTAACCCATCCTGTCCATGTGGAAGCCATTAGACTAACCCATCCTGTCCATGTGGAAGCCATTAGACTACCCCATCCTGTCCATGTGGAAGCCATTAGACTAACCCATCCTGTCCATGTGGAAGCCATTAAACTAACCCATTCTGTCCATGTGAAAGCCATTAAAGCCAGGGCTGTGTACTGCGGTCAGACTGGCTTTCATATCCCAACACAGGGCTGTGGTCAGACTGGCTTTCATATCCCAACACAGGGCAGCGGTCAGAGACTCACTTGTACTGGGCCTGGAAATGCTCCTGGACGAAGCTGTAGGGTCCGGCTGTTCCCTTGGGCTGTGTGGGGCTCAGGGGCACCAGGGCGGGGGTCTCCTCTCCGCCAGCTGGTTCCTGAAACAGCACACACACACACACACACACACACACACACACACAGTCCCATCAGCACACATGCCCTGCCGCCTTACCCCTAAACTGTGCGCTCTTCCTGAGGGACGCTGGCCCGCTCTGACAGAACCGCCTCCCTCGCCCCCTCACCATCTCATTCACCCATTCGTCTGTTTGTTGCCATGGCACCAAGGACGTACGGATTCAACTTTGGGGGAGCAACACAATTTTTATTTTCTTTAGAATTTTTTTTGGGAGGGGCACTAACAGTACCACCCAATACCACCAAATATTTAATGTTTTCCCAAAGTTGGGAGGGGGGGTGTGTGTCCCCCCTGTGATGTCATATATGCCTAGCATCATGGGCAACAGCAATAAAGGCAACAGTGTAGAGCGCACGCATCACGGGACAAACACGCTCTCAAAACCGACAATGAGACAAGACAACAAATACGATTCAGCATTTCACACTGAGACAAAAATATGTTTAAAAGACAAAAAAACACATTTTTCCCAGGAAATCTTCTGACCTCTGCAGCTTGCTTCTGCCCATCCAGTTAAGATACAGATCCGTCCGCTGTAATTACTCCTGATAGTAACGGTTATGTGTGATTCCTCTGTAATTACTCCTGATAGTAACGGTTGTGTGTGATTCCTCTGTAATTACTCCTGATAGTAACGGTTATGTGTGATTCCTCTGTAATTACTCCTGATAGTAACGGTTATGTGTGATTCCTCTGTAATTACTCCTGATAGTAACGGTTATGTGTAATTCCTCTGTAGTTACTCCTGATAGTAACGGTTATGTGTGATTCCTCTGTAATTACTCCTGATAGTAACGGTTATGTGTGATTCCTCTGTAATTACTCCTGATAGTAACGGTTATGTGTGATTCCTCTGTAATTACTCCTGATAGTAACGGTTATGTGTGATTCCTCTGTAATTACTCCTGATAGTAACGGTTGTGTGTGATTCCTCTGTAATTACTCCTGATAGTAACGGTTATGTGTGATTCCTCTGTAATTACTCCTGATAGTAACGGTTATGTGTGATTCCTCTGTAATTACTCCTGATAGTAACGGTTATGTGTGATTCCTCTGTAATTACTCCTGATAGTAACGGTTATGTGTGATTCCTCTGTAATTACTCCTGATAGTAACGGTTATGTGTGATTCCTCTGTAATTACTCCTGATAGTAACGGTTATGTGTGATTCCTCTGTAATTACTCCTGATAGTAACGGTTATGTGTGATTCCTCTGTAATTACTCCTGATAGTAACGGTTATGTGTGATTCCTCTGTAATTACTCCTGATAGTAACGGTTGTGTGTGATTCCTCTGTAATTACTCCTGATAGTAACGGTTATGTGTGATTCCTCTGTAATTACTCCTGATAGTAACGGTTATGTGTGATTCCTCTGTAATTACTCCTGATAGTAACGGTTATGTGTGATTCCTCTGTAATTACTCCTGATAGTAACGGTTATGTGTGATTCCTCTGTAATTACTCCTGATAGTAACGGTTATGTGTGATTCCTCTGTAATTACTCCTGATAGTAACGGTTATGTGTGATTCCTCTGTAATTACTCCTGATAGTAACGGTTATGTGTGATTCCTCTGTAATTACTCCTGATAGTAACGGTTATGTGTGATTCCTCTGTAATTACTCCTGATAGTAACGGTTATGTGTGATTCCTCTGTAATTACTCCTGATAGTAACGGTTATGTGTGATTCCTCTGTAATTACTCCTGATAGTAACGGTTATGTGTGATTCCTCTGTATTTACTCCTGATAGTAACGGTTATGTGTGATTCCTCTGTAATTACTCCTGATAGTAACGGTTATGTGTGATTCCTCTGTAATTACTCCTGATAGTAACGGTTATGTGTGATTCCTCTGTAATTACTCCTGATAGTAACGGTTATGTGTGATTCCTCTGTAATTACTCCTGATAGTAACGGTTATGTGTGATTCCTCTGTAATTACTCCTGATAGTAACGGTTATGTGTGATTCCTCTGTAATTACTCCTGATAGTAACGGTTATGTGTGATTCCTCTGTAATTACTCCTGATAGTAACGGTTATGTGTGATTCCTCTGTAATTACTCCTGATAGTAACGGTTATGTGTGATTCCTCTGTAATTACTCCTGATAGTAACGGTTATGTGTGATTCCTCTGTAATTACTCCTGATAGTAACGGTTATGTGTGATTCCTCTGTAATTACTCCTGATAGTAACGGTTATGTGTGATTCCTCTGTAATTACTCCTGATAGTAACGGTTATGTGTGATTCCTCTGTAATTACTCCTGATAGTAACGGTTATGTGTGATTCCTCTGTAATTACTCCTGATAGTAACGGTTATGTGTGATTCCTCTGTAATTACTCCTGATAGTAACGGTTATGTGTGATTCCTCTGTAATTACTCCTGATAGTAACGGTTATGTGTGATTCCTCTGTAATTACTCCTGATAGTAACGGTTATGTGTGATTCCTCTGTAATTACTCCTGATAGTAACGGTTATGTGTGATTCCTCTGTAATTACTCCTGATAGTAACGGTTATGTGTGATTCCTCTGTAATTACTCCTGATAGTAACGGTTATGTGTGATTCCTCTGTAATTACTCCTGATAGTAACGGTTATGTGTGATTCCTCTGTAATTACTCCTGATAGTAACGGTTATGTGTGATTCCTCTGTAATTACTCCTGATAGTAACGGTTATGTGTGATTCCTCTGTAATTACTCCTGATAGTAACGGTTATGTGTGATTCCTCTGTAATTACTCCTGATAGTAACGGTTATGTGTGATTCCTCTGTAATTACTCCTGATAGTAACGGTTATGTGTGATTCCTCTGTAATTACTCCTGATAGTAACGGTTATGTGTGATTCCTCTGTAATTACTCCTGATAGTAACGGTTATGTGTGATTCCTCTGTAATTACTCCTGATAGTAACGGTTATGTGTGATTCCTCTGTAATTACTCCTGATAGTAACGGTTATGTGTGATTCCTCTGTAATTACTCCTGATAGTAACGGTTATGTGTGATTCCTCTGTAATTACTCCTGATAGTAACGGTTATGTGTGATTCCTCTGTAATTACTCCTGATAGTAACGGTTATGTGTGATTCCTCTGTAATTACTCCTGATAGTAACGGTTATGTGTGATTCCTCTGTAATTACTCCTGATAGTAACGGTTATGTGTGATTCCTCTGTAATTACTCCTGATAGTAACGGTTATGTGTGATTCCTCTGTAATTACTCCTGATAGTAACGGTTATGTGTGATTCCTCTGTAATTACTCCTGATAGTAACGGTTATGTGTGATTCCTCTGTAATTACTCCTGATAGTAACGGTTATGTGTGATTCCTCTGTAATTACTCCTGATAGTAACGGTTATGTGTGATTCCTCTGTAATTACTCCTGATAGTAACGGTTATGTGTGATTCCTCTGTAATTACTCCTGATAGTAACGGTTATGTGTGATTCCTCTGTAATTACTCCTGATAGTAACGGTTATGTGTGATTCCTCTGTAATTACTCCTGATAGTAACGGTTATGTGTGATTCCTCTGTAATTACTCCTGATAGTAACGGTTATGTGTGATTCCTCTGTAATTACTCCTGATAGTAACGGTTATGTGTGATTCCTCTGTAATTACTCCTGATAGTAACGGTTATGTGTGATTCCTCTGTAATTACTCCTGATAGTAACGGTTATGTGTGATTCCTCTGTAATTACTCCTGATAGTAACGGTTATGTGTGATTCCTCTGTAATTACTCCTGATAGTAACGGTTGTGTGTGATTCCTCTGTAATTACTCCTGATAGTAACGGTTATGTGTGATTCCTCTGTAATTACTCCTGATAGTAACGGTTATGTGTGATTCCTCTGTAATTACTCCTGATAGTAACGGTTATGTGTGATTCCTCTGTAATTACTCCTGATAGTAACGGTTATGTGTGATTCCTCTGTAATTACTCCTGATAGTAACGGTTATGTGTGATTCCTCTGTAATTACTCCTGATAGTAACGGTTATGTGTGTGATTCCTCTGTAGTTACTCCTGATAGTAACGGTTGTGTGTGATTCCTCTGTAATTACTCCTGATAGTAACGGTTATGTGTGATTCCTCTGTAATTACTCCTGATAGTAACGGTTATGTGTGATTCCTCTGTAATTACTCCTGATAGTAACGGTTATGTGTGATTCCTCTGTAATTACTCCTGATAGTAACGGTTATGTGTGATTCCTCTGTAATTACTCCTGATAGTAACGGTTATGTGTGATTCCTCTGTAATTACTCCTGATAGTAACGGTTATGTGTGATTCCTCTGTAATTACTCCTGATAGTAACGGTTATGTGTGATTCCTCTGTAATTACTCCTGATAGTAACGGTTATGTGTGATTCCTCTGTAATTACTCCTGATAGTAACGGTTATGTGTGATTCCTCTGTAATTACTCCTGATAGTAACGGTTATGTGTGATTCCTCTGTAATTACTCCTGATAGTAACGGTTATGTGTGATTCCTCTGTAATTACTCCTGATAGTAACGGTTATGTGTGATTCCTCTGTAATTACTCCTGATAGTAACGGTTATGTGTGATTCCTCTGTAATTACTCCTGATAGTAACGGTTATGTGTGATTCCTCTGTAATTACTCCTGATAGTAACGGTTATGTGTGATTCCTCTGTAATTACTCCTGATAGTAACGGTTATGTGTGATTCCTCTGTAATTACTCCTGATAGTAACGGTTATGTGTGATTCCTCTGTAATTACTCCTGATAGTAACGGTTATGTGTGATTCCTCTGTAATTACTCCTGATAGTAACGGTTATGTGTGATTCCTCTGTAATTACTCCTGATAGTAACGGTTATGTGTGATTCCTCTGTAATTACTCCTGATAGTAACGGTTATGTGTGATTCCTCTGTAATTACTCCTGATAGTAACGGTTATGTGTGATTCCTCTGTAATTACTCCTGATAGTAACGGTTATGTGTGATTCCTCTGTAATTACTCCTGATAGTAACGGTTATGTGTGATTCCTCTGTAATTACTCCTGATAGTAACGGTTATGTGTGATTCCTCTGTAATTACTCCTGATAGTAACGGTTATGTGTGATTCCTCTGTAATTACTCCTGATAGTAACGGTTATGTGTGATTCCTCTGTAATTACTCCTGATAGTAACGGTTATGTGTGATTCCTCTGTAATTACTCCTGATAGTAACGGTTATGTGTGATTCCTCTGTAATTACTCCTGATAGTAACGGTTATGTGTGATTCCTCTGTAATTACTCCTGATAGTAACGGTTATGTGTGATTCCTCTGTAATTACTCCTGATAGTAACGGTTATGTGTGATTCCTCTGTAATTACTCCTGATAGTAACGGTTATGTGTGATACCTCTGTAATTACTCCTGATAGTAACGGTTATGTGTGATTCCTCTGTAATTACTCCTGATAGTAACGGTTATGTGTGTGATTCCTCTGTAGTTACTCCTGATAGTAACGGTTGTGTGTGATTCCTCTGTAATTACTCCTGATAGTAACAGTTATGTGTGATTCCTCTGTAATTACTCCTGATAGTAACGGTTATGTGTGATTCCTCTGTAATTACTCCTGATAGTAACGGTTATGTGTGATTCCTCTGTAATTACTCCTGATAGTAACGGTTATGTGTGATTCCTCTGTAATTACTCCTGATAGTAACGGTTATGTGTGATTCCTCTGTAATTACTCCTGATAGTAACGGTTATGTGTGATTCCTCTGTAATTACTCCTGATAGTAACGGTTATGTGTGATTCCTCTGTAATTACTCCTGATAGTAACGGTTGTGTGATTCCTCTGTAATTACTCCTGATAGTAACGGTTATGTGTGATTCCTCTGTAATTACTCCTGATAGTAACGGTTATGTGTGATTCCTCTGTAATTACTCCTGATAGTAACGGTTATGTGTGATTCCTCTGTAATTACTCCTGATAGTAACGGTTATGTGTGATTCCTCTGTAATTACTCCTGATAGTAACGGTTATGTGTGATTCCTCTGTAATTACTCCTGATAGTAACGGTTATGTGTGATTCCTCTGTAATTACTCCTGATAGTAACGGTTATGTGTGATTCCTCTGTAATTACTCCTGATAGTAACGGTTATGTGTGATTCCTCTGTAATTACTCCTGATAGTAACGGTTATGTGTGATTCCTCTGTAATTACTCCTGATAGTAACGGTTATGTGTGATTCCTCTGTAATTACTCCTGATAGTAACGGTTATGTGTGATTCCTCTGTAATTACTCCTGATAGTAACGGTTATGTGTGATTCCTCTGTAATTACTCCTGATAGTAACGGTTATGTGTGATCCCTCTGTAATTACTCCTGATAGTAACGGTTATGTGTGATTCCTCTGTAATTACTCCTGATAGTAACGGTTATGTGTGATTCCTCTGTAATTACTCCTGATAGTAACGGTTATGTGTGATTCCTCTGTAATTACTCCTGATAGTAACGGTTATGTGTGATTCCTCTGTAATTACTCCTGATAGTAACGGTTATGTGTGATTCCTCTGTAATTACTCCTGATAGTAACGGTTATGTGTGATTCCTCTGTAATTACTCCTGATAGTAACGGTTATGTGTGATTCCTCTGTAATTACTCCTGATAGTAACGGTTATGTGTGATTCCTCTGTAATTACTCCTGATAGTAACGGTTATGTGTGATTCCTCTGTAATTACTCCTGATAGTAACGGTTATGTGTGATTCCTCTGTAATTACTCCTGATAGTAACGGTTATGTGTGATTCCTCTGTAATTACTCCTGATAGTAACGGTTATGTGTGATTCCTCTGTAATTACTCCTGATAGTAACGGTTATGTGTGATTCCTCTGTAATTACTCCTGATAGTAACGGTTATGTGTGATTCCTCTGTAATTACTCCTGATAGTAACGGTTATGTGTGATTCCTCTGTAATTACTCCTGATAGTAACGGTTATGTGTGATTCCTCTGTAATTACTCCTGATAGTAACGGTTATGTGTGATTCCTCTGTAATTACTCCTGATAGTAACGGTTATGTGTGATTCCTCTGTAATTACTCCTGATAGTAACGGTTATGTGTGATTCCTCTGTAATTACTCCTGATAGTAACGGTTATGTGTGATTCCTCTGTAATTACTCCTGATAGTAACGGTTATGTGTGATTCCTCTGTAATTACTCCTGATAGTAACGGTTATGTGTGATTCCTCTGTAATTACTCCTGATAGTAACGGTTATGTGTGATTCCTCTGTAGTTACTCCTGATAGTAACGGTTATGTGTGATTCCTCTGTAATTACTCCTGATAGTAACGGTTATGTGTGATTCCTCTGTAATTACTCCTGATAGTAACGGTTATGTGTGATTCCTCTGTAATTACTCCTGATAGTAACGGTTATGTGTGATTCCTCTGTAATTACTCCTGATAGTAACGGTTATGTGTGATTCCTCTGTAATTACTCCTGATAGTAACGGTTATGTGTGATTCCTCTGTAATTACTCCTGATAGTAACGGTTATGTGTGATTCCTCTGTAATTACTCCTGATAGTAACGGTTATGTGTGATTCCTCTGTAATTACTCCTGATAGTAACGGTTATGTGTGATTCCTCTGTAATTACTCCTGATAGTAACGGTTATGTGTGATTCCTCTGTAATTACTCCTGATAGTAACGGTTATGTGTGATTCCTCTGTAATTACTCCTGATAGTAACGGTTATGTGTGATTCCTCTGTAATTACTCCTGATAGTAACGGTTATGTGTGATTCCTCTGTAATTACTCCTGATAGTAACGGTTATGTGTGATTCCTCTGTAATTACTCCTGATAGTAACGGTTATGTGTGATTCCTCTGTAATTACTCCTGATAGTAACGGTTATGTGTGATTCCTCTGTAATTACTCCTGATAGTAACGGTTATGTGTGATTCCTCTGTAATTACTCCTGATAGTAACGGTTATGTGTGATTCCTCTGTAATTACTCCTGATAGTAACGGTTATGTGTGATTCCTCTGTAATTACTCCTGATAGTAACGGTTATGTGTGATTCCTCTGTAATTACTCCTGATAGTAACGGTTATGTGTGATTCCTCTGTAATTACTCCTGATAGTAACGGTTATGTGTGATTCCTCTGTAATTACTCCTGATAGTAACGGTTATGTGTGATTCCTCTGTAATTACTCCTGATAGTAACGGTTATGTGTGATTCCTCTGTAATTACTCCTGATAGTAACGGTTGTGTGTGATTCCTCTGTAATTACTCCTGATAGTAACGGTTATGTGTGATTCCTCTGTAATTACTCCTGATAGTAACGGTTATGTGTGATTCCTCTGTAATTACTCCTGATAGTAACGGTTATGTGTGATTCCTCTGTAATTACTCCTGATAGTAACGGTTATGTGTGATTCCTCTGTAATTACTCCTGATAGTAACGGTTATGTGTGATTCCTCTGTAATTACTCCTGATAGTAACGGTTATGTGTGATTCCTCTGTAATTACTCCTGATAGTAACGGTTATGTGTGATTCCTCTGTAATTACTCCTGATAGTAACGGTTATGTGTGATTCCTCTGTAATTACTCCTGATAGTAACGGTTATGTGTGATTCCTCTGTAATTACTCCTGATAGTAACGGTTATGTGTGATTCCTCTGTAATTACTCCTGATAGTAACGGTTATGTGTGATTCCTCTGTAATTACTCCTGATAGTAACGGTTATGTGTGATTCCTCTGTAATTACTCCTGATAGTAACGGTTATGTGTGATTCCTCTGTAATTACTCCTGATAGTAACGGTTATGTGTGATTCCTCTGTAATTACTCCTGATAGTAACGGTTATGTGTGATTCCTCTGTAATTACTCCTGATAGTAACGGTTATGTGTGATTCCTCTGTAATTACTCCTGATAGTAACGGTTATGTGTGATTCCTCTGTAATTACTCCTGATAGTAACGGTTATGTGTGATTCCTCTGTAATTACTCCTGATAGTAACGGTTATGTGTGATTCCTCTGTAATTACTCCTGATAGTAACGGTTATGTGTGATTCCTCTGTAATTACTCCTGATAGTAACGGTTATGTGTGATTCCTCTGTAATTACTCCTGATAGTAACGGTTATGTGTGATTCCTCTGTAATTACTCCTGATAGTAACGGTTATGTGTGATTCCTCTGTAATTACTCCTGATAGTAACGGTTATGTGTGATTCCTCTGTAATTACTCCTGATAGTAACGGTTATGTGTGATTCCTCTGTAATTACTCCTGATAGTAACGGTTATGTGTGATTCCTCTGTAATTACTCCTGATAGTAACGGTTATGTGTGATTCCTCTGTAATTACTCCTGATAGTAACGGTTATGTGTGATTCCTCTGTAATTACTCCTGATAGTAACGGTTATGTGTGATTCCTCTGTAATTACTCCTGATAGTAACGGTTATGTGTGATTCCTCTGTAATTACTCCTGATAGTAACGGTTATGTGTGTGATTCCTCTGTAGTTACTCCTGATAGTAACGGTTGTGTGTGATTCCTCTGTAATTACTCCTGATAGTAACGGTTCTGTGTGATTCCTCTGTAATTACTCCTGATAGTAACGGTTATGTGTGATTCCTCTGTAATTACTCCTGATAGTAACGGTTATGTGTGATTCCTCTGTAATTACTCCTGATAGTAACGGTTATGTGTGATTCCTCTGTAATTACTCCTGATAGTAACGGTTATGTGTGATTCCTCTGTAATTACTCCTGATAGTAACGGTTATGTGTGATTCCTCTGTAATTACTCCTGATAGTAACGGTTATGTGTGATTCCTCTGTAGTTACTCCTGATAGTAACGGTTATGTGTGATTCCTCTGTAATTACTCCTGATAGTAACGGTTATGTGTGATTCCTCTGTAATTACTCCTGATAGTAACGGTTATGTGTGATTCCTCTGTAATTACTCCTGATAGTAACGGTTATGTGTGATTCCTCTGTAATTACTCCTGATAGTAACGGTTATGTGTGATTCCTCTGTAATTACTCCTGATAGTAACGGTTATGTGTGATTCCTCTGTAATTACTCCTGATAGTAACGGTTATGTGTGATTCCTCTGTAATTACTCCTGATAGTAACGGTTATGTGTGATTCCTCTGTAATTACTCCTGATAGTAACGGTTATGTGTGATTCCTCTGTAATTACTCCTGATAGTAACGGTTTGTGTGTGATTCCTCTGTAATTACTCCTGATAGTAACGGTTATGTGTGATTCCTCTGTAATTACTCCTGATAGTAACGGTTATGTGTGATTCCTCTGTAATTACTCCTGATAGTAACGGTTATGTGTGATTCCTCTGTAATTACTCCTGATAGTAACGGTTATGTGTGATTCCTCTGTAATTACTCCTGATAGTAACGGTTATGTGTGATTCCTCTGTAGTTACTCCTGATAGTAACGGTTATGTGTGATTCCTCTGTAATTACTCCTGATAGTAACGGTTATGTGTGATTCCTCTGTAATTACTCCTGATAGTAACGGTTATGTGTGATTCCTCTGTAATTACTCCTGATAGTAACGGTTATGTGTGATTCCTCTGTAATTACTCCTGATAGTAACGGTTATGTGTGATTCCTCTGTAATTACTCCTGATAGTAACGGTTATGTGTGATTCCTCTGTAATTACTCCTGATAGTAACGGTTATGTGTGATTCCTCTGTAGTTACTCCTGATAGTAACGGTTATGTGTGATTCCTCTGTAATTACTCCTGATAGTAACGGTTATGTGTGATTCCTCTGTAGTTACTCCTGATAGTAACGGTTATGTGTGATTCCTCTGTAATTACTCCTGATAGTAACGGTTATGTGTGATTCCTCTGTAATTACTCCTGATAGTAACGGTTATGTGTGATTCCTCTGTAATTACTCCTGATAGTAACGGTTATGTGTGATTCCTCTGTAATTACTCCTGATAGTAACGGTTATGTGTGATTCCTCTGTAATTACTCCTGATAGTAACGGTTATGTGTGATTCCTCTGTAATTACTCCTGATAGTAACGGTTATGTGTGATTCCTCTGTAATTACTCCTGATAGTAACGGTTATGTGTGATTCCTCTGTAATTACTCCTGATAGTAACGGTTATGTGTGATTCCTCTGTAATTACTCCTGATAGTAACGGTTATGTGTGAATCCTCTGTATTTACTCCTGATAGTAACGGTTATGTGTGATTCCTCTGTAATTACTCCTGATAGTAACGGTTATGTGTGATTCCTCTGTAGTTACTCCTGATAGTAACGGTTATGTGTGATTCCTCTGTAATTACTCCTGATAGTAACGGTTATGTGTGATTCCTCTGTAATTACTCCTGATAGTAACGGTTATGTGTGATTCCTCTGTAATTACTCCTGATAGTAACGGTTATGTGTGATTCCTCTGTAATTACTCCTGATAGTAACGGTTATGTGTGATTCCTCTGTAATTACTCCTGATAGTAACGGTTATGTGTGATTCCTCTGTAATTACTCCTGATAGTAACGGTTATGTGTGATTCCTCTGTAGTTACTCCTGATAGTAACGGTTATGTGTGATTCCTCTGTAATTACTCCTGATAGTAACGGTTATGTGTGATTCCTCTGTAATTACTCCTGATAGTAACGGTTATGTGTGATTCCTCTGTAATTACTCCTGATAGTAACGGTTATGTGTGATTCCTCTGTAATTACTCCTGATAGTAACGGTTATGTGTGATTCCTCTGTAATTACTCCTGATAGTAACGGTTATGTGTGATTCCTCTGTAATTACTCCTGATAGTAACGGTTATGTGTGATTCCTCTGTAATTACTCCTGATAGTAACGGTTATGTGTGATTCCTCTGTAATTACTCCTGATAGTAACGGTTATGTGTGATTCCTCTGTAATTACTCCTGATAGTAACGGTTATGTGTGATTCCTCTGTAATTACTCCTGATAGTAACGGTTATGTGTGATTCCTCTGTAATTACTCCTGATAGTAACGGTTATGTGTGATTCCTCTGTAGTTACTCCTGATAGTAACGGTTATGTGTGATTCCTCTGTAATTACTCCTGATAGTAACGGTTATGTGTGATTCCTCTGTAATTACTCCTGATAGTAACGGTTATGTGTGATTCCTCTGTAATTACTCCTGATAGTAACGGTTATGTGTGATTCCTCTGTAATTACTCCTGATAGTAACGGTTATGTGTGATTCCTCTGTAATTACTCCTGATAGTAACGGTTATGTGTGATTCCTCTGTAGTTACTCCTGATAGTAACGGTTATGTGTGATTCCTCTGTAATTACTCCTGATAGTAACGGTTATGTGTGATTCCTCTGTAATTACTCCTGATAGTAACGGTTATGTGTGATTCCTCTGTAATTACTCCTGATAGTAACGGTTATGTGTGATTCCTCTGTAATTACTCCTGATAGTAACGGTTATGTGTGATTCCTCTGTAATTACTCCTGATAGTAACGGTTATGTGTGATTCCTCTGTAATTACTCCTGATAGTAACGGTTATGTGTGATTCCTCTGTAATTACTCCTGATAGTAACGGTTATGTGTGATTCCTCTGTAATTACTCCTGATAGTAACGGTTATGTGTGATTCCTCTGTAATTACTCCTGATAGTAACGGTTATGTGTGATTCCTCTGTAGTTACTCCTGATAGTAACGGTTATGTGTGATTCCTCTGTAATTACTCCTGATAGTAACGGTTATGTGTGATTCCTCTGTAATTACTCCTGATAGTAACGGTTATGTGTGATTCCTCTGTAATTACTCCTGATAGTAACGGTTATGTGTGATTCCTCTGTAGTTACTCCTGATAGTAACGGTTATGTGTGATTCCTCTGTAATTACTCCTGATAGTAACGGTTATGTGTGATTCCTCTGTAATTACTCCTGATAGTAACGGTTATGTGTGATTCCTCTGTAATTACTCCTGATAGTAACGGTTATGTGTGATTCCTCTGTAGTTACTCCTGATAGTAACGGTTATGTGTGATTCCTCTGTAATTACTCCTGATAGTAACGGTTATGTGTGATTCCTCTGTAATTACTCCTGATAGTAACGGTTATGTGTGATTCCTCTGTAATTACTCCTGATAGTAACGGTTATGTGTGATTCCTCTGTAGTTACTCCTGATAGTAACGGTTATGTGTGATTCCTCTGTAATTACTCCTGATAGTAACGGTTATGTGTGATTCCTCTGTAATTACTCCTGATAGTAACGGTTATGTGTGATTCCTCTGTAATTACTCCTGATAGTAACGGTTATGTGTGATTCCTCTGTAGTTACTCCTGATAGTAACGGTTATGTGTGATTCCTCTGTAATTACTCCTGATAGTAACGGTTATGTGTGATTCCTCTGTAATTACTCCTGATAGTAACGGTTATGTGTGATTCCTCTGTAATTACTCCTGATAGTAACGGTTATGTGTGATTCCTCTGTAGTTACTCCTGATAGTAACGGTTATGTGTGATTCCTCTGTAATTACTCCTGATAGTAACGGTTATGTGTGATTCCTCTGTAATTACTCCTGATAGTAACGGTTATGTGTGATTCCTCTGTAATTACTCCTGATAGTAACGGTTATGTGTGATTCCTCTGTAATTACTCCTGATAGTAACGGTTATGTGTGATTCCTCTGTAGTTACTCCTGATAGTAACGGTTATGTGTGATTCCTCTGTAATTACTCCTGATAGTAACGGTTATGTGTGATTCCTCTGTAATTACTCCTGATAGTAACGGTTATGTGTGATTCCTCTGTAATTACTCCTGATAGTAACGGTTATGTGTGATTCCTCTGTAATTACTCCTGATAGTAACGGTTATGTGTGATTCCTCTGTAATTACTCCTGATAGTAACGGTTATGTGTGATTCCTCTGTAATTACTCCTGATAGTAACGGTTATGTGTGATTCCTCTGTAATTACTCCTGATAGTAACGGTTATGTGTGATTCCTCTGTAATTACTCCTGATAGTAACGGTTATGTGTGATTCCTCTGTAATTACTCCTGATAGTAACGGTTATGTGTGATTCCTCTGTAATTACTCCTGATAGTAACGGTTATGTGTGATTCCTCTGTAATTACTCCTGATAGTAACGGTTATGTGTGATTCCTCTGTAATTACTCCTGATAGTAACGGTTATGTGTGATTCCTCTGTAGTTACTCCTGATAGTAACGGTTATGTGTGATTCCTCTGTAATTACTCCTGATAGTAACGGTTATGTGTGATTCCTCTGTAATTACTCCTGATAGTAACGGTTATGTGTGATTCCTCTGTAATTACTCCTGATAGTAACGGTTATGTGTGATTCCTCTGTAATTACTCCTGATAGTAACGGTTATGTGTGATTCCTCTGTAATTACTCCTGATAGTAACGGTTATGTGTGATTCCTCTGTAATTACTCCTGATAGTAACGGTTATGTGTGATTCCTCTGTAGTTACTCCTGATAGTAACGGTTGTGTGTGATTCCTCTGTAATTACTCCTGATAGTAACGGTTATGTGTGATTCCTCTGTAATTACTCCTGATAGTAACGGTTCTGTGTGATTCCTCTGTAATTACTCCTGATAGTAACGGTTATGTGTGATTCCTCTGTAATTACTCCTGATAGTAACGGTTATGTGTGATTCCTCTGTAATTACTCCTGATAGTAACGGTTATGTGTGATTCCTCTGTAATTACTCCTGATAGTAACGGTTATGTGTGATTCCTCTGTAGTTACTCCTGATAGTAACGGTTATGTGTGATTCCTCTGTAATTACTCCTGATAGTAACGGTTATGTGTGATTCCTCTGTAATTACTCCTGATAGTAACGGTTATGTGTGATTCCTCTGTAATTACTCCTGATAGTAACGGTTATGTGTGATTCCTCTGTAATTACTCCTGATAGTAACGGTTATGTGTGATTCCTCTGTAATTACTCCTGATAGTAACGGTTATGTGTGATTCCTCTGTAATTACTCCTGATAGTAACGGTTATGTGTGACTCCTCTGTAATTACTCCTGATAGTAACGGTTATGTGTGATTCCTCTGTAATTACTCCTGATAGTAACGGTTATGTGTGATTCCTCTGTAATTACTCCTGATAGTAACGGTTATGTGTGATTCCTCTGTAATTACTCCTGATAGTAACGGTTATGTGTGATTCCTCTGTAATTACTCCTGATAGTAACGGTTATGTGTGACTCCTCTGTAATTACTCCTGATAGTAACGGTTGTGTGTGATTCCTCTGTAATTACTCCTGATAGTAACGGTTATGTGTGATTCCTCTGTAATTACTCCTGATAGTAACGGTTATGTGTGATTCCTCTGTAATTACTCCTGATAGTAACGGTTATGTGTGATTCCTCTGTAATTACTCCTGATAGTAACGGTTATGTGTGATTCCTCTGTAATTACTCCTGATAGTAACGGTTATGTGTGATTCCTCTGTAATTACTCCTGATAGTAACGGTTATGTGTGATTCCTCTGTAATTACTCCTGATAGTAACGGTTATGTGTGATTCCTCTGTAATTACTCCTGATAGTAACGGTTATGTGTGATTCCTCTGTAATTACTCATGATAGTATCGGTTATGTGTGATTCCTCTGTAGTTACTCATGATAGTAACGGTTATGTGTGATTCCTCTGTAATTACTCCTGATAGTAACGGTTATGTGTAATTCCTCTGTAATTACTCCTGATAGTAACGGTTATGTGTGATTCCTCTGTAATTACTCCTGATAGTAACGGTTATGTGTGACTCCTCTGTAATTACTCCTGATAGTAACGGTTATGTGTGACTCCTCTGTAGTTACTCCTGATAGTAACGGTTGTGTGTGATTCCTCTGTAATTACTCCTGATAGTAACGGTTATGTGTGATTCCTCTGTAATTACTCCTGATAGTAACGGTTATGTGTGACTCCTCTGTAATTACTCCTGATAGTAACGGTTATGTGTGATTCCTCTGTAATTACTCCTGATAGTAACGGTTATGTGTGATTCCTCTGTAATTACTCCTGATAGTAACGGTTATGTGTGATTCCTCTGTAATTACTCCTGATAGTAACGGTTATGTGTGATTCCTCTGTAATTACTCCTGATAGTAACGGTTATGTGTGATTCCTCTGTAATTACTCCTGATAGTAACGGTTATGTGTGATTCCTCTGTAATTACTCCTGATAGTAACGGTTATGTGTGACTCCTCTGTAATTACTCCTGATAGTAACGGTTATGTGTGATTCCTCTGTAGTTACTCCTGATAGTAACGGTTATGTGTGATTCCTCTGTAATTACTCCTGATAGTAACGGTTGTGTGTGATTCCTCTGTAATTACTCCTGATAGTAACGGTTATGTGTGATTCCTCTGTAATTACTCATGATAGTAACGGTTATGTGTGATTCCTCTGTAGTTACTCATGATAGTAACGGTTATGTGTGATTCCTCTGTAATTACTCCTGATAGTAACGGTTATGTGTAATTCCTCTGTAATTACTCCTGATAGTAACGGTTATGTGTGATTCCTCTGTAGTTACTCCTGATAGTAACGGTTATGTGTGATTCCTCTGTAATTACTCCTGATAGTAACGGTTATGTGTGATTCCTCTGTAATTACTCCTGATAGTAACGGTTATTTGTGCTTCCCTTTGGATGGGGCACATTATGGCACATGCTCACATGAACAAAAACAAGTGAGATTGACAGAAAAAAAGTGGGTTTGCCAATAATTTTGGAGAAAACCCGAATGGCTGTAAAAGAATGCGACCTGCGAGCACATTTATCGATGAGCGAGAAAAGGACCAGCACTTTGTTACCTCATGCAGACAGATTTGTGAGCGTGCGTCAGATTTAAAGAGCGTCTCTCATCGCTAAATCAATGTTATTTTGTAGGATTTATTATATCCCGAAAAACACTGGACTAATTGCCTGGAAACAGCCCATCATGGCCTTGTTCTTTCAGACTGTGAAAAAATGGCCAATTCGCTTAGCGATAAAGAGCGCAATGACTGTGACTGGTCTAAGTGACTGGTCTAAGTGCCAGTTAAAACATTCCCACAATCATCCTGACTTACAAACATAAGTTCCACTTCTATGTTCAAACAAAATTAAAAGTGGCATTTTCCCACAATTTTAAATCAAGAATTTAAGGATTCTTAACTTCAGCCATCAGCCTTCAGCCATTTAAAAGTTAAAGACAAATGTTGACAGACCATTTCATGAAAGGTCTTTGAAATGATTATTATTATTATTATTATTATTATATTACATTACAATCACTTGGCAAAGACTCTTATCCAGAGCAACATACAGTAGTGGAGAATCTCTCAGGGTTATATGGAGAAAGAAACCCCCAAACCAAACCTTGTATTAGACAGAACACACAAAGCGCTGCTTCAGGGTTGTGATGTTATGCAGCTAGAGAAACTTTCCATGCGTGTAATTAGATGAAAGTTTTACGGAAAGGCTGAGCCGTTGCTCACTGTGTGTGACTCGTGTGAAGGAAAGTTTAACAGCCAGAGTCAAATGACTGAGTGCTTTTCTTCACAGAAGTACAGAAATATCAAAACAAGGCACCAGTACAGAACCTTATGAGATATTACTGGGCTTTATCACTCTGTGATAATATGCAGAACAAAACCAATGTATACAATAATCAGTACATATACACATATGCATACAGACACAATATATGCATGAACATATGCAAAAAGGCATTTTCATGTATTTAGAGGTGTGCATATTGTAGAATTACAATATAATCCACAGTATACACATACTCTTAAAATATTTGATGCAGCATTTATTTATATTTAATTACCTGCCGTATTATTGAATATAACATATACTCGCTTCTACAGTATACAGTCAGGTCCAGAGGTATTTGGACAGTGACACAATTTTTGTTGTTTTGGCTCTGTACTCCAGCACATTGCATTTGAAATGGAACAGTGACTATGAGGATAAAGTGCAGACGTTGAAGGTTTTTACGTCCATATCGGGTGAACGGTGAAGCAATTGTAGCCATTTCTATACATAGTCCCCCCATTTTAGAGGACCAAAAGTAATTGGACAAATTAACATAAACTTTAATAAAGTTATCATATTTAAAATTTGGTTGCATATCCTTTGCATGTCATGACTTCCTGATGCCAACAACATCAAAAGACTCCTGATATATTATTTTCAGGTACTTTTAGAAGTTATACTATAATCTCTCTGCATTTGAATGGATCTCGATGGGAATGGGGGGGTGGGACTAGATTATTTTAGTTAATTACATGGGAACAGTATGGAACACATGGTTGGTTAAATGGCTGTAAGTCATCAAGGGTCTGAGGTATCAAACGAGCCTCAAAGCATCACTCTGCTGCCAGATATGCAGTAGATATGGATGGATCACTTTAAGGGTTGTTTCTCCTGACTCATTTTTCCATAGACTGTGTGTGTGGGGCTCACGTCCAGGGAGGACTCTATTAAGCAGTACCCAGTGCCCTGGGGTTTCAGACATATGGAACCGTGGCATTTCAACACTACACACGCGGGCAGGAAAAAGCATCCTGTATTACATCTAAAACACCTTTCCAAAGGCCTTATTCAAGCTGTTCCCAGACTGCTGCTAAGTGAAGCACGACCGTCTCTCACAAATAAACACTTTGAAAATGAAAGAATAAAATTAAAAAAGGGGTGAAATACACGTCCAAACTGTGAATGCCTCCCTGGGCCTTCACAGAGCTCCACCTGTTCCTGATCAAGCCCGAGTCCAGCTGCCATTTGACC
Source organism: Ilyophis sp. 1 JC-2022 (assembly GCA_022702515.1). NCBI lineage: Eukaryota > Metazoa > Chordata > Actinopteri > Anguilliformes > Synaphobranchidae > Ilyophis > Ilyophis sp. 1 JC-2022. The sequence continues at coordinate 111,778,777 of CM040394.1, read as the reverse complement.
TTTGACATCTAATCGTCTCCAGCACTGCACTCTAGTGGACTCACGCTACCACAAACCTACCACACACACACACACACATGCACATAGACACACAGGTAAATACATGCCCATATACACATGCACATATAGACAAACCATTGCACATACACACGCACATAGACACACAGGTCCACACATAGACACCCACATATACACAGGGGCACATACATAGTACACACACACACACACACACACGCACATAGGGACACAGGTGCACATACACACACACACACACATGCACATAGACACACAGGTACGCACATAGACATCCACATATACACAGGGGCACATACATAGTATACACACACACACACACACACACGCACATAGGGACACATCTGCACATACACACACACACACACACACACACACGCACATAGACACAAAGGTACACCCACGCGCACATAGACACCCACGTAGACACACAGGGGCACATACAGTCAAGCTGGAAAGTCTGCACACCCCTTTCACCTTCTCCACGTTTTATTACGTTACAGACTTATTCTACAATAGATTGAGTTCATTTATTTGTCTCAAAATACTACACAAAATAGCCCATAATGACAAAGTGAAAACAGGTTTTTAGACATTTGTGCTCATTTATTAAAAATCTAAATGTAAAATATCATATATACACAAGTGTGCACACCCTTTGATATGACAAAGTGAGCTGAGGTGCATTTTGTTTCCACTGATACTGCTTGAGATGTTTCTACAACTTAATTGGAGTCCACCTGTAATAAATTCAATTGATTGGACATGATTGGGGATTGCCAACACCTGCCTATATAAGGTCCCACAGTTGACAGTGCATGACAGAGCAAACTCCAAGCCATGGGGTCAAAGGAATTATCTGCAGACCTCAGAAACAGAATTGTGTCAAGGCATAGATCTGGAGAAGGGTACGGAGAAATCTCTGCAGCTTTACAGGTCCCAAAGAGCACAGTGGCCACCATCATTCGTAAATGGAAGAAGTTTGGAACCACCAAGAATCTTCCTAGACCTGGCCGCCCGGCCAAACTGAGCAATCCGGGAAGACGGGCCTTGGCCAGGGAGGTGAGCAGGAACCCAAAGGTCACTCTGACAGAGCTCCAGCGTATCTTTGTGGAGATGGGAGAACCTTTCAGAAGATCAACCATCCAGGCAGCACTCCACCAATCAGGCCTTTATGGTAGAGTGGCCAGACGGAAGCCCCTCCTTAGTAAAAGGCACATCACAGCCCGCTTGGAGTTTGCCAAAAGGCACCTAGAGGACTCTCAAACCATGAGAATCAAGATTCTCTGGTCTGATGAAACCAAAATTTAACTTTTTGGCCTGAATACTAAGCGTCACGTCTGGAGGAAACCAGGCACCGCTCATCACCTGGCTAATACCATCCCTACAGTGAAGCATGGCGGTGGCAGCTTCATGATGTGGGGATGTTTTTCAGCAGCGGGAACGGGGCGACTAGTCCTGATGGAGGGAAAGATGAATGCAGCTAAGTACACCGAGATCCTTGAAGAAAACCTGCTCCAGAGCGCTCTGGACCTCAGACTGGGGCGAAGGTATACCTTCCAACATGACAACGACCCGAAGCACACAGCCAAGAGAACAAAGGAGTGGCTTCTGAGAAAGTCTATGCATGTCTTTGAGTGGCCCAGCCAGAGCCCAGACCTGAATCCAATTGAACATCTGTGGAAAGAGCTGAAAATGGCTGTGTACCGACGCTCCCCATCAACCTGATGGAGCTTGCAAGAATATGCCAAGAGGAATGGGCAACAATGTCCAGAAACAAGGGTGCCAAGCTCGTAGCTTCTTTCCCAAGACGCCTTGAAGCTGTAATCGTTGCCAAAGGTGCAGCAACCAAGTATTAGGCTAAGGGTGTGTACAGATATGTAACCCCTAAATAACCTATTTTTGTCAGTAAAATAAAATTGCATATTTAAAACCTGTTTTCACTTCATCTTTATTGGCTATTGTGTGTAGATGTTTGAGGCAAAAAATGAACTCAATCTATTGTAGTATAAGTCTGTAACGTAATAAAATGTGGAGAAGGTGAAAGGGGTGTGCACTTTCCGGCTTGACTGTACATAGTACACACACGCACATAGAGACACAGGTGCACATACACACACACACACGCACATAGACACACAGTTACACACATAGACACCCACATAGACACAGAGGGGCACATACATAGTACACACACACACACACACACACACACACACAAGCACACACACACACACATAGTACACACACGCACACACACACACTCATAGACACACAGGTGCACACTCACACACACACACACGCACACACACACATAGTACACACATAGACACACAGGTGCACACACACACACACATAGTACACACACGCACACACACATAGACACACAGGTGCACACACGCACACACACGCACACACACACATAGACACACAGGTGCACACACACACACACACTCACACACACACACACATAGTACACACACGCACACACACATAGACACACAGCTGCACACACACACACACACACACACACTCACACACTCTCACACACTCACACACACACACATACACATACACAGCTTCTCCCATCACATCTTAGTTATATATTATATAGGCTGATATCCAAAACAATCATTAGTGGGTTACTTCAGTTACATATATCTCTACTAGGAGATGATTGAATAGAAGAGTGTTTAGTTTGATGTACTGACTATTCTGACCAAGCATATAAATGGCTTTTACAAGACAGAATTAGACATGTTTACTACACCCAAACACGGCTCAATAAACTAACGTAAGAGATTCCCTCGCTGACTCACCTCAACGCCATTCTGTTCGCACAGTATCCACCACCTTGTGTTTTTAAGCTATTCATAGCACACATACTGTAGTTTATAGTGGATGTTTAACAAGACAATGTCAGTTTTCTGGCATGAATTGTGCTTCAGCTCAAACATGACCTCGCAGAACCGACGTGATAAAGAAGGCCGACTGCGACGTTGACAAAAAAGCAGGTAAAAAAAGACGAGAGATTAAAGAGGAAAGCCTAAATATAGAACGATTATTTTACTCTCCTGACTTCTGCAGCATATCCAAGAGCTATTTTTGACATCCTATCATTACAGAAAACTCTCTCTCTATGCCGTGCTTGAGAAAAAGAGAAGAAGAAAGCTATTAGCAGGAATATGTTTATCCCTTTAGACTGAGGGGAGATCAGGAACATCTGAAAAACGTCAGGGGCGAGTTTTGGCATGACTAGAGCCTAGAAATGAGAGTATTCAGGATAGTTTTACTCTTAGACAAAAACCCTCAAATAAGTGAGTCATGACAAAGGATCTTTGTACTTTAGTTTATTCAGATCTGAGAGCATTGAATGGTGTACAATAATGACATGGAAAAATATCAGAAATCACTGTCGCACGCACACACACACAAACACACACGCACACACACACTCACACACACATTCACGGGTGCACACACACACACACACACACTCACACACACACACTCGCGCGCGCACGCACGCACACACACACACACACACACACGCACACACACACACGCGCGCGCACACACGCGCACTCACACACACACACTCACACACTCGCGCGCACGCACGCACGCACACACACACACACACACACACGCACACACACCAGGCAACACATATTAATGCACGCAAGCAAAGCGCCAAGCAACCAGCAGATAAGACATCCCATTGAAATGGCACCTCTGCCACACTTGCAGTTAAAATTTGAGCTTCAGTGTTTGTGAAAAGAATGGATAATGGAGCTCTATTTCCAGCCCTTCCGCCCAGTTTTAAATGTTTCTGTTTTAAGGTATGTACTGTCACCTTATGTTCAGCCAACATATATTTTTATACAAAAACGAACTATAAAGTAGTTTACCTTTTTACCCTATTTATAAAAATAAATCACTATTATTTGGTGTAAAACAATAATCCAAATCTGTCTCAGTCAGAAGCAGGTCAAAGGACACATCAGTCAAACAATGATTCTGAGTGTCGCTTCTTCAGCCCCTATTCAGAAGACAGGAAGTCAGGGAGTTCTACTTCCTTCTTTAGTCTTCCGCCCATCGTCAGCTTGGCGTGTCTTGGTGTGAATAGCACCCAAGCAGAAGCGATAAGATGTCAATAGTATACCAATAGTACACCAACGCTGAAGTTATGCTCCGCTATTCGGTCGTCACGCCACATGTAATCCCCAAACCTCAATGCCAAGACACGTGTTCGTTTGAGTGCCCCTGGCGCACTGAAATATGCTCAAACTCCTCTCCTAAGTGCCGTTGGCAGTATAATAGATATCTAGGATTTAAGGAGAAACCGCTGCGGTTCTGACACTAACAGCCTATGGGCAGAAGATCTCCTTTGACGGGCGCCGACTGACAGCTTCCTGTTGAGTTTAATCGGCGTTTTGTTTCTGAGGAGAGATCACCGCAATGCCTCGAGGAGCCAGTAGAGGCCAGCGGAGGTCATCGACGGCTCTAATGGGTCGCTCACCTTACCAAACAGCAGGAGGGCAAACACAGGCCTTCCTGTATAGACACGGAGTAATTCAGAAGATTCATGAGCTGAAATTTAAATACTAGGCAGAGGGGACACACCAATGCAGTCTTACCGTCGTACACCAGGGTACGTTATTACAGGAGTGCAGCTTTCCCACAATGCACTGCTCTGAGAAGAGTCATTAAAGTGGCACAGAGCGTCTATGTGTTTAGATGGATTTCTCATGCCAAGCTCATTACAAAGCTCATTTAGAAACGCTCTGTATTTCCACCGGAACCTTCTCTCTGGGGTTCGGTTTCAAACGCTGACTGTTGCAGGAAACCTTCAAATGAATGCTGAGTCATATGAAACCTAAACATTAAATGACAACTTTGAGGTAAACACTGCAAAAACAAACTATAGCGATTTGTGAAGCCAGGTGATGATGTACAGACCTCTAGACATGAGGCATCCTTTCAAAAGCATAAACCTTTGGATGGCGTCCAATTTCCAGCTCCTCAACTAAATAGAGATGATATTTCTGGGCCCTTTCCGAGTGTCACGTCAAACTTTAGTTCGACCGATCTGAGAATTCAACGACTCCAAACCTACTTAATGATCCACATCCTTCTTCCTTTGAAACTCATATCAAAAGTATCCCCAGACTGGCAGGGCTTTTTTCTACCTCACAAACAGCCAAATTTAGGCTCGTCTCTTCTCAGAAAGACACAGATGAAATGAGACGGGTTTGAGAGGAACGCAGGGCCGTTTCCGGGCGTCTGAACACTCCTCTAAATGCACTGAACACTCCTCTAAATGCACTGCCGTGAGCCTGAACACTCCTCTAAATGCACTGCCGTGAGCCTGAACACTCCTCTAAATGCACTGCCGTGAGCCTGAACACTCCTCTAAATGCACTGAACACTCCTCTAAATGCACTGAACACTCCTCTAAATGCACTGCCGTGAGCCTGAACACTCCTCTAAATGCACTGCCGTGAGCCTGAACACTCCTCTAAATGCACTGCCGTGAGCCTGAACACTCCTCTAAATGCACTGCCAGGAGCCTGAACACTCCTCTAAATGCACTTAACACTCCTCTAAATGCACTGAACACTCCTCTAAATGCACTGCCGTGAGCCTGAACACTCCTCTAAATGCACTGCCGTGAGCCTGAACACTCCTCTAAATGCACTGCCGTGAGCCTGAACACTCCTCTAAATGCACTGAACACTCCTCTAAATGCACTGAACACTCCTCTAAATGCACTGCCGTGAGCCTGAACACTCCTCTAAATGCACTGAACACTCCTCTAAATGCACTGCCGTGAGCCTGAACACTCCTCTAAATGCACTGCCGTGAGCCTGAACACTCCTCTAAATGCACTGCCGTGAGCCTGAACACTCCTCTAAATGCACTGAACACTCCTCTAAATGCACTGAACACTCCTCTAAATGCACTGCCGTGAGCCTGAACACTCCTCTAAATGCACTGCCGGGAGCCTGAACACTCCTCTAAATGCACTGCCGGGAGCCCCAGCAGGAGACATCCAGAGATATGCAGGTGAGGCGATTCGGGGGAGGGGGGGCGTTGCTGTTACATCACGCTCAGTCACACTACCCTGTATAAATAACGCTTAATAAATAAAAGAGCTTTAGATACTGATATTTTAGCAGGTATGTGTTTATTATATACAGTACTCAATACCACTCACTCTGTATCCCCCCTCTCTTTTACTTACTCAATCACTCACGCCCCGCAGTTCACCCATTCACTCACTCACACACTCACTCACACTCACTCACTCACACTCACTCAGTCACTCACTCAGTCACTCACTCACACTCACTCACGCTCACTCAGTCACTCACTCAGTCACTCACTCACACTCACTCACTCACACTCACTCACACTCACTCAGTCACTCACTCAGTCACTCACGCACACTCACTCACACTCAGTCACTCATTCACTCAGTCACTCACTCACACTCACTCACTCACACTCACTCACACTCACTCAGTCACTCACTCAGTCACTCACGCACACTCACTCACACTCACTCACTCACACTCACTCACTCACACTCACTCACACTCACTCAGTCACTCACTCAGTCACTCACGCACACTCACTCACACTCACTCACTCACACTCACTCACACTCAGTCACTCATTCACTCAGTCACTCACACTCACTCAGTCATTCACGCATGCACGCACGCACGCACGCACTCACTCACACTCACTCACTCACTCACTCACTCACTCACTCACACTCACTCACTCACACACACTCACTCACACTCACTCACTCACACTCACTCACTCACTCACTCACTCACACTCACTCATTCACTCACACACACTCACTCACACTCACTCACTCACACTCACACTCACTCACTCACTCACTCACTCACTCACTCACACTCACTCATTCACTCACTCGCTCACTCACTCATTCACTCACTCACTCAGTCACTCACACTCACTCAGTCATTCACGCATGCACGCACGCACGCACTCACTCACACTCACTCACTCACTCACACTCACACTCACTCACTCACACTCACTCACTCACACACACTCACTCACACTCACTCACTCACTCACACACACTCACACTCACTCACACACTCACTCACACTCACACTCACTCACTCGCTCACTCACTCCCTCACGCACTCACTCACTCACTCACTCACACTCACTCACTCACACTCACTCACACACACTCACTCACACTCACTCACTCACTCACACTCACTCATTCACTCACTCGCTCACTCACTCACGCACTCACTCACTCACTCACACTCACACTCACTCATTCACTCACTCACTCAGTCACTCACACTCACTCAGTCATTCACGCACGCACGCACTCACTCACACTCACTCACTCACACACACTCACACTCACTCACTCACTCACTCACTCACACTCACTCATTCACTCACTCGCTCACTCACTCACTCACGCTCACTCACTCACGCACTCACGCACTCACTCACTCACACTCACTCACACTCACTCACGCACGCACGCACACACGCACTCACTCACTCACTCACTCACTCACAAATTTCCCGATGAATAGCACTGGGATGAAACAAAAACCTACAGACCCCTACAGACCAGACCAGCCCTGCACTACCGGCTTCATTATAGAAAAACTCCAGCCAGTACTACCCCGCTCATATGAATAAGAGACTCTATAATGGCGGCTCTGTGAATAACTAAAGGGCACAGGATTTACCTCCAGCTCTCAGAGAGACAGAGGTAGAGCAGCGAAAAGGCTCTGTGAACAGCACTGTCTTTCAGAGGGGTGAGAACACGCGTGTGACACGCCAGGGCGAGAGCACGCGTGTGACACGCCGGGGTCCCCCCCGCCGCCCAGGCACGGCTCCCACTCCCCGGCTGTCATTACTCAGCCCTCTCTCTTGCACCGGGCCCAGTGACTGAGGGGGGGTTTCTAAAAATAACCCTGGAAAGGACAGGAAGTGGCAGCGCTCCTGCTCCGCCCCCCCGCCCCCCCCAGCCCGGAACACGCCGCCGCACGGGCTTCAGCCACGCTGCTGTTTCCCCATATGCTCACCGCGACCTGAAAAAACCACCGCCAGCCATCTCACCGCGACCTGAAAAAACCACGCCAGCCGTCTTCAAAGGCGTTCGATGGACACGTGTCACCATTGGGCACAGACCACACTGTTAAGCTGTGTATCTCTGCACTGTGCACTGGGCACAGACCACACTGTTAAGCTGTGTATCTCTGCACTGTGCACTGGGCACAGACCACACTGTTAAGCTGTGTATCTCTGCACTGTGCACTGGGCACAGACCACACTGTTAAGCTGTGTATCTCTGCACTGTGCACTGGGCACAGACCACACTGTTAAGCTGTGTATCTGTGCACTGGGCAATGGGCACAGACCACACTGTTAAGCTGTGTATCTGTGCACTGGGTCGTGAGCTGTAGGAGATTCCTACTGACTAATATTTACAGGGATTAAAAATCATACCGTGTCCTGCTGGGCCACAGTATATTATTATTGTCAAAATATTTATATACACGTAATTAAAGAAAATTATCTGAACATTATGCAAGATATTATGTCTGTGTTCATATATCATATACATCCATTCTGACAGGATGTTTTTTATTTTGTTTTCATAGAAAGTAATTTTACAAAACAAAACAGGTGCTGCTATGCTGGTCTTCCAATGGCGTTGTTCTCTGTGTTGTTCACTGTGAGCTGTTCTGTGAGCTGTGGTGTGAGCTGTGTTGGGTGCTGTGCTGTGAGCTGTGTTGGGTGCTGTGGTGTGAGCTGTGTTGGGTGCTGTGGTGTGAGCTGTGCTGTGCGCTGTGGTGTGAGCTGTGTTGGGTGCTGTGGTGTGAGCTGTGTTGGGTGCTGTGGTGTGAGCTGTGTTGGGTGCTGTGCTGTGAGCTGTGTTGGGTGCTGTGGTGTGAGCTGTGTTGGGTGCTGTGGTGTGAGCTGTGTTGGGAGCTGTGCTGTGAGCTGTGGTGTGAGCTGTGTTGGGTGCTGTGCTGTGAGCTGTGTTGGGTGCTGTGGTGTGAGCTGTGTTGGGAGCTGTGCTGTGAGCTGTGTTGGGTGCTGTGGTGTGAGCTGTGTTGGGTGCTGTGGTGTGAGCTGTGTTGGGAGCTGTGCTGTGAGCTGTTCAATTTGCTTCAAATTGCAAATAACAGACACTCTCATGTTTCAACTAGAGTTCAGATCACTGTGTGATTAGAATGCTCTTAAATGAACATTCTAGTGCTAATGATGTAACAATCAGGACTGGTAAATGAAAGCAATGTTCTACACTGCCCGGCCAAAACAAAGCTTGCAGACTCTAATATGTCGTTGGACCTTTAATTACGGCGCGCATTCGTCATGGCATTGTTTCGACAACCTTATGCAACGTCACAACATTTATTTCCATCCAGTGTTGCATTCATTTTTGGCCAAGATCTTGTATTGACGACGGGAGAGTCGAACCACTCCATAAAGTCTTCTCCAGCACATCCCAAAGACTTTCAATGGGGTTACGGTCAGAACTCTGGTGGCCAATTCATGTGTGAAAATGATTCCTCATGCTCCCTGAAAAACTTATTCACAATTTGAGCCCGATGAATCTTGGTATTGTTGTCCTGGAATATGCCCATTGATGGGATAACCTGGTCATTCAGTACATTCAGGTACTCAGCTGACTTCATTTTATTGCTGCATAACTGTGCTGAGCCTAGACCTGATCCCAGATCATAACACTGTCTCCAGAGGCTTGTACAGTGGGCACTATGCATGACGGGTGCAACGGCAACTTTTTTTGGGTCAGGCAGTGTAGAACACTGACTTAGAATTTTGAAGAACCAAGAAAAACCACCCTCTTCTTCAAAGGGTTAATATACATTTTAGAACCTTTTAATCAACGGAATGTGTTAAAAAAACAAAAAACTTTCTAACCTAAAAAAAAACTCCACAGAAAACTGCACAGAGCTCCTTTATAAAATGCAGACAAACCACATCCAAATCTGATAAAACATGAACTTAAAGCAGTACAGAAAATGGAAATTAATCCACTTTTGGGGGGTTTAGTCGCCGTCTTTGCAATATCCTCCACCTCACAGGATTCAGACGGCTTTAGACAAGCCGTCTCGCTCAGCAGCTCATTCAAGCCAAATCTTTAATACCAAGCCGCCTTTTCAAAGTTCCTTCCAGTAATGACTTTTCCCCCGTTTGGAGGTCACAGTCGTCAGGCAGCCCCGTTCAGGGTTTAGTGACGGATGTGGTGGGATTGCGAGATCAGTCGCGGTGAGTAAGATTGTGGAGGATTCCTAATTAATCCACCCCCCTCTCTGCTCCTAGAAGATTATTCTTTAAAAGCAGCGGTAGGAGGGAGTGGTTAGGAGGTGAAGAGCGACTGGGACTGTGTGAGACGGACGCGGAGGCCGAATTCATCCTCGGACGCTCAGGGGCACAGCGGAGATTTGTGGCTTTAACTTTAACACCAGCAAAGCCACGGCTGCCTAATCATCAGCAAGTACTAAACTGAAAGCGCTCCACCCTCCCAGAGATTGACGAGGTAGACGCTTTCTAAACTCTACCTAAATACGTGCATGTTACACCCTCATGGTGTTTAAAAAGTGAAGCATTACAAGCCAACTAAATCAAATCCATTCCCATTTACTCAACCACTCGCAGTCAAAAAGCATATTACTGCTCACCGTAAAATATGCTTTCAAATATATTTCGGCTGTTTAGGTAATTAATTTAAGCGATATAATTTATTGGAGGGAAATGTGCGGATGACATGCTTGTAGCAAACCGCCAGTCCTGTAATGGTGCAGTGAGAATCCAGAGGCCATGCCCTGAGAGGTGCTGTAAACACACTGAGGTGAAGTCTGGCCTCTTTAGCGCCACTCCAGCTGTCCTGGACCCCGCTGCTCAGCTTGTTTCGATGGCGATGCGAGACGTTGCACTTCAGAGCTCTGGAGGAAAACAAACCTTCACAGACAAGCGCTCTTGGCATGAGCTCAGCTCCAGAGCAGTCTGGGAAACAGCAAGCAGGGCTCCTGGAAACAGCAAGCAGGGCTCCTGGAAACAGCAAGCAGGGCTCCTGTCTGCAGGCTGGATCGGTTTATTCGGTGGCATCTCGTCTTCCGCAATCGCCATGCCCAAATTGAACCTGCACTGCATGCTGTTACAATATTCAGAAACAACCTGCTATGCAGTGATAAGAAAGAGGTAAAATGAGACTTTATCTAAGGATGCAAACCTAATCTCCCTCTCTGATCTGAATACGGCTGCATGGGGGAATCAGTCCAGGTAAAAAGAGCTCTAATTAGTTCTGTGAAGCTGGACGCTCTAACCACAGGCACGAGTGACATCATTATTCCCCCACAGGTACGAACTTGGAAAGGCAAACGGCGCCTCGACTTATTCCATCATATGGATACAAGAAAGGTTATTTTTAGACTACATGCAAGATTTTATGTGAAACCACCTACGTTAAAAAAAACTGTATAGCAAAGCTTGAGTTAAAGCCCTTATGACTCATATATCACACAGACTCTCTGGAGTGACTGCAGGACATGCCCACTCAGGCGGAACAGTCGCTCTACACCTGAGCCAGGTACTACACCTGAGCCAGGTACTCACCCTGAACTGCACCAGTAATGGATGGATCATTTGTAAAAATGAAAGCCATTTAAGCCGCTCTGGATAATAATAACTTTATTCGTATCGCACCTTTCAAGCATTTAGCACACAGTACTTTACAACAGTAAAAACAGCACAACCAAGTCAAAGGATAACACTGTCTGCCAAGCCAAACGGCAAATAAATAAATAAAAATAAAAATTTATTTTCTCTGTGCTGTGCGTCTGCTGTAATTTTCTTGTGACAAGTAGATACAGGAGGAACGCTCTCAGCTGAAACCAGGCGCATCTCTGAAAGGGAATGTGTACAGAGAGAGTAGAGATGATGGGGGAGTGAGATTTTATAAACTCTGCAATGGGTGGAGCTACAATGAGCTGTCAATCATAGACTGAACCAATTAAAACCTTGAGCTCAAAACAGAATAAACGGCGCAACGATTCGCTCCAGTTTGGGAGTCACTTACTAGCTCCACCCATTTGTGGTTTCAGGAATATTAATTTCCCCATCATTAACAGAGGGAAGAAGCCAGCCATTTTCTTACAACACTTCAATCAGATTAATGTTGTGTAGGACCCCCGTAACCAGCACAGTGAAATGAATGTCAGAACTTAGAAATTATTATTATGAACTATTAGGTATTACCACAGATATGAGCAATTTATAAAAATGCTGATGAAATGTAAGTCACTTTGAGATGATGAGGTGAAAGGCAGTATATGAGCACAACCCACTGATCACATTAAAACCCTGTCGGCCCGAGGGACCCTCAGCTCATTCAGTAACTGCTGTCCAATGGTGAATTAGACAATTAGACAAGCTGTACTTTCTTCTGGATAGAGGATCCCAAGCCCCTACCCCTCTGGCCAATCAAATAGCAAGGCAGGGTGGTGCAGATCATGTGTGCAGTGCACACCACCATTGAATGGAGACGAGAGCTGAACACCACAGCGAGGGCACAGTCAACCATGGTTTTAAAGATGTATTTAAATGTAAATGCATATGTTTAGTTATTTCGTTTTGGTGAATCCTGAACTTGCTAAACTGTGTTTATAAAACACTCTCCACTGTAGTGTGTTAAATGCCCAGCTCTCCACTGCAGTGTGTTAAATGCCCAGCTCTTCACTGCAGTGTGTTAAATGCCCAGCTCTTCACTGCAGTGAGTTAAATGCCCAGCTCTCCACTGCAGTGTGTTAAATGCCCAGCTCTTCACTGCAGTGTGTTAAATGCCCAGCTCTCCACTGCAGTGAGTTAAATGCCCAGCTCTCCACTGCAGTGTGTTAAATGCCCAGCTCTTCACTGCAGTGTGTTAAATGCCCAGCTCTTCACTGCAGTGTGTTAAATGCCCAGCTCTCCACTGCAGTGTGTTAAATGCCCAGCTCTTCACTGCAGTGTGTTAAATGCCCAGCTCTCCACTGCAGTGTGTTAAATGCCCAGCTCTCCACTGCAGTGTGTTAAATGCCCAGCTCTCCACTGCAGTGTGTTAAATGCCCAGCTCTTCACTGCAGTGTGTTAAATGCCCAGCTCTCCACTGCAGTGTGTTAAATGCCCAGCTCTCCACTGTAGTGTGTTAAATGCCCAGCTCTCCACTGCAGTGTGTTAAATGCCCAGCTCTCCACTGCAGTGTGTTAAATGCCCAGCTCTTCACTGCAGTGTGTTAAATGCCCAGCTCTTCACTGCAGTGTGTTAAATGCCCAGCTCTCCACTGCAGTGTGTTAAATGCCCAGCTCTCCACTGCAGTGTGTTAAATGCCCAGCTCTTCACTGCAGTGTGTTAAATGCCCAGCTCTCCACTGCAGTGTGTTAAATGCCCAGCTCTCCACTGCAGTGTGTTAAATGCCCAGCTCTCCACTGCAGTGTGTTAAATGCCCAGCTCTCCACTGTAGTGTGTTAAATGCCCAGCTCTCCACTGCAGTGTGTTAAATGCCCAGCTCTCCACTGCAGTGTGTTAAATGCCCAGCTCTCCACTGTAGTGTGTTAAATGCCCAGCTCTCCACTGCAGTGTGTTAAATGCCCAGCTCTCCACTGCAGTGTGTTAAATGCCCAGCTCTCCACTGCAGTGTGTTAAATGCCCAGCTCTTCACTGCAGTGAGTTAAATGCCCAGCTCTCCACTGCAGTGTGTTAAATGCCCAGCTCTTCACTGCAGTGAGTTAAATGCCCAGCTCTTCACTGCAGTGAGTTAAATGCCCAGCTCTCCACTGCAGTGTGTTAAATGCCCAGCTCTCCACTGCAGTGTGTTAAATGCCCAGCTCTTCACTGCAGTGTGTGGAAAGCACTAGAACCAGCACCATCTATTTAGATGCCAGTTCAGCACTTTCTAGTAAGGTCAGAGCCACTCATTTGACCTTCTCCGGTAAGGTCAAAGCCACTCTTTTGACCTTCTCCGGTAAGGTCAGAGCCACTCATTTGACCTTCTCCGGTAAGGTCAAAGCCACTCTTTTGACCTTCTCCGGTAAGGTCAAAGCCACTCTTTTGACCTTCTCCGTTAAGGTTAAAGCCACTCTTTTGACCCTCTCCGGTAAGGTTAAAGCCACTCTTTTGACCCTCTCCGGTAAGGTTAAAGCCACACTTTTGACCCTCTCCGGTAAGGTTAAAGCCACTCTTTTGACCCTCTCCGGTAAGGTCAAAGCCACTCTTTTGACCCTCTCCGGTAAGGTTAAAGCCACTCTTTTGACCCTCTCCGGTAAGGATAAAGCCACTCTTTTGACCCTCTCCGGTAAGGTCAAAGCCACTCTTTTGACCTTCTCCGTTAAGGATAAAGCCACTCTTTTGACCCTCTCCGGTAAGGTTAAAGCCACTCTTTTGACCTTCTCCGTTAAGGTTAAAGCCACTCTTTTGACCCTCTCCGGTAAGGTTAAAGCCACTCTTTTGACCCTCTCCGGTAAGGTTAAAGCCACTCTTTTGACCCTCTCCGGTAAGGTTAAAGCCACTCTTTTGACCCTCTCCGGTAAGGTCAGAGCCACTCATTTGACCTTCTCCGGTAAGGTCAAAGCCACTCTTTTGACCTTCTCCGGTAAGGTCAAAGCCACTCTTTTGACCTTTCCGTTAAGGTTAAAGCCACTCTTTTGACCCTCTCCGGTAAGGTTAAAGCCACTCTTTTGACCCTCTCCGGTAAGGTTAAAGCCACTCTTTTGACCCTCTCCGGTAAGGTCAAAGCCACTCTTTTGACCCTCTCCGGTAAGGTTAAAGCCACTCTTTTGACCCTCTCCGGTAAGGATAAAGCCACTCTTTTGACCCTCTCCGGTAAGGTCAAAGCCACTCTTTTGACCTTCTCCGTTAAGGATAAAGCCACTCTTTTGACCCTCTCCGGTAAGGTTAAAGCCACTCTTTTGACCTTCTCCGTTAAGGTTAAAGCCACTCTTTTGACCCTCTCCGGTAAGGTTAAAGTCACTCTTTTGACCCTCTCCGGTAAGGTTAAAGCCACTCTTTTGACCCTCTCCGGTAAGGTTAAAGCCACTCTTTTGACCCTCTCCGGTAAGGTCAAAGCCACTCTTTTGACCCTCTCCGGTAAGGTCAAAGCCACTCTTTTGACATTCTCCGGTAAGGTTAAAGCCACTCTTTTGACTTTCTCCGGTAAGGTTAAAGCCACTCTTTTGACCTTCTCCGGTAAGGTTAAAGCCACTCTTTTGACCTTCTCCGGTAAGGTTAAAGCCACTCTTTTGACCTTCTCCGGTAAGGTTAAAGCCACTCTTTTGACCTTCTCCGGTAAGGTTAAAGCCACTCTTTTGTGATCCTTTGGAATTACATTACATTATAGGCATTTAGCAGACGCTTTTATCCAGAGCGACTTACACAACTTCTTATTACATGTATGAGCGGCAGTGTAGTATAATGGTTAAGGAACCGGACTTGTAACCGAAAGGTTGCAGGTTCGATTCCCAGGTAGGACACTGCCGTTGTACCCTTGAGCAAGGTACTTAACCAGAATTGCTTCGGTATATATCCAGCTGTATGAATGGATACATGTAATAAGAAGTTGTGTAAGTCGCTCTGGATAAGAGCGTCTGCTAAATGCCTATAATGTAATGTAATGTAATGTATCCATTCATACAGCTGGATATATACTGAAGCAATTCAGGTTAAGTACCTTGCTCAAGGGTACAACGGCAGTGTCCTACCTGGGAATCGAACCTGCAACCTTTTGGTTACAAGTCCAGCTCCTTAACCATTATACTACACTGCCGCTCCTACGTGAAGCGGGCATCACGTATTTATACATGTGGTCTAATTGTTCTCAATTTCCTGATCAGTAAAAGATTAAGAGAAGATTTGTTTGAGGTTTTTTACAAAAGTGGTCTGCAGAAGATATTTAAAAGTTGTGTCAGAAATCGGTGGAAATAAGGTCAAATTCGAGCAGATACAAAAAGTATTTTTCATAGCGTGAATAATGCATGGAATAGCTTACAAAGCCTCGGCTTGCAGAGTGCTGGATATGGTCTAGACAGTAAAATGATGAGCATAGATGGGTTGAATGGCCTGTTCACATTATTAAATATTCTTATGATCTTATATGAAAAAAGGCAATTCCCTGTCCATGACCGATCATGTCTGTGAGATGCATCTTCAAACCACAAAAACAGCAAAAAAGCCTTAACATAGGAGTGAACGAAACAGCTGTATTAAAAGTTTTAACCAAAAAAATTAATAAATAGAATCAATCAAATTGCAAATGACATTATTTTGTATTAATGTCTTCAGTATTCAGTTGCTCAACATTATGTTATTAAATAAAGGTCATAAGGCCATCACGGTTTGAAAACATTGTGATATGAAATCATACGGAACTATGAATTATTATCCACAGTAATGCTGAAAGCATGTTATATCTGTCTTCTTTGGTGTCCTTCACAAGCTCTGTGTCCTTCACAAGCTCTGTGTGCTTCACAAGCTCTGTGTCCTTCACAAGCTCTGTGTGCTTCACAAGCTCTGTGTTACGTTCTCCGTAGCGGGAGGGGTAAGGACCCAGACGCAGACCACAGGATTAGGCAAAAGAGTTCTTTAATCCGTACAGGGTTCAGACCAGGTGATCAGAGGTAGGGAGGTACACAAGGATCAGGCAGGAGAATGGTAGTTAATCCGTACAGGGGTCAAACCAGGTGATCAGAGGTAGGTAGGTACAACAGGATCAGGCAGGAGAATGGTAGATAAACAAACGAGGTCAAAACCGAACAGGCAGACTGGACAGATAAGGGCAAGGCAAAAGAATAGTAGAGCAAACAGGTGTCGCGGAATAATACTACAGATCTCAGGCTTTAGAAGATAACAGGCACTGGAAAAGGTAATCACAACGATCCGACACAGACTGGAAGTAACACGGGGTTTAAATGCACAAGATACAAATGACACAAAGGGAATCAGGTGTGTGAGAAGGCGGGGTTCCAAACGAGAGACAATGACATACATCTGGGAAACAATTAAACAACCACAGAGACAACTAGGGAAAACGCGGACTGGATTCCAAACCCACACAATGACAGATGACCTGGAGTTTCAGGAAATCGTGCATAGAGTAAGATGACAGGCAGAGTAGATCAGAAGCAGCTGAGAATGATTAGCAAGGACAGAACAGCATGAAAATGTGCGCTCTAATATATTAGTGAGATTAGTAACTATACACACCCCTGCCGTTAGTATGATTAGTAAGTATATACAAATTAGTTTGTTAATTGAGTTAGTAGATCTTATCTATCATTAGTATGTTAGTGGTAATTAGTAAATCTAAGTGCACAGAGATAGGTGTGAAGCAAGAGGGAACCCGAACACCAATGAGATCACCCGAATGGTACAGAGACGTAAACGGGGAGTGACAGATCAGGTGTAAACAAGTAGACACGGGACAACTAGGCAAAACCGGAAAATAAACAAGTCAGGTGAAAACTAAGAATAAACAATACATACAAAATAAAGGTACAAATGACCAGTAGAACACAGATCCTTACAGTACCCCCCCCCCAAGGGACGGCTTCCAGACGTCCCCAGCAGTGACAAACACTAAGCAGGGTGGGTGGTGGGGGACCGGAGGAGGACTAATGGAGTAGCAGGTACTTAGTTTCAGGAGGGTGAAAAGGGCTTGGAGAGAAATGTCTGAGTGCTGAGCAGGGTGGGTGGAGGGGGACCGGAGGAGGGATAATGGGACAGCAGGTAGTGGAGTAATGTTCAAAGTTTGTAATGTCCGAAATACAGAGCAGGGTGGGTGGAGGGGGTCCGGAGGAGGGAAACAAGGACGGCGGCGCAGACAGGACCGTTCAGGCGGACGATGGCGCAGACAGTACCGCTCAGGAGGGCGACGGTGCAGACAGGACCACTCAGGAGGACGGTGGCACAGACAGGACCGCTCAGGAGGACGACAGCGCAGACAGGACCGCTCAGGAGGATGACGGTGCAGACAGGACCACTCAGGACGGTGGCGCAGACAGGACAGACTGCGATGGCTACATCGCTCAGGAGACCGGCGGCGACGGCTGCATCGCTCAGGAGGCCGGCGGCGACGGCTGCATCGCTCAGGAGGCCGGCGGCGACGGCTGCATCGCTCAGGAGGCCGGCGGCGACGGCTGCATCGCTCAGGAGACCGGCGGCGACGGCTGCATCGCTCAGGAGGCCGGCGGCGACGGCTGCATCGCTCAGGAGGCCGGCGGCGACGGCTGCATCGCTCAGGAGGCCGGCGGCGACGGCTGCATCGCTCAGGAGAGGAGACTAGCGGACTGGGCCGCTCAGGAGAGAAGACTAGCGGACTGGGCCGCTCAGGCGAGGAGACTAGCGGACTGGGCCGCTCAGGAGAGGGGACTAGCGGACTGGGCCGCTCAGGCGAGGAGACTAGCGGACTGGGCCGCTCAGGCGAGGAGACTAGCGGACTGGGCCGCTCAGGCGAGGAGACTAGCGGACTGGGCCGCTCAGGCGAGGAGACTAGCGGACTGGGCCGCTCAGGCGAGGAGACTAGCGGACTGGGCCGCTCAGGCGAGGAGACTAGCGGACTGGGCCGCTCAGGCGAGGAGACTAGCGGACTGGGCCGCTCAGGAGAGGAGACTAGCGGACTGGGCCGCTCAGGCGAGGAGACTAGCGGACTGGGCCGCTCAGGCGAGGAGACTAGCGGACTGGGCCGCTCAGGCGAGGAGACTAGCGGACTGGACCGCTCAGGCGAGGAGACTAGCGGACTGGGCCGCTCAGGCGAGGAGACTAGCGGACTGGGCCGCTCAGGCGAGGAGACTAGCGGACTGGGCCGCTCAGGCGAGGAGACTAGCGGACTGGGCCGCTCAGGCGAGGAGACTAGCGGACTGGGCCGCTCAGGCGAGGAGACTAGCGGACTGGGCCGCTCAGGCGAGGAGGCTAGCGGACTGGGCCGCTCAGGCGAGGAGACTAGCGGACTGGGCCGCTCAGGCGAGGAGACTAGCGGACTGGGCCGCTCAGGCGAGGAGACTAGCGGACTGGGCCGCTCAGGCGAGGAGACTAGCGGACTGGGCCGCTCAGGCGAGGAGACTAGCGGACTGGGCCGCTCAGGCGAGGAGACTAGCTGGCTCGGCAACTTGAGAGGAGGCAGGGAGCAGGACGGGACTGTTGGCGTGGAACGAAACGGGCCTGGAGGTCCGGGACCGGACGGGGCCATAGGCATGGACCGGGGAGTGACAGGAGGCATGGACCGGGAGTGACAGGAGGCATGGACCGGGGAGTGACAGGAGGCATGGACCGGGGAGTGACAGGAGGCATGGACCGGGGAGGGACAGGAGGCATGGACCGGGGAGGAACAGGAGGCATGGACCGGGGAGGGACAGTAGGCATGGACCGGGGAGGGACAGGAGGCATGGACCGGGGAGGGACAGGGGAACTGGGACGGGAAGGGACAGGAGAACTGGGACAGGAAGGGACAGCGGAGCTGGGACCGGACGGGACAGCGGAGCTGGGCCGGGACGGGACAGGGGAGCTGGGACGGGACGGGACAGCGGAGCTGGGACGGGACGGAACCGTGGAGCTGGGACGGGACGGAGCAGCGGAGCTGGGAAGGGACGGAACAGCGGAGCTGGGACGGGACGGAACAGGGGAGCTGGGACGGGACGGAACAGGGAATCTGGGGCGGGACGGAACAGGGGGTCTGGGACGGGACGGAACAGGGGGGTTGGGACGGGACGGAACAGGGGAGTTGGGACGGGACGGAACAGGGGAGTTGGGACGGGACGGAACAGGGAAGTTGGGACGGGACGGAACAGGGGAGTTGGGACGGGACGGAACAGGGGAGCTGGGACGGGACGGAACAGCGGAGCTGGGACGGGACGGAACAGCGGAGCTGGGACGGGACGGAACAGGGGAACTGGGACGGGACGGAACAGGGGAGTTGGGACGGGACGGAACAGGGGAGCTGGGACGGGGCGGAACAGGTGAGCTGGGACGGGACGGGACAGGGGAGCTGGGACGGGACGGAACAGGGGAGCTGGGACGGGACGGAACAGCGGAGCTGGGATGGGACGGGACAGGGGAGCTGGGGCGGGAAGGAACAGGGGAGCTGGGACTGAACGGGACCGGAGAGCTGGGACTGAACGGGACAGGAGAGCTGGGACTGAACGGGACAGGAGAGCTGGGGCTGAACGGGACAGGAGGGCTGGAACGGGCAGGGACAGGAGGGCTGGCACAGGACGGAACAGGGGAGCTGGGACGGGACGGAACAGCGGAGCTGGGATGGGACGGGACAGGGGAGCTGGGGCGGGAAGGAACAGGGGAGCTGGGACTGAACGGGACCGGAGAGCTGGGACTGAACGGGACAGGAGAGCTGGGACTGAACGGGACAGGAGAGCTGGGACTGAACGGGACAGGAGAGCTGGGACTGAACGGGACAGGAGAGCTGGGGCTGAACGGGGCAGGGGAGCTGGGACTGAACGGGGCAGGAGAGCTGGGACTGAACGGGACAGGAGAGCTGGGACTGAACGGGACAGGAGAGCTGGGACTGAACGGGACAGGAGGGCTGGAACGGGCAGGGACAGGAGGGCTGGCACAGGAAGGGACAGGAGAGCTGGGACGGAACGGGGCAGGAGAGCTATGACTGGACGGAACAGAGGAGCTGTGACGGGACGGAACAGGAGGCTTGGGCTGGGACGGAAAGGCGATGGATCCCCCGTCAACGGGCGGTTGAGCCCGTCGACGGAGCCGGGAACCAGGACTCCATCGTTTCCTCCCGGGTCCATAGCCCCTCGGGCAAAGGGCAAGACGGGTACCCTTAAATTTAGCCGCTTCCAGGTTGTGGCTAGGCTCAGAGTTATCAGGATGGAGGGAGACCACTCCGAGCCTAACGGAGTGGGAGCTGGGTGGAGGAGTCTGGAGTGATGGGTGGTGGTCGGCATGACGGCGGGCAAACTCCGGGTTCTGCCCCCAGATCCCCATGAGGTAGTTCTCATAGGGATCCGGGCCGAAGGGATCGATCTCCCAGGCCATCAGAAACCGCAGATCTTGGGTCACGGACTCGATGACTGCCTGTTGGCCACTCATGGCTCCTTGCCGCAGGAGGGCGGCGTGCAGGTGGCTTGGGTCTGCTGGGTCCAAGAATGGTCGGATCGTACTGTTACGTTCTCCGTAGCGGGAGGGGTAAGGACCCAGACGCAGACCACAGGATTAGGCAAAATAGTTCTTTAATCCGTACAGGGTTCAGACCAGGTGATCAGAGGTAGGGAGGTACACAAGGATCAGGCAGGAGAATGGTAGTTAATCCGTACAGGGGTCAAACCAGGTGATCAGAGGTAGGTAGGTACAACAGGATCAGGCAGGAGAATGGTAGATAAACAAACGAGGTCAAAACCGAACAGGCAGACTGGACAGATAAGGGCAAGGCAAAAGAATAGTAGAGCAAACAGGTGTCGCGGAATAATACTACAGATCTCAGGCTTTAGAAGATAACAGGCACTGGAAAAGGTAATCACAACGATCCGACACAGACTGGAAGTAACACGGGGTTTAAATGCACAAGATACAAATGACACAAAGGGAATCAGGTGTGTGAGAAGGCGGGGTTCCAAACGAGAGACAATGACATACATCTGGGAAACAATTAAACAACCACAGAGACAACTAGGGAAAACGCGGACTGGATTCCAAACCCACACAATGACAGATGACCTGGAGTTTCAGGAAATCGTGCATAGAGTAAGATGACAGGCAGAGTAGATCAGAAGCAGCTGAGAATGATTAGCAAGGACAGAACAGCATGAAAATGTGCGCTCTAATATATTAGTGAGATTAGTAACTATACACACCCCTGCCGTTAGTATGATTAGTAAGTATATACAAATTAGTTTGTTAATTGAGTTAGTAGATCTTATCTATCATTAGTATGTTAGTGGTAATTAGTAAATCTAAGTGCACAGAGATAGGTGTGAAGCAAGAGGGAACCCGAACACCAATGAGATCACCCGAATGGTACAGAGACGTAAACGGGGAGTGACAGATCAGGTGTAAACAAGTAGACACGGGACAACTAGGCAAAACCGGAAAATAAACAAGTCAGGTGAAAACTAAGAATAAACAATACATACAAAATAAAGGTACAAATGACCAGTAGAACACAGATCCTTACACTCTGTGTTCTTAGCTCTGTGTACTTCACAAGCTCTGTGTTCTTCACAAGCTCTGTGTCCTTCACAAGCTCTGTGTCCTTCACAAGCTCTGTGTCCTTCACAAACAGACTGACTGATTGGTTATTGCAGTAAATTCAATTTTACCAAAACAACTCATTGGAGGGGGTGTAGCAATTGGCTGACAGGGCCAGGTCCAGGGGGGTCCAGGTCCAGGGACGAATCCTGCTAGTGTGTGTAAATCTCTTAACCGCCTTTCTTCTCCATGCGATAGTAGAAAATGAAATGAGTGGGCCAGTTTGTGCATCCGCATTAGACCGGTTTGAATACAGAATACTGATCCATCCATCAAGAAAAGGGTGGAGATGGGGCGTTGACCTGCGTACGTCGAAACAAGTTTTCACCCAGTCTCACATCAGCGATGGGGGCTGGGCTTCCAGGTGAAACACAGGTTAAACTTCATGTTTGTGTGGCAGCAGAAAAATACAGTGGCAGGTCTTAGATGTTTTTGTTTTTACTATAGAACTTACATTGTGTGATTTATCAAATGGATAGTCGGCTTTAGAACTCAAATAATGTGATTTAGTGTTTATTACCCCTTTAAAAACAGATAAAATGTTCAACGCATCTGAATATTTCAAGCTTGCCCGCACTATTAAAACTAACTTGAAATATTCAGAGCTGTAATTGAATGTTTCCTGAGGATAAGTGTTGAATATTTAAGGCCCGTTCCATTAGAGCTCTTTGAATGTTTTCTGGGTTTATTTGACTCAAATGTGAGGAGAGGGAAAGGTATCATCCTGAAAAAGAGCTTTTTCAAACGGCACCGATAACAATGTGCCTCTGCATTTCTAGCACTTTCCGTGTTGAATGGAGAAGTACACAGAGTTCTGTCTCTTATGTAAATCAGCGTGGGTCAGGAAAGCGGACTGATTCAATCTGATTCAATCTCTCCAACTATCCATATGAAGGAAATCCTCCAGATTACAAAAATGCCATCAATGCATCTCTTCTATAAAACAGGTTTAGTGGGAAAAGTGTTGTTCCATATCTCAGGCATGCAGTTAAATGCAAACACTGAGACAGAATCTAGTGATGTCCATGAGCCGTAGACTCCATGCAGTCATCAAATGTAAGGGTCTAAATATTGACCTTGTAAGTCATTAAATTGGTCAAAACTTAGTTTGTCCCAATACATATGCTGACTTTGAAAATGGCACGTGACTCATTGAATGGCATTGTTGTAATATATAGCTAAACAAACACATGAAATAAATGCATGTAGACATTGTGAATTTAGCCTCATAGTCATTGTTGGTTTTGAAATACAAATTTGATTAGTACAGGGGGCAAAAAGAACAATGTGACATCACTGCCCTGATACACACAGAAAGGGGTGTGCAGAAAGTCTGTGATCCATGTGATCAGAGTCCTGCTCCAGATTATTGAAGATTAACATTCCTATTAACATTCATATTCATAATTTGGCTGTTATTTGGATTTTTTTTTAGCCCCTCCTCCCCCTCTATGTTGTTATCTTGTGCATAGGGGATATCTGCTCTCTGATTGGGTGGCTCGAGCCATGTTGTCTTGTGCATAGGGGATATCTGCTCTCTGATTGGGTGGCTCAAGCTATGTTGTCTTGTGCATAGTGGATCTCTGCTCTCTGATTAGGTGTCTCGAGCCATGTTGTCTTGTTCATAGGGGATATCTGCTCTCTGATTGGGTGGCTCGAGCCATGTTGTCTTGTGCATAGGGGATATCTGCTCTCTGATTGGGTGTCTCGAGCCATGTTGTCTTGTTCATAGGGGATATCTGCTCTCTGATTGGGTGGCTCGAGCCATGTTGTCTTGTGCATAGGGGATATCTGCTCTCTGATTGGGTGGCTCGAGCCATGTTGTCTTGTGCATAGGGGATATCTGCTCTCTGATTGGGTGTCTCGAGCCATGTTGTCTTGTGCATGGGGGATATCTGCTCTCTGATTGGGTGTCTTGAGCCAAAATAATGACTGTCAGCTTCCTCTTCCATTGCAGTTGATCCTAAAGTCCTTGTGGAAGGGTGCTGGGCCGATGAGAGGCATTTCCTGAAGGGAAAGCTTGATTTATGGAGTATTCAGGAGTACCCCATATTTGGAGTCCTCTATCTTGTTCTTTATTTCAGCCAGGCCTTCCCGGGGTTTCAGCCAGGCCTTCCCGGGGTTTCAGCCAGGCCTTCCCGGGGTTTCAGCCAGGCCTTCCCGGGGTTTCAAGAGTTTTTATTCAGTGGATTTGTCTGCAGTAAAGTGAGGCCCAATGAGGCCGCCTTAAGAATGTCGCACCACTGTGTGCACAAGTCCATAGTGTCCCAGTCCAAAGGAGCCCCCTTCTGGATCCTCGATCCCCAGGACTCACTCAGGCCAGCGACCAGGACATCACACTTCTTTTCTTTTTGAAGACAATACTTGAGCCTCTTCTGAAACATGTCTGAGGTCAGAATTCTGCCCTTTAAAAAGTTCCTCTGCTCTTGGAAAGAAAAGGGATTCATTCCAGATCCTCTCCACTAAAAGTGGAAGTGTGCGCTTTGTAAGTGCATCGATTTCCACCAAAATTTATCACCCGCACCCCCTGAAGGGCCAACAGCGGGTAGTGAAAACTCTGTTTAATTGTATAAAGTCAGGGACACAGTGAAAGGTGCTCAAGGTGAAAGAAACTCTCTCACCCTGAACGTGTGATTTATCTCCACCCTGTTGCCAATTGCAGTTTTTTTTACAGCCTCAGAGTGCAGAATTTCTTTCTCAGTTTTTGAAATAATTATTTGAAACGGCTTAAAAGCAATATAATTTTCACCAGTATTCAGAGGACAAATATTGATGAAATGTGCCTCTATGTTTTGGTTAATGACAGGTTTTGTGATCTACAGGGAAGTTTTCAAAAACTTTTTTACCAGCATCTAAGCACTTAAAATAATTTTAAACAGAGAGACGTGCAGCCCATTCTGTAGGGTGGCCAACTGTCAACTCGTATATAAATTCTGCAGGTTCAGTTCCCTACCCTAACGCTTTCTTCTCTGCGATCCTCTCTGTCTGCGGCCCTCTCCGCTTTTTCTTTATTCATCTGAATAAAGAGGAAAAACACAGAGGGTGAGCTGTCCACCCTCCTTAAAAACACATTTCATATAGTACATCACTCAGGAATAATCACAATCACAAAATACAGGTATGTTGCAGTCTACAGAAAATCGTTTGGTTCAAATTGGTAAATCTCTGACTGCATATGATAGCCCCGCCCTTTTGGCCTCGCCCATTTGTGGTGTAATGAAGTGCAGCAAAATGATTAGTGAACTGGGTTTGAAACCCAGAGGTTGCAGGTTTGAATGCCAGGTTTGGACACTGCTGTTGTACCCTTGAGCAAGGGTACTTAACCTGAATTGATTCAGTATGTATGTTGTACAAATGGGTACCGTGTTTAATAAATAAGAAAAACGGTCCCGGAGACCAGGCCTGTATCAGGGCGGTGCTGCACTGCCAGTGTGAGTACGCCGGAGCCCAGGCCTGTATCAGGGCGGTGCTGCACTGCCAGTGCGAGTACGCCGGAGACCAGGCCTGTATCAGGGCGGTGCTGCACTGCCAGTGCGAGTACGCCGGAGACCAGGCCTGTATCAGGGCGGTGCTGCACTGCCAGTGCGAGTACGCCGGAGACCAGGCCTGTATCAGGGCGGTGCTGCACTGCCAGTGCGAGTACGCCGGAGACCAGGCCTGTATCAGGGCGGTGCTGCACTGCCAGTGCGAGTACGCCGGAGACCAGGCCTGTATCAGGGCGGTGCTGCACTGCCAGTGCGAGTACGCCGGAGACCAGGCCTGTATCAGGGCGGTGCTGCACTGCCGGTGTGAGTACGGTAGCGCCGTTAAATATTCATGCCGCTGGCCTTGTAAGAGGATGATGCCAGTGGTTCCCGCGCTCCGGCCGATCGATCCCAGCCTAAAGTTCCTGCTGCTTTATGGACCGGCTTTTAAAGGTCCTCCCCCCCCCTCACCCCTGGGGCTGCTTTGACTCGATCACGGTCTTCTGCGGCTTCCTTTAAATACTGGAATACCGCCCTCTCTCCAAACCCTCCCCCTGCTCACAGAGCCTGAGTATCAGGGCATGGGGGGTCGGGGGAGACTGGGGGCGTAAACAAGGCCCTGCTCGTCTCGTCTCGTACTCCCAAAGCCTCTGAACATTCCAGAGCAAGGCCTGTACCCATTCCAAAGGAAACATCGTTATAAATGCAGGAGAGACCAAGATCAGCCCAAGACCACCCAACATACTGCAGTCTGTGTGAACGCTTCCACTTGTCTGGTGTCAATGGAATTAATGACAATAGAGATCCAAGCACTGCATTTTCCACAGTTTAATGTACAAGCATTATCTGAGAAGAGCCCACAATTCATCCCTCATCCCTCAAAGACGAGCAGCCAAATTAACTGCAGACAGGGAAAAGCCCTACGCCTTTTTAGTTTTATTATGACGTAAACCTACAACTAACGGTAGCCCACTTCAGTTGGTGAATTGACGTCAACTTTATCGTACGCAAAGATACTTCACTGAGTTAAAATAACAAAGGTTTTTGCCAGATCTTCTTTTTCTTTTAAAAAGTAATAAAACATTGAAACTACATTAAATATCAAAACAAACACGTACCTTTTCACCGTCGTGTTCTCTTTTATCGATGTATTATCTGCCGTAGTTAGATTCATGGGAGTGAATGGGGACCCTGACAACCGGGACTACCGGGGATGCCGTTAACGGTCAACAGGGACCTCTGATGTCGCTAATATTCACGCTATGCGAATATAGTGGGGTAGGCTCCACAAAATGACTTATGTCACACTAAGATGAAATATCCCTTTAAGCGACACGAGCGCCAGGATTATTTCTCCCTCCCTTTCTGGGCTCCGCGCGGCGGGAGCGGCATCATAACGATATAACGATAAACGCAACCCGACCACCGACCCCCCAATGACCCTTGGTGTAGGGCGGGCCAAGCATGAGCTCCCATGGTTTCAGCCTTCAGTCTCTGTGAGGTCACAGATACGTGATTAGAGTGTTCTTAACTGAACACTCTATTGCTGATGTAACAATCGCTACTAGAAACTGAATGCAGTTCTAGAACACTGACTTATTTTTAAAAAAACTCTTCAAAGGGATAACTGGACCAGAATGTGACAGGGAGGAGGAGAGATCGAGAGAGGAAGAGAGGGATAACTGGACCAGAATGTGACAGGGAGGAGGAGAGATCGAGAGAGGAAGAGAGGGATAACTGGACCAGAATGAGACAGGGAGGGGGAGAGATAGAGAGAGGCAGAGAGGGATAACTGGACCAGAATGAGACAGAGAGGAGGAGCGATAGAGAGAGGAAGAGAGGGATAACTGGACCAGAATGTGACAGGGAGGGGGAGAGATAGAGAGAGGCAGAGAGGGATAACTGGACCAGAATGAGACAGGAGGAGGAGAGATAGAGAGAGGAAGAGAGGGATAACTGGACCAGAATGAGACAGGGAGGAGGAGAGATAGAGAGAGGAAGAGAGGGATAACTGGACCAGAATGAGACAGGGAGGAGGAGAGATAGAGAGAGGAAGAGAGGGATAACTGGACCAGAATGTGACAGGGAGGGGGAGAGATAGAGAGAGGAAGAGAGGGATAACTGGACCAGAATGTGACAGGGAGGGGGAGAGATAGAGAGAGGAAGAGAGGGATAACTGGACCAGAATGTGATAGAGGGGGAGAGATAGAGAGAGGAAGAGAGGGATAACTGGACCAGAATGTGACAGGGAGGGGGAGAGATAGAGAGAGGAAGAGAGGGATAACTGGACCAGAATGAGACAGGGAGGAGGAGAGATAGAGAGAGGAAGAGAGGGATAACTGGACCAGAATGTGACAGGGAGGAGGAGAGATAGAGAGAGGAAGAGAGGGATAACTGGACCAGAATGTGATAGAGAGGGGGAGAGATAGAGAGAGGCAGAGAGGGATAACTGGACCAGAATGAGACAGGGAGGGGGAGAGATAGAGAGAGGAAGAGAGGGATAACTGGACCAGAATGTGATAGAGAGGGGGAGAGATAGAGAGAGGCAGAGAGGGATAACTGGACCAGAATGAGACAGGGAGGGGGAGAGATAGAGAGAGGAAGAGAGGGATAACTGGACCAGAATGTGATAGAGAGGGGGAGAGATAGAGAGAGGCAGAGAGGGATAACTGGACCAGAATGAGACAGGGAGGGGGAGAGATAGAGAGGAAGAGAGGGATAACTGGACCAGAATGTGATAGAGAGGGGGAGAGATAGAGAGAGGAAGAGAGGGATAACTGGACCAGAATGAGACAGGGAGAGAGGAGAGATAGAGAGAGGAAGAGAGGGATAACTGGACCAGAATGTGACAGGGAGGAGGAGAGATCGAGAGAGGAAGAGAGGGATAACTGGACCAGAATGTGACAGGGAGGAGGAGAGATAGAGAGAGGCAGAGAGGGATAACTGGACCAGAATGTGACAGAGAGGAGGAGAGATAGAGAGAGGAAGATAGGGATAACTGGACCAGAATGTGACAGGGAGGAGGAGCGATAGAGAGAGGCAGAGAGGGATAACTGGACCAGAATGTGATAGAGAGGGGGAGAGATAGAGAGAGGAAGATAGGGATAACTGGACCAGAATGTGACAGGGAGGAGGAGCGATAGAGAGAGGCAGAGAGGGATAACTGGACCAGAATGTGATAGAGAGGGGGAGAGATAGAGAGAGGAAGAGAGGCATAACTGGACCAGAATGTGACAGGGAGGAGGAGCGATAGAGAGAGGCAGAGAGGGATAACTGGACCAGAATGAGACAGAGAGGAGGAGCGATAGAGAGAGGAAGAGAGGGATAACTGGACCAGAATGTGACAGGGAGGAGGAGCGATAGAGAGAGGAAGAGAGGGATAACTGGACCAGAATGTGATAGAGAGGGGGAGAGATAGAGAGAGGAAGAGAGGGATAACTGGACCAGAATGAGACAGGGAGGGGGAGAGATAGAGAGAGGAAGAGAGGGATAACTGGACCAGAATGTGATAGAGAGGGGGAGAGATAGAGAGAGGAAGAGAGGGATAACTGGACCAGAATGAGACAGGGAGGGGGAGAGATAGAGAGAGGAAGAGAGGGATAACTGGACCAGAATGTGATAGAGGGGGAGAGATAGAGAGAGGAAGAGAGGGATAACTGGACCAGAATGAGACAGGGAGGGGGAGAGATAGAGAGAGGCAGAGAGGGATAACTGGACCAGAATGTGATAGAGAGGAGGAGAGATAGAGAGGAAGAGAGGGATAACTGGACCAGAATGAGACAGGGAGGGGGAGAGATAGAGAGAGGAAGAGAGGGATAACTGGACCAGAATGAGACAGGGAGGAGGAGAGATAGAGAGAGGAAGAGAGGGATAACTGGACCAGAATGAGACAGGGAGGGGGAGAGATAGAGAGAGGCAGAGAGGGATAACTGGACCAGAATGAGACAGGGAGGGGGAGAGATAGAGAGAGGAAGAGAGGGATAACTGGACCAGAATGAGACAGGGAGGGGGAGAGATAGAGAGAGGAAGAGAGGGATAACTGGACCAGAATGAGACAGAGAGGGGGAGAGATAGAGAGAGGCAGAGAGGGATAACTGGACCAGAATGAGACAGGGAGGAGGAGAGATAGAGAGAGGAAGAGAGGGATAACTGGACCAGAATGTGATAGAGAGGGGGAGAGATAGAGAGAGGAAGAGAGGGATAACTGGACCAGAATGTGACAGGGAGGAGGAGAGATAGAGAGAGGAAGAGAGGGATAACTGGACCAGAATGTGACAGGGAGGAGGAGAGATAGAGAGAGGCAGAGAGGGATAACTGGACCAGAATGAGACAGGGAGGGGGAGAGATAGAGAGAGGCAGAGAGGGATAACTGGACCAGAATGAGACAGGGAGGGGGAGAGATAGAGAGAGGAAGAGAGGGATAACTGGACCAGAATGAGACAGAGAGGGGGAGAGATAGAGAGAGGCAGAGAGGGATAACTGGACCAGAATGTGACAGGGAGGGGGAGAGATAGAGAGAGGAAGAGAGGGATAACTGGACCAGAATGAGACAGGGAGGAGGAGAGATAGAGAGAGAGAGGAAGAGAGGGATAACTGGACCAGAATGTGACAGGGAGGGGGAGAGATAGAGAGAGGAAGAGAGGGATAACTGGACCAGAATGAGACAGGGAGAGAGGAGAGATAGAGAGAGGAAGAGAGGGATAACTGGACCAGAATGCGACAGAGAGGGGGAGAGATAGAGAGGGGGAGAGATAGAGAGAGGAAGAGGAGGGGGAGAGATAGAGAGAGGAAGAGGAGGGAGAGATACAGAGAGGTAGAGGAGGGGGAGATAGAGAGAGGAAGAGGAGGGAGAGATAGATAGAGGAAGAGAGAGTAGGGGCGAAAAGGATTGCTCGCAGCTTTATTAACTTAAAAATACATTTTATTCACTTTAGAACAAGTTTACTGCAAAGTCATTTGGACACAGTGAAAGGGAGAGAGCATGCGATGTGGTTAAATTAACGGAGGCTGACAGTTCCTCACAGCGTCAGATGAAGCAGGGCGATTCTGGGAGTCTAAAACCGCTGAGTATATTCGCATTGACAACCAGGAGGCGCTTTTAAAAAATCTGCAGTCTATAGGCTGATAATTAAACTACAGACAAGTCAAACTTACAGAACCAAATCAGAATGCACTCTTGGCAACAGCACACAGGAGCCCGGCTTGAATTATACCCACCTGCCTGTAACAGACTCCCAGGGAAGATTTAGCATCGCATTAATGGAAACAAAGCGCAAAGAGCCGTCTCTGCTATAAAAAGTACATTTGAAACAATAAATACAGCAGCTGTAATTTGGCTGGAGCTGGGACACTAGCAGTGTTATTCAGCTCATTTCGAAGGGCGGGTGCTTTATTGCCATTATTTATCCATTTTCCAGATGGTCTTATTCAGGGCGACTTACGGGACCACCAAGACGGGACGGACGAATATTGTGAATATTGTGCATAAAGTGAGTATATTAGAAGAATTGCAGGAACTGTGTGTGTGTGTGTGTGTGTGTGTGTGTGTGAGTGTGTGTGTGTGTATGTACAGAGCAGAGTGTAACGCACATAGTGAAACATCAAACCGAACAGCGGCGATAAGAGAACGTAGCCAATGACACACTCGACACGACTCCAGAAATGATCATAGGGAAACATTTTTCAGTCATAAAGCATTAATAATTTCCCAGGCCAGAAGCACAACAGTAACCCCAGGAGCAACATGAGAGGAACCATAAAATATATCATTTAAATCACACTGGAGTCCACAGTTGTTAAAAGTGACCTATAACGCTTCATCATATTCCATATACAGAAAGCTAAGAGGGGGAACTCAGAGATATGGGAACCACGACTTTGTCTAAATTGAAAACGAAGAACAGAAAAACATGATGATAAGAGCAGGCCATTTTAACCCATCTTGGCTCATCCGGACCTCAAATCCAAATCCGGCCCTGGTTTTCTTTCTCCCAGGTAATTAACTGAAGAGATAGTGCTCTGATTGGCCAGACTCACACCTGAGCCCCAGGTAAAGGGAGGGTGGAAAACCAGCAGCTCTCAGGACCGTGATTTGAGTAACAGGGATCTAGAGTATCTACCCCAGTGTCAAGCCTGGCCTTGAAGGTCTTTGTTCTTGGTACATGGCCTGGAAGACTATCCTTTGCATCACCAAGCAGCAGAACACTATAAGCCATGTGGCTGATCTGATTGGTGCAGGGGCCTGATTCTAATTCATTTGTTTAACTTATCCAGAGCAACACAAATTTGACTTGTTTTCAACATATTATCTATTTATACAGCTGGCCATCTTCTGAATGTATTAGATGCCTGCTGAGCTCCTACAGTCATCTCCATGCCCGTGCATGTGAATGGGCTGTCCTCACCACAATCATTCTGCCAAATCCCTGCGTTCACTTTTCTACATGAACAAATGGCAATAAAAAGGCTAATAATGCATGAAGGACTCAATCCATCCACCGCATCCATCCACTGACTTGTTTAGTATATACAGTATATACACACACCCACCCACCTGAAATATTTCTAATCTTAATGGCAAATGTTTTCCTGTCCGTCTCCCACTAAACTATCTTTCAATCTTTCAGCTTGAGGACGAGTGTCCCGTGAACTAGCAGGAATCAGCCAGGACCACCTGAGGGACAAAGTGTGACCCGTGGGGGGGGGGGCAAGGGAACTTTTTACTCATCCAAAAAGAGAAAGCTCTTTTGTGCATATTTTTAAGGATAAAATTACCACAATAATGATATATTTATTTAGAGAAACTCATTACAAACTATCAAAAAAGCAAATACATACTTTCAATCGTGCACACAGAATCAGAAGTATTGTAGATATGTTTTGTCAACATGTATTCAGGTGTTGTGTATAATAATTTGGTCATTGCTTTGTGGATTTCTGGTCCAGTTATGAGTTCTTTGTAGAATACTTAATCAACGTGAAATACATGCTTGGTGGCTACATTTAAGAGACCGGCACAATCTAAATGCTAATGTACCGCAGCTATGCTCAGGCAGAAAGCCAATGGACAATATTTATGGTGAGCACGACGAGCTGTCACTCACCGCAAAAGTATTCATAGTCCTGCCTGCATGGCATGCACCAACATATTAATGCACACAAGTTCATTTTTCATCATCATATGATGATGAATCAACACTTATTGAGTTAAGGGTATCAATGCTAGACTTGTGGCTTCCGTCAGGTAAGGGACCGTAACATATCGAGATGGAATTTCTTGGAATGCATGGGACAGGCTAAAAATATTAGTCTGTACCAACACTTTATAACTCAGTGTTACTCAAGCCACGGTCCTCGAGGGCTGAGAACTGCTGGTTTTACACCCTCCCTTTACCTGGAAGTCAGGTGTGAAGATGGTCTGGCCAATCAGTAGCACTATTTAAAAGAAAACCAGGGCTGGATTTGGATTTGATGGCCCTGTCACACTATTGCGTATGAGAGAAACGTTTGAGTTGCGTATGTAAATTCATAAAATAACTGTACGGTACACCTTCATGTCAGCGTATGTCCGAGTATGACCAGCGTACTCGACCTATGAGTAACGTACCTCTAGCGTAATTCTAGCGTATTCAGCGTATGCCTAGCGTATGCCTAGCGTATAAACCATACGTCTGAAAACGCACAAAATTTTTAAGCATGCTTAAAAAACTTTTTGTGCCTCGCCGTATGCCAGCGTATGCCACCGTATGCGACCGTGCTTGAAACGTATACAACCTATGCCTAACGTACCCCTAGCGTATGTCAGCGTATATCAGCGTATGAGTGATATTTTTCATACGCTGGCATACGCTAGTACGATACGCAATAGTGTTACAGGGCCATGAGGGCCAGAGTTGAGTATCCATGTTATAACTGAATAAAATCAGAATGGAAACAGGGCAGAATTCTGGCATTAATTAAGCATAGACCTGTGGGATGGTTTTAGACTTTCATCTTTTCCTATTTTAACGTAGTTTATCTTGTATAATTAGAATATAAAAGCAAAAACAAAAACATGCTTAAATGTCAATTTTAAAAAAACTATATATATGAATAAAAAATATTGAAACAAGAAAAGAATGTATTTCAGCAAAATGGGAGCTGCTTTTATAACAACTATAAAACATATTTTACAGCCCATTGTTGATGTATGATTGCTCTGCATCTTAGAAAATTGCTCCATCACATATTATAATGGCCCTATTTTAAGATAAACAGCCTTGGAATTAACACATTTTCCTGATAGAAAATAGCTTCAGTCTAATTGTGCTTTTGTGCAATCATGGATGAAGTCTTATCTACAGTAGGACTTTTTCAGCCTGTATATTATGAGCCTATTCTGTGCCTCACCTGTTATCAAATTCTGGCCTAAGTGTTCAAAATATGGAATTACTTTTTTTAAACAGCTGTCAAAGAAATTACTCATACACAGAAACAGTAGTTACATTCAGTAGCATGTAACAGATGCAGTGTTTAACGTGGAAGGAGTAACATGTAACAGATGCAGTGTTTAACGTGGCAGGAGTAACATGTAACAGATGCAGTGTTTAACGTGGCAGGAGTAACATGTAACAGATGCAGTGTTTAACGTGGCAGGAGTAACATGTAACAGATGCAGTGTTTAACGTGGCAGGAGTAACATGTAACAGGTGCAGTGTTTAACGTGGCAGGAGTAACATGTAACAGATGCAGTGTTTAACGTGGCAGGAGTAACATGTAACAGGTGCAGTGTTTAACGTGGCAGGAGTAACATGTAACAGGTGCAGTGTTTAACGTGGCAGGAGTAACATGTAACAGATGCAGTGTTTAACGTGGCAGGAGTAACATGTAACAGATGCAGTGTTTAACGTGGCAGGAGTAACATGTAACAGGTGCAGTGTTTGACGTGGCAGGAGTAACATGTAACAGATGCAGTGTTTAACGTGGCAGGAGTAACATGTAACAGATGCAGTGTTTGACGTGGCAGGAGTAACAT
Organism: Ilyophis sp. 1 JC-2022; assembly: GCA_022702515.1. Classification (NCBI taxonomy): domain Eukaryota; kingdom Metazoa; phylum Chordata; class Actinopteri; order Anguilliformes; family Synaphobranchidae; genus Ilyophis; species Ilyophis sp. 1 JC-2022. The sequence continues at coordinate 111,743,974 of CM040394.1, read as the reverse complement.
GTAACATATGCAGTGTTTAACGTGGCAGGAGTAACATGTAACAGATGCAGTGTTTAACGTGGAAGGAGTAACATGTAACAGATGCAGTGTTTGACGTGGCAGGAGTAACATGTAACAGATGCAGTGTTTAACGTGGCAGGAGTAACATGTAACAGATGCAGTGTTTAACGTGGCAGGAGTAACATGTAACAGATGCAGTGTTTAACGTGGCAGGAGTAACATGTAACAGGTGCAGTGTTTAACGTGGCAGGAGTAACATGTAACAGATGCAGTGTTTAACGTGGCAGGAGTAACATGTAACAGATGCAGTGTTTAACGTGGCAGGAGTAACATGTAACAGATGCAGTGTTTAACATGGCAGGAGTAACATGTAACAGATGCAGTGTTTAACATGGCAGGAGTAACATGTAACAGATGCAGTGTTTAACGTGGCAGGAGTAACATGTAACAGATGCAGTGTTTGACGTGGCAGGAGTAACATGTAACAGATGCAGTGTTTGACGTGGCAGGAGTAACATGTAACAGATGCAGTGTTTAACGTGACAGGAGTAACATGTAACAGATGCAGTGTTTATCGTGGCAGGAGTAACATGTAACAGATGCAGTGTTTATCATGGCAGGAGTAACATGTAACAGGTGCAGTGTTTAACGTGGCAGGAGTAACATGTAACAGGTGCAGTGTTTCACCTGCAGTTGAGGTTTAAGTTTTGCATTTCTTAATGTGTTATTTAGCTTCCCTTCCTGACCCCGACTCCTCTCATGACCCACAGCCCTGCAGGGCTTCAGTGATTCACCTACAGGAGGAATCTCCAGCGCACCAATCACAAGCTCTATTAGGACTTCTGAAATTGAACTGAACAGTAGACAGAGTGCATGTGAGAGACTGAGAAAAAAGATTGAGAAAAAGGGAAGGTGGGGAGGAAGAAAGGTATACTGCTCCCCCAGTAAAACGTATTTCATGGTAGACTGAACCAGTGGGCAGACATTTTGTGTCTTAGATTTGTCAGGTGCTTTTCACTCTGTACTGTACAGTTGGACCTGGGATTACCCAGAATGCACTTCAACATTTGAGTCTTATTGCTGCATTCCATCACAAGTCAGCAGAGATCTACTGCATGCTGTAGAGTAGCTAAATGAGGCTAAGCTACAGGTTGTATGGTAAAAATGTGTATGTACCAGTCAGTCTGGATAAAAGACTCAGCTAATGAATGACATCACCACTTGACTAAAACCCCTTTTCCAAGAACCCTTAGCTACTGCTAAACACTACATCTGGAATCACTGTAGCTATGCATTCAAGGAGCCGGCAACAACAGCACTCATACCTCACATTTAAAAGCCCAATCACTTTTAGAGAATGCTTGGTATTCCCTGACATGCAAAGAAAATAACCCGGCAACTCAAATTTCCATTAAAATCCAAGCAGTAATTTCATCTAATTCTTATCAAATTGCCAACCAGCTAGCTGTTCAACTTTGATGTACCACAGATGGAATTTACACCTGCAGAGGCTGTCCTAGCTTTGATTGAGGGGATTTAGCACACTGCACACAGAAGGCATTCATCTGTAACATTCAGCAAAGCCCTTTATCAAACCCACAGTCACATGTGTGGGGTGGACTCACATCTATCTATCTACCTATCAATAGAATAGAATAGAATAACTTTTATTTTCCCACTAGGGAACTTCAGTTGTAGCCACCAGCAACAACAAAAAAGACATAGACAGTGGGGCAGACACACAACACACAAACAAACATATCAAACAAAGACATTCAATAGAATCCTTGCATTAATCAAACTAATTAAGTGTAATAGCCTACAGCCAAAAGTCATGATTAAAAATAGCCCCCGCTGTACTGAGAAGTCCAGTGTTATCAAGCAGTCCAACACACAAACTCCGCCTCCACGACTTTCCTCCATACACACAGTGTTGCGGTCCCTGTCCACTGCGAACACGGAGCACCGAACTGCGTCAGCCTTCCCACTCGTCGCCTCACTCCTCCCCCACATTATCTTCTCCTTCCCTGGTGGCTTTTTGAAGATTGCCTGCAGTCCTAGATCAGTCCCGACATCTTCAACTCCGGTGAAGAGCGATGGTAAACTTTGTAGCTGCAGATCCAACGAACATTCCCGAGCATATGTAGCGAATGCGTCTCCATGGTGACGACCACAAACAAAATTATCCCGAATACACAATTCCTCAATATTATCAAAATGAGCAGCAGGAGTGCCCTGAACAATCTCCAGCCCGCTTTCCTGTCCCACAACAGACACACAGCGTGTGAAAAAAACAAAAAACAAAAGCCAGACACAACAAAATGCATTCAAATGAACAAACATGAACACAAGAGACAGCTGGACTACATCTCGCCATTATAGTGCCACATGACGTCACCACAGTATCTATCTACAGTATAGTACACACAGTATCTATCTACAGTATAGTACACACAGTAAGGCATAGATCATGATGTTGGCTGTGCTTATGGTCCACAGAGTGTGTGGTGGTTTGACATCCCCTACTCACAGAGATCTCCTGCTCATAGAGATCTCCTACTCACAGAGATCTCCTACACACAGAGATCTCCTACTCACAGAGATCTCCTACTCACAGAAATCTCCTACACACAAAGATCTCCTACTCACAGAGATCCCCTACTCACAGAGATCTCCTACTCACAGAGATCTCCTACACACAGAGATCCACTACACACAGAGATCTCCTACTCATAGAGATCTCCTACTCACAGAAATCTCCTACACACAGAGATCTCCTACTCACAGAGATCTCCTACACATAGAGATCTCCTACTCACAGAGATCCCCTACTCACAGAGATCTACTCAGAGATCCCCTACTCACAGAGATCCCCTACTCACAGAGATCTCCTACTCATAGAGATCTCCTACTCACAGAGATCTCCTACTCACAGAGATCTCCTACTCACAGAGATCTCCTACTCACAGAGATCCCCTACTCACAGAGATCTCCTACTCAGAGATCTCCTACTCAGAGATGCCATCACACAGCACAGCGTCGCACAGAGAACACAGACCCTTTCTTACCGCGGGAGATGCTTTGTTCTTGCGATCGTTCCCAAAGGGGGAGGAGTTGACATCCTCATGCACACGATCCAGGAGCCAGAGCAGGAATTCCAGAGCATCCTGCTGGGAATTCCCGCGGAACTGGGAGCTGTATTTAGACACAGTGTTCTAAGGAGAAAACCAGAAGAGACACACTAAGGCCCAGACTCAATCCACTTTTGTTTTTAACTCAGATTTCCATTCATTTTCAATCCAAATAAAAGACAAATGTCATTACAAAAGTATACTTACAGTTCTACACAAAACATCCTCAAGTGGGTTTAATGGCCTTTTTAGCTGACAATATTTAGCCAGAACATTTTTATTTATTTAAGTGAAGTGTTCTGCCTACGCATGCCACATGACATATATTTGATATTTACCACAGTTAAAAAAATGAAAGCCTCAGTTAATTATTTATGTCTAGCTAAAGACAAGAGCAAACGGTTGAAGCCAGCTTATAAGAATGTGTAGTACAGTAGGCCAGGGAACAGCTGTGAAAGGTAACTGGCCTTGGTAAGTAAAATTATGTCTGATTTGGCACTTTCTCACATTGGAATGCCTGACCTTTGAGCACACTTGGTCTTGCGATTGTTCCCAAAGAGGGAGGAGTTGACATCCTCGTGCACACGATCCAGGAGCCAGACGTTGATCTAATTCAGTCAAACACCAGTAGTCTGTACAGAGCACAGGCTCTGATCTGCAATATGTCAGTCATCAGTGACTCCTCCCTCTCCATTGTGATGTCATCACTTCCATGCATGGGATGCAAAAATGCTTCATGTCTCCATGGTTACTGCTATGTTGAAACAAGCACAGGACCTGTAACTGGACAGACTACTGAATGGATTATCAGGCTTTATTAGAATATATTTAATATTCATATGAAGTTGAGCTGGATCCTTGTTTGCTGTATAAATTATGTAATTTTGTGATGTTCGTCTGTCATTTTTGCACTGGTTTTTTTGTGAAAGGAATTCAAAAAATAGACTGGAAATTCAATTTAAAATTTACATCTAAATCAACACCAACCACAGCTACCTCATCACTGTCTGACTGCGTATCTGTCATGGCTCTGTCATACTGCTCACGCGTGTGTATACTGACCCAAATAACAGCTAAGAAAATAAAATAGAATAAAAAACAGAGCTCTTCCAGATTAATGTAGTGAGAAGCCCTGATGAAAAGGTCAGCCACCCAGGAGCAGGAGCGGGAGCGGGAGCGGGAGCGGGAGCGGGAACAGGAGCAGGAGCAGGAGCAGGTTTATCTCTAATAACAGCAGTACAGCAGACTGTCAGATGAGAGGGGGCGGATATGCTGACTGTGCACCCAAAAATGGAACAATTCAGGAGCCGCAGCTTGGAGAGAATGCTGATCGCTCTACCAAAAAGCATCTTAGTGAGAATGCTCTAAGAACATTGTAGTGAGAATGCTGATCTCTAAGAACATTGTAGTGAGAATGCTGATCTCTAAGAACATTGTAGTGAGAATGCTGATCTCTAAGAACATTGTAGTGAGAATGCTGATCTCTAAGAACATTGTAGTGAGAATGCTGATCTCTAAGAACATTGTAGTGAGAATGCTGATCTCTAAGAACATTGTAGTGAGAATGCTGATCTCTAAGAACATTATAGTGAGAATGCTGATCTCTAAGAACATTATAGTGAGAATGCTGATCTCTAAGAACATTATAGTGAGAATGCTGATCTCTAAGAACATTGTAGCGAGAGTGCTGATCTCTAAGAACATTGTAGTGAGAATGCTGATCTCTAAGAACATTATAGTGAGAATGCTGATCTCTAAGAACATTGTAGTGAGAATGCTGATCTCTAAGAACATTGTAGTGAGAATGCTGATCTCTAAGAACATTATAGTGAGAATGCTGATCTCTAAGAACATTGTAGCGAGAGTGCTGATCTCTAAGAACATTGTAGTGAGAATGCTGATCTCTAAGAACATTATAGTGAGAATGCTGATCTCTAAGAACATTGTAGTGAGAATGCTGATCTCTAAGAACATTATAGTGAGAATGCTGATCTCTAAGAACATTATAGTGAGAATGCTGATCTCTAAAAACATTGTAGCGAGAGTGCTGATCTCTAAGAACATTATAGTGAGAATGCTGATCTCTAAGAACATTGTAGTGAGAATGCTGATCTCTAAGAACATTATAGTGAGAATGCTGATCTCTAAGAACATTATAGTGAGAATGCTGATCTCTAAAAACATTGTAGCGAGAGTGCTGATCTCTAAGAACATTATAGTGAGAATGCTGATCTCTAAGAACATTATAGTGAGAATGCTGATCTCTAAGAACATTATAGTGAGAATGCTGATCTCTAAGAACATTATAGTGAGAATGCTGATCTCTAAGAACATTATAGTGAGAATGCTGATCTCTAAGAACATTATAGTGAGAATGCTGATCTCTAAGAACATTATAGTGAGAATGCTGATCTCTAAAAACATTGTAGCGAGAGTGCTGATCTCTAAGAACATTATAGTGAGAATGCTGATCTCTAAGAACATTATAGTGAGAATGCTGATCTCTAAGAACATTATAGTGAGAATGCTGATCTCTAAGAACATTATAGTGAGAATGCTGATCTCTAAGAACATTATAGTGAGAATGCTGATCTCTAAGAACATTATAGTGAGAATGCTGATCTCTAAGAATATTATAGTGAGAATGCTGATCTCTAAAAACATTGTAGCGAGAGTGCTGATCTCTAAGAACATTATAGTGAGAATGCTGATCTCTAAGAACATTATAGTGAGAATGCTGATCTCTAAGAACATTGTAGTGAGAATGCTGATCTCTAAGAACATTGTAGTGAGAATGCTGATCTCTAAGAACATTATAGTGAGAATGCTGATCTCTAAGAACATTATAGTGAGAATGCTGATCTCTAAGAACATTATAGTGAGAATGCTGATCTCTAAGAACATTGTAGTGAGAATGCTGATCTCTAAGAATATTATAGTGAGAATGCTGATCTCTAAGAACATTATAGTGAGAATGCTGATCTCTAAGAACATTGTAGTGAGAATGCTGATCTCTAAGAACATTGTAGCGAGAATGCTGATCTCTAAGAACATTATAGTGAGAATGCTGATCTCTAAGAACATTATAGTGAGAATGCTGATCTCTAAGAACATTATAGTGAGAATGCTGATCTCTAAGAACATTATAGTGAGAATGCTGATCTCTAAGAACATTATAGTGAGAATGCTGATCTCTAAGAATATTATAGTGAGAATGCTGAATGCTAGTCCCAACACTCCCCACTAGTCCCAACACTCCCAACTAGTCCCAACACTCCCAACGCTCCCAACTAGTCCCCACGCCCCCTTCCTTGAGAAAAAGACGAGCCACAGGCACATGGCACGCCGTGCATTGTGATTTCACACACAGAGCAGGGGGTGAATTGCAGCTTGTCCTGCAGAGACATGCTGCTTCTGTCTGTCTGTCTGTCTGTCTGCTGCTAAACATTCGCCTCCATGTGCACTGCCCCCCCCCTACAACTCTTAGCCTGCCTCCGTCTAAGCCAGAGGTGTGAAGCCAGGGTGGTTTTTGGATTGTTTCAGAATTTAAGTTCAATTATGATGATTTAAGTCACTGATCGGCAAGATCCAAGTCCTATACACTGTGACCCCCCAGAACTTGAGTTTGACACCTCTGGTCTAAACAGACACTAACCCCCCCTGTAATTGTGTAATTAATTTCACAATTACAGTTTGGAGTTTTGGTAATTGCTAAATTTGCCAAACTGTGTTTATAAAGAAAAAATACTTGCAATTAATTATGAGTTATCATTATGAATATTATGAATATTATGAGTTATCTTTATGAATATTATGAGTTACCATTATGAATATTATGAGTTACCATTATGAATATTAGTTCTTCATAAACATAGTTTGGTAAGCAATTGTTCAAATTAGCTTTCTTTGTTTAATCTCCACATGTCTGTTTAAATTTTCAAATACTTTGGTTTTCCCCCATAAAACTACAAATTTCATGCACAAACAAGAAAGAAGAAACAAGAAACAAGGCTAAAGGCTATATTGCACAGACAGCCACTATTGTGTGGCCCGATAAACTTTTACATTTAAAATGACAATGGAAAGAAAATAACCTTTTTTGGTCACAGCTTGTCTTGAGTTAGCTGATATGGAGCTCTATTAGTCACTGTGGCACTCACATCAGAGTCCTGACACCAGACACTAAGGAAATTAACAACCTCATAAGAACTGGAAAAAACAAAGTATAAAACCGCTTCAGTTTTCTGTGACTCAACTTTCTTAGTTTCTTTATATATAAAACTTCTAGGAAAACTCACTGCAAGTCTGCGTGACCTTGTATGACCTGCAAGCTTATCTGCCTGCATAGGTTACAAAAATGTACATACAAATTAAGGTCAATTAATATCCATTAAAGAATAATATTAGTTTGACAAAAAGAATGTACCTGTGAACCATACATATTTGGCTATATTCTCCTTTTTCAGCGCATTTAAAATGACACGCCAAGCACTGGTGCCATTGATTACTATAAAGTTGTATCCTAGAAAATTTAATAAAACATAAAATAATTCCATGATTTACACTCCAGTCATCTTTGAAATATACTGTCTATATGTTAATGCATGCAGAAATTTCCATTATGGATTTTGTGCACTTAACATGGCTCAACTATATATGGCTGTAATATGGCTAAAAACCTGATCAATTATCATATGCCACCAATAAAGCACTTTTCATATTTTGATTAACTATCCCTGAGAGTCTTTATTGCCCCTGTTCTGTTGCCACGGGCAAACGATTGAGCTATCCCTGAGAGCCTTTATTGCCCCTGTTCTGTTGCTACGGGCAGACGATTGAGCTATCCCTGAGAGCCTTTATTGCCCCTGTTCTGTTGCTACGGGCAGACGATTGAGCTATCCCTGAGAGCCTTTATTGCCCCGGTTCTGTTGCTACGGGCAGACGATTGAGCGTGGTGCCTTAGCAACGGCTCTGGCAGAGATTGTAACAGTCACTTCCTCTTCAAACAAAGTCCCATCAGAAACCTGGGGGCCTTCTTAGACAACATAAAACCCAGGGAATGACTTTGGGTGGACAAGACACACCAAGCATTTATAAACCTGCCTGCCTGGCACAGAACTCTGACTCACTTGGCACATCCAACTAACACACCTCCACTGGGCTCCATTTAAAAATATTTATTGAGGTTTTTAAAACATTTTTTTGGAAAGCTTTAATTTATAAAGGCTCCAGGCAGAATGCACATTCACTCTGTTTTCAGACAGAGAATATTTTCACATGGCAGGACTCAGTATCCAGAGACAGGCTTGTGAAACGGCAGGACTCAGTATCCTGAGACAGGCTTGTGAAACGGCAGGACTCAGTATCCTCTAAGGCAGGCTTGTGAAACGGCAGGACTCAGTATCCTGAGGCAGGCTTGTGAAACGGCAGGACTCAGTATCCTCTAAGACAGGTTTGTGAAACGGCAAGACTCAGTATCCTCTAAGACAGGCTTGTGAAACAGCAGGACTCAGTATCTTCCGAGGCAGGCTTGTGAAACGACAGGACTCAGTATCCTCAGAGACAGGCTTGTGAAACGGCAGGACTCAGTATCCTCTAAGGCAGGCTTGTGAAACGGCAGGACTCAGTATCCTCCGAGGCAGGCTTGTGAAACGGCAGGACTCAGTATCCTCAGAGACAGGCTTGTGAAACGGCAGGACTCAGTATCCTCTGAGACAGGCTTGTGAAACGGCAGGACTCAGTATCCTGAGACAGGCTTGTGAAACGGCAGGACTCAGTATCCTGAGACAGGCTTGTGAAACGGCAGGACTCAGTATCCTCTAAGGCAGGCTTGTGAAACGGCAGGACTCAGTATCCTGAGGCAGGCTTGTGAAACGGCAGGACTCAGTATCCTCTAAGACAGGTTTGTGAAACGGCAAGACTCAGTATCCTCTAAGACAGGCTTGTGAAACAGCAGGACTCAGTATCTTCCGAGGCAGGCTTGTGAAACGACAGGACTCAGTATCCTCAGAGACAGGCTTGTGAAACGGCAGGACTCAGTATCCTCTAAGGCAGGCTTGTGAAACGGCAGGACTCAGTATCCTCTGAGACAGGCTTGTGAAACGGCAGGACTCAGTATCCTCTGAGACAGGCTTGTGAAACGGCAGGACTCAGTATCCTCTAAGGCAGGCTTGTGAAACGGCAGGACTCAGTATCCTCTGAGACAGGCTTGTGAAACGGCAGGACTCAGTATCCTCCGAGGCAGGCTTGTGAAACGGCACAAATCAGGAAGTCCAACCACAAGCTGCAGACTAGTGCCAGTCTTTGTACCAATTTTTCCTTTTTGCACAAACTTGGTGTTCAGTCTGGGCTCCTGGACTTTCAAAACCCCAAAGCCAATGCAATGCAATGCAATCTGTCTGCTCCACAAGCCAAAAACCTCGGTTTACACAAAACGCCCTCAAAAATTATCATTTAGTCAAAAAGCCTGAAATAATTTAAGATGCCAACTGATTTATTACAACATCACTCCAAAAATTAAAATATGTATATTTCTCATTGGGATCAAGCCCATCTTGCCATTTTAAAAAACTACCAAACTGGCAGAACCAGCATTCCCCCCCCCCCCCCAAAAAAACACCTCCCCACCCCCTCCCACAAAAAAAAAATTTCTCCCACAAAACACAGCGAACCTTTCACAGTTAACTTTGTGTTCAATAGAGACTGAAAGTTTGGATGGCGCTTTATGTCTATTGATTAAGCACTGAATCAGGTAAGGCAAAGAGAGCACTTCACAAATTATTTAAAGTACTGATGATTAGTGCTAAGAAAGTGGACGGATCGGGGTCATTATATTTCCCATTTTCACATACTGTACACAGCAAACTCTTAATAACTACAATTTGGGTATTCATGGGATAGACCTCATGTTAGAAGTGTGTATTTGGCGATGTAAGAAAAGTGCAGAAATACATTCTGCGCATTTTTGGTATCTAACCATTGATCAATATCTTAGTGTTAATTCTGCTAATAAATTCAATAAGAACAACTTATGTTCACACTACACTGAAACACCAATCAGAGCCAAGAGAGATTAAATGTTCTCTATTAGAGTGAGATGTACCCTATCAATGCTGATTTAAAACTAAACTTTTTACTGTGTGCGTCTGTCTGCTTTTTCATTGTTCGTTAAACTGTTAGCTTGCCATGCTAAATATGTGCTACCACAGTGTACATTTGAATGAAAATGCTGAATGGTAAGAATGTTTATTAACTACAAAAGCAATGAAGTGGTGTTATACACTACGGGCCTCATTTACTAAGACCTTTAGCATGTGAAAAATCTTTTTGCAGACGCAAAAGTAATAACACAACCAATGATTGGTGCAAGACGAATAACCATGACCAATCATTGGTCATGTTTTGCACATGCTAAAGGTCTTAGTAAATCAGGCCCTATATGTGTAGATTGCAGTGGCGGGCCGTCAGGGCCAGCAAGGCCTTCTCTGCTGGCCTAAACATCATCAGAATATAAATGTAATTTTGATATATTTTTTCCACAAATATGTATTAAATTATTCCCCATAGTCTATTCTCTTCATTTCATAGCTTTCCTCTTGGTTGCGCTGCTTCCAGCCTCAGATCGAGATTTGGAGGGCTGGCCTTTATGTTAGAGCTTTTATCCAATCATATTTCAGCCATAATGTGTTGCCAGGGTCCAAGAAATCTGCCCTTAGGCCTTCAGAATAAACATTGCGGGCCCCTGTAGCTTAAAGTGAACGGAACGTTAACTGTGGCGTTAACCAATCAGATTTCGAGTTGGCGAGACCGGGGCCAGCTAGCAGGCGTACGATAACGTCAGCACGTGCACGTCTTTTGATTGGATACGCACTTCGCACTATTGAGAGGCAGAGCTCTGCAGAGATAGCAAACTGAACTTCAATGAGCTAATTTGTGTAGATTTCTACAAGCTGTTTTTTTTCAACCCACAATGGCTGAAGGAGGAGAAGAGATCGATTTGGTCGCGGATATAATTACAACGTCATTTTCAAGACGAACCTTTCAAGAAAAGCTAGACATCGTCAGAAGAGAACGACCAACCCCGACGCTAGCGAGTCAAAGTGGACATTCAAGGCTAGGAATACACTTTCACCACTGTCGCAAATATATCCTCATGAGCAAATGTTAATTATTTGTTTGTTTTCTTTTATTTTCAGTGAATAGTTTATGTGTCTTTATCGTCACGTTTCTTAAATGAAACTGCTTTGGGTGCGACAATGCGCTGTTTAGCGAACAAACTTGTTAAAGCTAACATACTTTTGGTGGACTTAATAAAACTTTGTAGAAGACTAATCCCTTAAAAGCGCCTTTTATTTTAAAGTTTTGACAGTATCCAAGCGATCTTAAAGCTGGTAGTTTAACACTCTTAATTGTAAATGCGGATTTATTGATTATAAATGCTTCGGAAATATGAATAACTCTGTTGTACTTGACTATGTTAAGGTGATGCAACGCCCGGTTATACTGCGTTTCTGTCTAAATGTATAGTTTCTAGAGCCATGGCGTCATAATGATGGTATTAAGAGGTGGAATAATTCAGGTAGGACTGTGTAGGACATCACTGAAGGCCTAGGTGTGAAATGCACGGCCCGCCACTGGTAGATTGTATAATCTTATGGTAGTAATGGATTATTGGCTGTGGCAAGCCAGAAACAGGAATAAGAGATACTAGCTCTGATTCCAAGGTACATCTCAGTCATTTAATTTCTGTACCTATTCAGCCAGGTTTGTGTCTATTCAGAGTAATGGATGCTCCTACAGAGAGAAGACTATAATGGATGCTCCTACAGAGAGAAGACTATAATGGATGCTCCTACAGAGAGAAGACTATAATGGATGCTCCTACAGAGAGAAGACTATAATGGATGCTCCTACAGAGAGAAGACTATAATGGATGCTCCTACAGAGAGAAGACTATAATGGATGCTCCTACAGAGAGAAGACTATAATGGATGCTCCTACAGAGAGAAGACTATAATGGATGCTCCTACAGAGAGAAGACTATAATGGATGCTCCTACAGAGAGAAGACTATAATGGATGCTCCTACAGAGAGAAGACTATAATGGATGCTCCTACAGAGAGAAGACTATAATGGATGCTCCTACAGAGAGAAGACTATAATGGATGCCCCTACAGAGAGAAGACTATAATGGATGCTCCTACAGAGAGAAGACTATAATGGATGCTCCTACAGAGAGAAGACTATAATGGATGCTCCTACAGAGAGAAGACTATAATGGATGCTCCTACAGAGAGAAGACTATAATGGATGCTCCTACAGAGAGAAGACTATAATGGATGCTCCTACAGAGAGAAGACTATAATGGATGCTCCTACAGAGAGAAGACTATAATGGAGGCTCCTACAGAGAGAAGACTATAATGGATGCTCCTACAGAGAGAAGACTATAATGGATGCTCCTACAGAGAGAAGACTATAATGGATGCTCCTACAGAGAGAAGACTATAATGGATGCTCCTACAGAGAGAAGACTATAATGGATGCTCCTACAGAGAGAAGACTATAATGGATGCTCCTACAGAGAGAAGACTATAATGGATGCTCCTACAGAGAGAAGACTATAATGGATGCTCCTACAGAGAGAAGACTATAATGGATGCTCCTACAGAGAGAAGACTATAATGGATGCTCCTACAGAGAGAAGACTATAATGGATGCTCCTACAGAGAGAAGACTATAATGGAGGCTCCTACAGAGAGAAGACTATAATGGAGGCTCCTACAGAGAGAAGACTATAATGGATGCTCCTACAGAGAGAAGACTATAATGGATGCTCCTACAGAGAGAAGACTATAATGGATGCTCCTACAGAGAGAAGACTATAATGGATGCTCCTACAGAGAGAAGACTATAATGGATGCTCCTACAGAGAGAAGACTATAATGGATGCTCCTACAGAGAGAAGACTATAATGGATGCTCCTACAGAGAGAAGACTATAATGGATGCTCCTACAGAAGGAAGACTATAATGGATGCTCCTACAGAGAGAAGACTATAATGGATGCTCCTACAGAGAGAAGACTATAATGGATGCTCCTACAGAGAGAAGACTATAATGGATGCTCCTACAGAGAGAAGACTATAATGGATGCTCCTACAGAAGGAAGACTATAATGGATGCTCCTACAGAAGGAATACTATAGTTTTCTCCGCTATGCCGCTCAAAGTGCATATTTATACAGCGAAATTACAAGTTACCCAAACACTTTCCTGCAATCACATTCTGCAATTAAATTTTAGAAAGCTTTCAAGTTCTTAGGGTCCCCACCCATACTTCAATACTCACCCATACTTCAATACAAACATACCCATACTTCAATACTCACCCATACTTCAATACAAACATACCCATACTTCAATACTCACCCATACTTCAATACAAACATACCCATACTTCAATACTCACCCATACTTCAATACAAACACACCCATACTTCAATACTCACCCATACTTCAATACTCACCCATACTTCAATACAAACATACCCATACTTCAATACTCACCCATACTTCAATACAAACACACCCCTACTTCAATACTCACCCATACTTCAATACAAACATACCCATACTTCAATACTCACCCATACTTCAATACAAACACACCCCTACTTCAATACTCATCCATACTTCAATACTCACCCATACCTCAATACAAACACCCATACTTCAATACTCACCCATACTTCAATAAAAACACACCCATACTTCAATACTCACCCATACTTCAATACAAACACACCCATACTTCAATACTCACCCATACTTCAATACAAACACACCCCTACTTCAATACTCACCCATACGTCAATACAAACACACCCATACTTCAATACTCACCCATACTTCAATACAAACACACCCATACTTCAATACTCACCCATACGTCAATACAAACACACCCATACTTCAATACTCACCCATACTTCAATACAAACACACCCATACTTCAATACTAATGCACTCTATGGTCACATTTCACAGTCCAAAAACCCAGTGAACATTTACGTGGTGGAAATGTGATGATACGACGTCAAATGGAAATCCTGGCTACATTTGGTTGAAAAGTGAAAGTTTTCTAGCCGAGTAGCACGTAGCCAGGCTATATCCAGGTAGAACCTGAGCTATGCTGGGGTTAACCTAGCCCGTTAATGAGCTATGCTGGGGTTAACCTAGCCCGTTAATGAGCTATGCTGGGGTTAACCTAGCCCGTTAATGAGCTATGTTGGGGTTAACCTAGCCCGTTAATGAGCTATGTTGGGGTTAACCTAGCCCGTTAATGAGCTATGCTGGGGTTAACCTAGCCCGTTAATGAGCTATGCTGGGGTTAACCTAGCCCGTTAATGAGCTATGCTGGGGTTAACCTAGCCCGTTAATGAGCTATGCTGGGGTTAACCTAGCCCGTTAATGAGCTATGTTGGGGTTAACCTAGCCCGTTAATGAGCTATGCTGGGGTTAACCTAGCCCGTTAATGAGCTATGCTGGGGTTAACCTAGCCCGTTAATGAGCTATGCTGGGGTTAACCTAGCCCGTTAATGAGCTATGCTGGGGTTAACCTAGCCCGTTAATGAGCTATGCTGGGGTTAACCTAGCCCGTTAATGAGCTATGCTGGGGTTAACCTAGCCCGTTAATGAGCTATGCTGGGGTTAACCTAGCCCGTTAATGAGCTATGCTGGGGTTAACCTAGCCCGTTAATGAGCTATGTTGGGGTTAACCTAGCCCGTTAATGAGCTATGCTGGGGTTAACCTAGCCCGTTAATGAGCTATGTTGGGGTTAACCTAGCCCGTTAATGAGCTATGCTGGGGTTAACCTAGCCTGTTAATGAGCTATGCTGGGGTTAACCTAGCCCGTTAATGAGCTATGCTGGGGTTAACCTAGCCTGTTAATGAGCTATGCTGGGGTTAACCTAGCCCGTTAATGAGCTATGCTGGGGTTAACCTAGCCCGTTAATGAGCTATGCTGGGGTTAACCTAGCCCGTTAATGAGCTATGTTGGGGTTAACCTAGCCCGTTAATGAGCTATGCTGGGGTTAACCTAGCCCGTTAATGAGCTATGTTGGGGTTAACCTAGCCCGTTAATGAGCTATGTTGGGGTTAACCTAGCCCGTTAATGAGCTATGCTGGGGTTAACCTAGCCCGTTAATGAGCTATGCTGGGGTTAACCTAGCCCGTTAATGAGCTATGCTGGGGTTAACCTAGCCTGTTAATGAGCTATGCTGGGGTTAACCTAGCCCATTAATGAGCTATGCTGGGGTTAACCTAGCCAGTTAATGACCTATGCTGGGGTTAACCTAGCCCGTTAATGAGCTATGCTGGGGTTAACCTAGCCTGTTAATGAGCTATGCTGGGGTTAACCTAGCCCGTTAATGAGCTATGCTGGGGTTAACCTAGCCCGTTAATGAGCTATGCTGGGGTTAACCTAGCCCGTTAATGAGCTATGTTGGGGTTAACCTAGCCCGTTAATGAGCTATGCTGGGGTTAACCTAGCCCGTTAATGAGCTATGTTGGGGTTAACCTAGCCCGTTAATGAGCTATGTTGGGGTTAACCTAGCCCGTTAATGAGCTATGCTGGGGTTAACCTAGCCCGTTAATGAGCTATGCTGGGGTTAACCTAGCCCGTTAATGAGCTATGCTGGGGTTAACCTAGCCCGTTAATGAGCTATGCTGGGGTTAACCTAGCCCGTTAATGAGCTATGCTGGGGTTAACCTAGCCCGTTAATGAGCTATGCTGGGGTTAACCTAGCCCGTTAATGAGCTATGCTGGGGTTAACCTAGCCCGTTAATGAGCTATGCTGGGGTTAACCTAGCCCGTTAATGAGCTATGCTGGGGTTAACCTAGCCCGTTAATGAGCTATGCTGGGGTTAACCTAGCCCGTTAATGAGCTATGCTGGGGTTAACCTAGCCCGTTAATGAGCTATGCTGGGGTTAACCTAGCCCGTTAATGAGCTATGTTGGGGTTAACCTAGCCCGTTAATGAGCTATGCTGGGGTTAACCTAGCCCGTTAATGAGCTATGCTGGGGTTAACCTAGCCCGTTAATGAGCTATGCTGGGGTTAACCTAGCCCGTTAATGAGCTATGCTGGGGTTAACCTAGCCCGTTAATGAGCTATGCTGGGGTTAACCTAGCCCGTTAATGAGCTATGCTGGGGTTAACCTAGCCCGTTAATGTCCAAACGTCTTCCACCCCCTCTTATATGAGTAGATTCTGGCTTTTGCTCACTGGGAAGAAAAGACAGCCTGACTTTCCTTGTGAAAATGTGCTATTAGTCAGCCTGCCACTTTATAAGCTATCCAGATTTGAAGGTGGTGTTAAAGCATTCTGGCTATTTCAATAAGAGCTGAAACAATTGTTACAACTATTATACTTGGTAGAACTAAATTATTCATTAAGTGTCGATACATTTCCTGCTTGAAAGTGTGAATAAATCCTACTATTTACACGGAAATAAGAGTTTCCTAAAAATATATGGAGGAAAAAAGTGTGCTTCAACTGATATTCAATTCAATATTCAAACTTAGATTTAAAAATATAAAATCTACAGTGTTACAGGACGAACATATGTTTGAACATATAATTTTTTAATCCTAACCGTGCCCGTGACGACCGTGCCCGTGACGACCGTGCCCATGCCGACTGTGGCCTAACTGGGTGATCTAGAGCCATTTCCAACTCCTGACAATTTGTATGATAATTAGTTATTGGATAATTCATGAAGTTAAGTGATTTTTTATGACTGTATGTAAGTACAGCGGCTCTGTGACCTCGAGGCAAACAGAATGACTGAAACATTAAGATTGCCTTCTCCAACCAAACACTGACCTAAGAGGCACTAAGACGAGTAAAGCTCCTTGACAATTGCAATAGTTATAGAGAATATATAATACTATATACTATATATACTAATACCAATTAGATTGATTTGTTGTACCGTATGGAGTCACATAAGTGAAAAATCACACTGTAGTGACTCATATGTACTTAAACAGTACATCTGGCGTTTCCCTGCCATGTTTTCTTGAAAAAAGCAACACATTTATAGTTACAGCGAATGGTACACAAGATGCAGAGTTTCATGCAGGTTTTTCCTCTGCAATACTTATGAAAATGGTTTGTAAATCTTCTTCATGATTTCACTAAATGAGATTTATTTATGATCCCGTTTCAGACCCAGAGACCAGACCCTCGTATCATCAGCTCAACATGATTGATTTGTTTTTATTTCTGTGCTACTGCACATGTGACATGAATCATGTTAAGTAATCATAAGGGGAAATTGCTAAGACTTGAGTAAAGGCCGCGTACAGCCGACGCCGCGTGTATTCAGCAAAGTCAGAAAAAATGCTGTCAGATGGGATCTCACAATCTCTACATAAACACTAACATGGTCTTTAATCTGCAATTAAACACCTTGAGATTAAAATACATACAATAACATGTTTCACACACATTTGTGAAGATAATGCTGTACTCCCTTATAGTGTGCAATTTATTTATATAGTAAAAACTAATATTTCTGTCTTGATATTTGCCCTTAACTTAAATACTTTTAAAAACTTCTTTCAACCAAAACTTTGGTATTTGTTTTTTCAGGTTCTGCATTCACCAAAGTAAACTCAGCTAATTGTGAACTTTGCCACATGCGTGTGACTTTATGTATAAAATAAACAACATGGGGATTTAATACAGGTCCAATGTCA
Organism: Ilyophis sp. 1 JC-2022; assembly: GCA_022702515.1. Taxonomy (NCBI): domain Eukaryota; kingdom Metazoa; phylum Chordata; class Actinopteri; order Anguilliformes; family Synaphobranchidae; genus Ilyophis; species Ilyophis sp. 1 JC-2022. The sequence continues at coordinate 111,726,081 of CM040394.1, read as the reverse complement.
CAAATATCACACAGAGAGGTATATGCATTAAAAAATCCGATCATGTATGATAAGAAATCTACATTCATCATATTTTCTCCAATATCCAAAGTAAATCTAGTTGCCTTGTTCTGTCCCTTCAAACACAGTCACACTGTTGATTTGAATCCCATAATGAATGACGTCCCAGAATATCTCGCATTGAGGACCTGCAGCTAAATTAGGTCGGTTACAGCGGTGCAAATTTAGGACAATCTCTGAGCAAGGATACATTTATCAAATAACCAGCAGCTTTGAACGTTGAAAAATACATGTTTTGTAACCAAGGTTACAGAGTGCAGTGTACACATTGCCCGTATTCCGAGCTCTCAGGTGCCTCGTAATATATAACCCCTGATTGGCTGGCATAATAATGCCGGCTTGGTGCTTGAGCCAGACACCTGCTGACCTCCTGACCCCTGACTCCATTGGCCCGCTGTGCAAACTGCCTCATTAGCATTCACAAATACAGAGCATTGTGGGTAGACGTATTCTGAAAGATAAGACCGTGAGCGTACAGACAGGGCCGCCTCCCAGAGTGCAGTGTGAGGGAGGGATGCCAGCAAGCATCTTTCATTTATTTATTTATTTATCATCAGCGCTAAATTTTATTATATTTCATTTTTCCTGTTTTACACTAAAAGCCTCGGTCACACCTATAATAAATCTATAATAAATCTCTGATCTATAGACACATGCTTCTGCCACCTCCTACAAAGCTTCTATTAGTTTTTTATGGATAGAAAAGAGCCCAGCTCTGTGCTATCCCAACAGGAAACATGACTTTATGACTTACTACGACTAATACGATGCCAGCGAGTCGTAAGAAGCGTCCAAACTTTCGCTCTCATTTTTCACACGCATGACCAGAGCTCTCATTTTCACACAGTAACGGCCGTTTCTGTGCATTTCACTCTGCAGTAATTCTGCAATTCTCTTCATGAGAAATTGTGCTTGGAAACTTTGTGAGAGGAGAATAGAGTAAGGCTGTACTTATTTAAAGCTGTTATTTCAGCTCTGTAGCACTGTTGAGCCATGGATCAAATACACTATATTTACCTTTTCAGGGTACAGTCTTAGTAGACTAGACCACACCCAATATGCGGCCATTTTGTATCCCTGTGAGTTAACAAGCTCCTCACTGGATGCCACTTTAAAGCCCTTTGATCATGTAAAGCAATCGATGTTGTGATCCCTGTGATGCCAGCAGATAAATTCTGCTCATCAATACACTTTCACTTCATCTGACCTTTCACTTCAGCCCCGCCCCCAATGCCCAATGCCCAATCAGCACTCAGTACTGGATCCTGCGCTATCGATTGGGGAAAGCTCCTCCAGAGCGCCACATCTTATCACCGTCGATCTCGCACCGCCGATCACCGCAGTTCTACACATGTAAGAGTTACATCCCCTGGTTAATTGGTGAGGCTCTGGGTGCCATTGTGGGAATAACGTGGGACGTTTCTGCTGACTGTGCCCTGCTTGTGAGGAGTCAGCTGTTTGCATTGAAGTGCATCGATACTTACATACGTACATGGAGAGGAGGTCGTCTTTCACAGATTTGAGTCAGAGTCAGAGTCAAAGCTTTGAGTTTGAGTTTGAGTCAGAGGTCGGTCTTGCACTGGTGTGTGTGACTCAGAAGAGGTGGGTCTTGCACAGAGAAAGACACTTAACAGGTGCAGTGATGTGCAGCTTAACAGGCGCACTTGCAGGCGCCCGAACGACCAGCAGGGGATGCTAGAGAGCGGTGAGATGCGGCTCCCTGCCAAGCGAACCCTCCCTAACACTGGGGCAACGTTACTGGCAATAACGCATCACCCCGCAGGGCTACCGCCACAAGAGGCACCGGCATGGTTGGTATTCGATCTAGGGTTGCCAGATGTCCGGATTTGGACCAGAACATCCGGTTTCAAATAATTTGTACAGGTCCGGTTTGTGGCCCCGACTGGACAGATTAGCTAAATGTCCAGTCTGTATACTTTACTGGCATTTGACCACTAGTTAATTTGCCAATAAACTATGTTTGCCTGTGTGTGCACCTATGTGTCTGCTTTCGTCCATTTCTAAATCTGGCAACCCGAATCCAATCCCAAACCCTGGGGCTCATCCATTCGCTACTTAAATAGCTTTTTAACAAGAATGTGTGTCTTCTTCATTTCAGCAGGCGAAAGGTTGGTTACTCAATATGAGTAAAAATGTGATTACTGAGGCCTCTCCATACTGTGTGTAATGGTATGTCTGTTAAACCTGTATGTCTGAGAAATAACCATTACCTGTATGCTACCACAGGGGGTTTGGTTTGACTGACGTAGCCTAGCCCATACAAGAGCTCTTTATCACCATTCACATTATTCAGGGAGAAAGATTAACCACTGCTGCACTGACCATTCAGTCGATATTTTTAATTTCACTTGCACCAGCCTAGCTACATCCACACAGCATTAACCTATCATTTATTATTTTTTCATCTTATTTCATGAGGTAGGCTACTGTGCAGTATGGCACCATAGACTGTGTGTACTTACAACGTACTTAACTGCTGAGTATAATTAATATCAGCTAGTGAACTGACAAACTATTTCAGCATCAACCCAATCAAAGTGATTAAGCCAACTGACATGACCAATAGGGTCAAAGATCATAAAACATTGAATCTAGTTGGCTACCACAAACATTCAGGTGCTTAGCGCAATAGCCTGTAGAGTAATTTGTGTAGAGGTGGCCTATACTGAGAGTAATTTGTGTAGAGGTGGCCTATACTGAGAGTAATTTGTGTAGAGGTGGCCTATACTGAGAGTAATTTGTGTAGAGGTGGCCTATACTGTAGAGTAATTTGTGTAGAAGTGGCCTATACTGAGAGTAATTTGTGTAGAGGTGGCCTATACTGAGAGTAATTTGTGTAGAGGTGGCCTATACTGAGAGTAATTTGTGTAGAGGTGGCCTATACTGAGAGTAATTTGTGTAGAAGTGGCCTATACTGAGAGTAATTTGTGTAGAAGTGGCCTATACTGAGAGTAATTTGTGTAGAGGTGGCCTATACTGAGAGTAATTTGTGTAGAAGTGGCCTATACTGAGAGTAATGTGTGTAGAGGTGGCCTATACTGAGAGTAATTTGTGTAGAAGTGGCCTATACTGAGAGTAATTTGTGTAGAAGTGGCCTATACTCACATTTTGCTGACTGATCAAATGCACGCTTATTTGTTATAAATACTAGAGCTGAAAGAACACAGACTTGGTTCAGACAGACAGAGACATGGAGACATGGTTCAGATAGACAGTCCTTTACGAGGTTTGTAGGGCCGTATTTTGTGCTGTGCGTACTCAGTTGAGTTCACAGGAGTATGCCGTTAAAGTAACGGCATACAAAAGTGATTAAAACTTTAATTTTAAAGGGCTCACTGCTATTCGCCAAGATGTGATGATAATATTACATTACAGTCATTTAGCAGACTGTCTTATCCAGAGCAACTTACACCGTTTTTTTGCATGGTTTAGTATCCATTCATACCGCGGGATATACATGTATACTGAAAGAAAATGAAGTACCTTGCTCAATTCCGGCAGTGTTCTACCTGAGAATCGAATCTACAATTTCCAGCTGACTGGGTGAAAGCCAGTAAAAAAAACAATTCCTTTAAATCAGTGGTCCCCAACCCTCTTCCTGGAGATCTACTGGCCTGTAGGTTTTCATTGCAACTCTTATTTTGGCACACCTGATTCTACTAATTAGCAGCTCAATTAGATCTATAGCTGTTGAATGAGGTGTGTTTTATTAGGGTTGGAGTGAAAACCTACAGGACGATAGATCTCCAGGAACAGGGTTGGGGACCACTGCTTTAAATGAATCAAGAACGCATTAGTCAGTTAGCAGTTAGCAGTCAGTCAAAAACGAAAAAAGAAAGTCGTTGAACTGCAGAATATTGTCTGTATTGACAGAATCCGCTTCGTTCGCGTTCGTATATGTGCTAGAAGTGTCATTTTGAAACAGTTTTAGCTGCGCTATAGAAGTGAATGGAGAGCGACACATACCCTATGCTGGATTATCACCCCAGAGGAGCACAAAGCAACTAACGAACATATTTCGCCACCATTTGGACTCATATCATGGCCAGGTAACTACACAACCCAAAGTTCTACCAAAGTTCAATTTTGCTTTAACATCGTCCGTAGTTGCGTTTAATGTTGTATTCTATGGTACGTAGGCCATATTGTGTATGACACATGCACTATAGTACGATAGCGCGCAATTCTATAGCGAGGGAAGTGTTTACTGTGCGTCTTTACAGTGCAAAGACGCGAAAAGACGAGATCCCAATGTTCAAATGCATATTTATTCTCTGAGGATGTGAAGATTAATAAGTAAGAATGATTCTAAACGAGCATCAATGTTTATGTATAATATCGGCCAAATATACGCGCTTTTCTGGACACAATTATCATTAAAGTGTAGGCTACTAGACTGTAATTTAAAGTGCAGCGATTTCACTAGAGAAGTTTTCGCGCCTTACCTTGAATTCCAGTGAGAGCTGCGGCGTGTACTCCAACGTCCAAAGAGCCCTCACCAAGGAAGCGAGCTGCTCCGTGACTTCCCCCCTAACGTACGGTGCGTCTTCACTTAAAATCCCGTTCGCCCTCTGGCTCAAATCGGATTTGTATAGCTCCAAACCGAGATACTCAGCAAAAAGATCCGTGTTGCTTAGGCACTGGATCACTGCATTCATGAAACAGGTGTTGCCGTGGTTTTTTAAGCCTAGAACCCCCGGGAGTTTATCCCCATAGCACCAAGACAGCCTTTCTTTAATAGATCCGTGGGAAGACAGTGTGACACTCTTTTTTATTATGCGATCCCTGGCAACCTGGATATCCCCTTTGAAATTTCCTGAGCTGGCAGTGAACTTGCCAGGTGTGCTGTCTCGGAACCCACCGTCGTCATCTTCGGCGTCAGCTAGGTCTACGTCTTTGAAGTGAGTCAAAGTGCCCAAAGTTTTTAAAATCTTATTCACAACACTTCCCACCGACTTCAGCGATTTCCTTCGGAAAAGCTTTCTCGGTTTCTGCTTCTTGTCTCTGCGTTTTGTTGCTTTGGCTTTTGTTGTTTGTTTCTTCGCTTTCTCTTCGTTTACGTTATCCATGGCGAAAATGTCCGGACGAACGAACGACGGCAAAGGAAATTTAGCTATCTCTCCGTGGGTTTAAGTTCATCACAGTAAAACCGTAACCCGGCCACGGGAGTGAACATTGCAGCGGCACAGTCGCGGTGCTAAGGCACTGAACGGCATTCAGATACACACGACTGATGTCCCTTAAGACATCATTAGGCTGCTCCAAGAGTGCGCTTACTGTCAGGGACACGGACATACAAGGAAGGTGGGTTGATGTCAGTTTCATGTGTTCAAGGTCCGGTGCTCTGAACACGTCCTGCTCTAAGTACAACTAGCTATTAGCCTATAATTTAGCACATCGGATCTCCGGCTCTCTCGCCACTTCGGGCGATTGTGTGCTCCTGTTTTGTGGTTCTCGTGCGCGGCATTTGCCCACCCGCTCGGAATCTTATGAGCCTGCGTTCGTCCGAGAAGATAGCTCTTCATTGATAGAGCCGAAGGCGACGCAGACGGACTGTCTATCTGATCCTTACTCCACAGTATTTCACAACGTGTACCCTATACTACCATATGATATATTGCAGCTGTTATATTGCAAACCTTACATAATTAAAACATGGGGAAAAAAATATTTATATTCAAATGAGCTATAGGCAATAAGTGCTTTCACATCGCGGGGTGCCACTGTTAGAAATACCGTATCACGAGTCACGACTGAGATCTAAGAGACCCGTTTGTCTACAAGGAAAGGAAGTCATGCTATAATGTCAGCTGGAGTTTGTTGTATGCATGCCTGGAAACATCTATCCGAATTATGCGGAAAGTAGTGATAAAGTAAATTGTGATTTTTGTTTCAAGCTTTAATAAAGAGCCCCAGTTCAATAAAGAGGAGGACAGAAATGCTGCCGCCACACAGAGCAGGCTAGCCTACAGGCAAATGCAGTCCAGCGAAGGCTGATTTGCGTTGTTCCGGGATTTGATTTAGGAGCCACAGATTGTGCTCAGTCAGACCCAGGCATCAGTACATCCTTTTGGTAACTCTACCTTTGGCTCACAGTAGAGTCGCCTATCCTGTGTGTTAGGCCATACAGTTTATTTACCGTAAGTTAATTGGCATGTGAAATTTACACTTAAAAATACAACTTAAACAAATATAGTCTCAAATCCCTACTGTTATATCTTTTTAGAAGCCTGTTCTAAATAACAGCTGAAATAAGATACTGTATTTTAATGTCAGTCTCTGGTCCTGAGCAACTTATTATTTATATACAATCCAAGCAGCTGGATATTTACTGGAGAAATTCAAGTTTAGAATCTTGCTCTACAGAAGTGTCCCAAGCCGGTATTTCACAAAGCAGGATTACTGAGTTAGCTGGATAACTGCACTGAGTAAGAGAAGCAGGATTACTGAGTTAGCTGGATAACTGCACTGAGTAAGAGAAGCAGGATTACTGAGTTAGCTGGATAACTGCACTGAGTAAGAGAAGCAGGATTACTGAGTTAGCTGGATAACTGCACTGAGTAAGAGAAGCAGGATTACTGAGTTAGCTGGATAACTGCACTGAGTAAGAGAAGCAGGGTTACTGAGTTAGCTGGATAACTGCACTGAGTAAGAGAAGCAGGATTACTGAGTTAGCTGGATAACTGCACTGAGTAAGAGAAGCAGAATTACTGAGTTAGCTGGATAACTGCACTGAGTAAGAGAAGCAGAATTACTGAGTTAGCTGGATAACTGCACTGAGTAAGAGAAGCAGGGTTACTGAGTTAGCTGGATAACTGCACTGAGTAAGAGAAGCAGAATTACTGAGTTAGCTGGATAACTGCACTGAGTAAGAGAAGCAGAATTACTGAGTTAGCTGGATAACTGCACTGAGTAAGAGAAGCAGAATTACTGAGAGCTGGATAACTGCACTGAGTAAGAGAAGCAGGATTACTGAGTTAGCTGGATAACTGCACTAAGAGAAGCAGGATTACTGAGTTAGCTGGATAACTGCACTGAGTAAGAGAAGCAGAATTACTGAGTTAGCTGGATAACTGCACTGAGTAAAACCCAGAACACCTTTTTATTTCAGTCCATGTTCCAGATTTGGAAGGGTTCCAGGTTTTACTACATTTATCCAGCCAACTCAGTAATCCTGCTTTGTGAAATCCCCCCCGTTCTCTAACACAAATGTCAAGTCACTTACCAGGGAGTTGGGCCACCATGTGTGGCCGGTTTGCCCTGAATGTGCCACGCGATAGTCTACCAGCGTCTGGGAATCTACCGGAGGAACACGATTCTACTCTTCCGGGAAAAAGCAAGTCAGTGCACACTTAGCTTATGGAAGTTGAACACACCATGTCAGGCATTGTTTTTGGTGACTGTACAGCCCGATTACAGGGACAATAGTGTAGAAGGGCGTTGATTCGGACACAGCCCAGGACTATTCTCTGTCGGAAAACTGTTGTTTACATTTTGAATCCACTACCTGTATTTGTACACATAGTTACAGCGCCCTCTCTGGTGAAGCACATGCATTGCACCATATAAACAAATTTATAAGGTTCTTCTCATATTTGTACATTTTTGGGCACAGTTCTAGTGCATGTGAGTCTGGTGAGATCTGTGAGGTCATTCTTGGCCTTGAAGGCACATCATTTGGCATAAAACAGGCTCCAGGGCAATTATCATGTCATATAACAGGTCGCAGGTATGGAGCAGGAAGTATAGCTGTATATAGATTTTTTTTCCATTTTAAACTTCCAAGTGTGCACAACATAACTGGGCTGATTTGTTTTACTCAAAATATGTCAATATTCAATAACACCTAACACCTTTCTAACATTTTACACAAAGGCTGTCTTTTGTGTTAAAACTAAAATGTTCTGAATAATTTCACCTGAAATATGTTCCCAAACCACCACTGAAGTTCCTGCTGCAGTCGTTCTTGTAAAGGGGCTGTTCCCAAACCACCACTGAAGTTCCTGCTGGAGTCGTTCTTGTAAAGGGGCCGTTTTAATTCAAATCAACTTCACACTTCATTACAACAGTGAATGAGGAATTAGACAGCTGGATATAATTTTGAGGGCCAGCAACAAGGTAATCTGTGTTTAGAAAATGCTAATAGTCTCATATGACCTGTGTGAACATCCAATAAAAAAACACAAAGGCTGCATAAAAAGGTTTAATCTTGGACAGAAAAAAATGTCGTGACATGGAAGTACAGTATTTAGTCCCCTGCTTGGCGAGTGGAGACTAAAAATAAACTGCACTGACGGACACGTTGAACAAGAATAAATTAGCAATACTTTGCTCCGCCCCAACACAGAAATGCACGTGCAAAGACATACACATTCACACACATGCCTGCGCTTACACGTTTGCTCACGGAGACACGCACACACCATCCCCAGCACACACGTACCCGCACATTCACCCACACGCACACATGCCTGCGCTCACACGTGTGCTCATGCAGACACGTGACGCACACACCAACCCCAGCACACACGTACCCGCACATTCACCCACATGCAAACAGATACAGAGCACTTTTCTCTCAGTTAATCCAACACATTCATATGACTTAATCCAGGATATTCATGTGACTACCAGCCGCACTCAGCATTCACTGCAGCAGAGAAACACTCTGTTGAGTGCTGAACTGTAAGCTACTGAATGTACCGCCTGCTTGCTGCAGATTTGCATCAGAACAATTTGTATGTCAGCGCAATTAATTATTGAGTCTGTTTCTGTGGTGCTGAATATGGAATTAATTCATCTGGGGAACACGGCACTCTCTGGGGAACCTCAAATGATACATTAGCTGACAAAGAGGTTTGACCGAACTACAGTAGGCCCCTGTCCTCCTTGTCTCTACAGCACCGTGTAACTATGGATTTCACAAACATAGACCCTCCTCAATAACCTGGGTTAATTCATTCGCTTAGCGCTTTAGAGGTAATGGCATTCTCGATTTTCCATTTACCGGTCACATCATTTATTCATTTTTTTTGCTTCTTTGTTTTTGTAAAGACATTTTAAAATAATTTTAGGTTCTGAAAACAAATGTCAAATCGAATTCTGCAAATCGAATCGATTGCCTCATCAATTGAATGACTGGACGTCAAGTCCAATATTGAGCAGTACCCCACACAGTCCAATATTGAGCAGTACCCCACACAGTTCAGGATTGAGCAGTACCCCACACAGTCCAATATTGAGCAGTTATACTGAGTCCCAGTGACTGGATACTGGCCCATGGGAGACGTGCATGCACAGGTTATACTGAGTCCCAGTGACTGGATACTGGCCCATGGGAGACGTGCATGCACAGGTTATACTGAGTCCCAGTGACTGGATACTGGCCCATGGGAGACGTGCATGCACAGGTTATACTGAGTCCCAGTGACTGGATACTGGCCCATGGGGGACGTGCATGCACAGGTTATACTGAGTCCCAGTGACTGGATACTGGCCCATGGGGGACGTGCATGCACAGGTTATACTGAGTCCCAGTGACTGGATACTGGCCCATGGGGGACGTGCATGCACAGGTTATACTGAGTCCCAGTGACTGGATACTGGCCCATGGGGGACGTGCATGCACAGGTTATACTGAGTCCCAGTGACTGGATACTGGCCCATGGGGGACGTGCATGCACAGGTTATACTGAGTCCCAGTGACTGGATACTGGCCCATGGGAGACATGCATGCACAGAACCCCAGCAGCCCACTGCTTGCTATGTTTAATTTAGGAGGTGAATAAGCACTTAAGAGTTGCCAGATTGGCACTTAAGTGTCCTGGAGCTCCCGCTGAACCAGAAGCATGAATACACAACACTGGGGAGTCGGGGGGATCAGAAATAAAAAAGGACCCTTTTGAGACAGTAACACAGCAAGGTTTTAATGCAGAAATGAAAAATGAACAGGAATCCAACATTCTTATCAATTTTAATAATAGAAAAGAGCTATAATGGTAAAATGAGAGTCATTTAAATAAATCAGCCGAGGGCGTGCATCCTTGCATCGATAGTGTGCGAGGCTGTAAGCGGCCGCCGTATCACCGTACCTGAAGGAGGCGGAGTGGGGCGGAGCTTGGGAGCGCCAATCACTCTGTCTGAGGGCGCGGTGGGTGAGGGAACCTCCACCGGAGCACGGCTCCATCTTGGCTGGTGCTGATGATGAACCTGCTGCCAGAGCACATCCTGGCGGTGGTGATGCTGCCACTGTGCCCGACGCCGATGTGCGTCAGCTCACCGCTGGTGTACTGCCACACCTTCAGCATCTTATCATCTCCACCTGCGGAGAGACGCCCCTCCGTCAGCCTTCTCCAAGCTCCGCCTATCAGACCCCTCCCCAAAGCCCTGCCTATCAGACCCCTCCCCAAAGCTCCGCCTATCAGACCCCTCACCAAAGCTCCGCCTATCAGACCCCTCCCTAAAGCTCCGCCTATCAGACCCCTCACCAAAGCTCCGCCTATCAGACCTCTCCCCAAAGCTCCGCCTATCAGACCCCTCCCCAATGCTCCGCCTATCAGACCCCTCCCCAATGCTCCGCCTATCAGACCCCTCACCAAAGCTCCGCCTATCAGACCCCTCCCCAAAGCTCAGCCTATCAGACCCCTCCCCAATGCTCCGCCTATCAGACCCCTCCCCAATGCTCCGCCTATCAGACCCCTCCCCAAAGCTCCGCCTATCAGACCCCTCCCCAAAGCCCTGCCTATCAGACCCCTCACCAAAGCCCTGCCTATCAGACCCCTCCCCAAAGCTCCGCCTATCAGACCCCTCCCCAAAGCTCCGCCTATCAGACCCCTCCCCAAAGCTCCGCCTATCAGACCCCTCCCCAATGCTCAGCTTATCAGACCCCTCACCAAAGCCCTGCCTATCAGACCCCTCCCCAAAGCTCCGCCTATCAGACCCCTCCCCAAAGCTCCGCCTATCAGACCCCTCCCCAAAGCTCCGCCTATCAGACCCCTCCCCAATGCTCCGCCTATCAGACCCCTCCCCAATGCTCCGCCTATCAGACCCCTCCCCAAAGCTCCGCCTATCAGACCCCTCCCCAAAGCCCTGCCTATCAGACCCCTCCCTAAAGCCCTGCCTATCAGACCCCTCCCATAAGCTCCACCTATCAGACCCCTCCCCAAAGCTCCACCTATCAGACCCCTCCCATAAGCTCCACCCATCAGAGCCCTTCTCACCACACACTGAAAAACGGCATTATAATTAATTAACTGCAATGTACACTATGGCCTGGATTCAATCAAACTCCGACAAACAATAAGTGTGTTTTTTGTATTCTGTGTGAAGAAAAAACTGGAACAAGCACTTGCATTTATTCATAAATCAAAGTTATGAATACACATGCACAAATGCAGGCCTACCAGTACAGCTGTAGCTTATATAGTTTATTTCATCACAAAATAAGCTAGATCAATGTTGTTTCAACACCCTCTCGGACCAAAGGCACAGCACACCGTACTCAATGATATCTGGGAAATGGAGTCATATTCTATCCCCAAAGACAGACAAGCAGTGGCATCCAAATCACCTTAAGTGTAAAAAACTAAACTAAACTAAAAAAAACTACTGGTTTGATTTCATATAAAGGCTCATCCCTTGATATATCAGCAGTGCAGAATAGACATGATTAAAAGGGAGCCGTAGTAAAGGGCAGCGTTGTCTGTTTTAACCAATCAAAACTAATAAAAGATGTGTGTGTTGTGCTTGGGGGCAGGTCTGCCAGGTCTGGCTCTCAAGCAACTAAAGACCATATATTCTTCAATAGACTGTTTACGTCTGTACTATATACTGACCATGAAGGGAAAAAAATCTATAAATGTCCCCATTTCCCCCCGTTTCTCATCCAGTTCTGCTCACGTCCTCACATCTCAAAGGCCATTGGCCTGTTCCTCTCCTGTACGTATAGTTAGACCCAATTAAATGACTTCTCTTACGACGATCACAATGCCTGACAGCAAACATACAGAGTAAGTAAAGCTCTCCTTTATAACCGAACGGCTACACATTCTGGGTTAAACGTACAAGGTTAAATCAAGACTCCAGGTGTAACTCTTACCTGTGATAAAGTATAGAACTGAATTAACGCTGGCTCTCTGTGCGCTAGACTCCAGGTGTAACTCTTACCTGTGACAAAGTAGTTTCCGTCCTGTGAGATGTCCATGGCGTTGATGGATCCCGTCAGCGATCCCTCCAGGTCCCTCACGGTGGTCCCGTCAAACACCTCCCAGTAAGCGATCTGTGCAGAGAAGCGATGTGCCCTAACGGTCATGCGCGCTAACGGTCATGTGCGCTAACGGTCATTACCGCTACCGTGCAGGAGCAGAAACCCGCACAATATAAAACAGCTCACTTTCAGTCATAAGTTCAAATTTATTTATCAACAATATTGTCATGAAATCCAAAATAACATATCGCCCTTGTTTACCGTTAGTATTATTAGTATTTGTGCAGTTTTTATTAGTATGGCCGTTTCTTTTACAACACTAAGGTATTTATAGTACATTTTAACGTATTGTACTCATAGCCTTTACTACTTTGATAAAGCAAATTCACTCTTTATTAACTGTTACTTATGTTGGAATTTATATCTTCCAGCATTCTTTCACAAAGATGCACTTTTTCCGTCTCTATGCAGACGTAATGAGCACTTTTTCCGTCTCTATGCAGATGTAATGAGCACTTTTTCCGTCTCTATGCAGATGTAATGAGCACTTTTTCCGTCTCTATGCAGATGTAATGAGCACTTTTTCCGTCTCTATGCAGACGTAATGAGCACTTTTTCCGTCTCTATGCAGATGTAATGAGCACTTTTTCCGTCTCTATGCAGATGTAATGAGCACTTTTTCCGTCTCTATGCAGCTGTAATGAGCACTTTTTCCGTCTCTATGCAGATGTAATGAGCACTTTTTCCGTCTCTATGCAGATGTAATGAGCACTTTTTCCGTCTCTATGCAGATGTAATGAGCACTTTTTCCGTCTCTATGCAGATGTAATGAGCACTTTTTCCGTCTCTATGCAGCTGTAATGAGCACTTTTTCCGTCTCTATGCAGATGTAATGAGCACTTTTTCCGTCTCTATGCAGATGTAATGAGCACTTTTTCCGTCTCTATGCAGATGTAATGAGCACTTTTTCCGTCTCTATGCAGACGTAATGAGCACTTTTTCCGTCTCTATGCAGATGTAATGAGCACTTTTTCCGTCTCTATGCAGCTGTAATGAGCACTTTTTCCGTCTCTATGCAGATGTAATGAGCACTTTTTCCGTCTCTATGCAGACGTAATGAGCACTTTTTCCGTCTCTATGCAGATGTAATGAGCACTTTTTCCGTCTCTATGCAGATGTAATGAGCACTTTTTCCGTCTCTATGCAGCTGTAATGACCACTTTTTGTTGGTGAAGACAGGATTCTGCTCGTTTGCGGGTTAGTTTCTCCTAATGAGTCCTCCAAGCCTGAGCTGCCACTGTCCATCAGACGGCAATATGCGGTGGTAAAAAAACGCTTTGTGTGGCTGCAGGAGAGCGAATCATCGCTGGGCCTGGCAGACGCCTCCTTCCAGCCACGGCTACAAACTGCTGCTGCCGTTTGAAGTTATTTATAGCACAGAATTACTGCTTTCTCCACTACAATTCTGTTTTAAAAAAAAATATTTAACTTTAATTACTGACAAGGTGTTTGAAAGAACAGAGCGGCTGCGTTTTCTCCACGTTTGTGTCAGCAATGTGCTAAATATGATGTTTAAATTGCAAGCAGCACATTCTGCGGTGCTAGCGGGATTATTTTTTAAATATGCAGATCATTATTGAAGATAAAGAGAAACAGCATTGTGAGGGCACTGGATAACACCCTATAAATGTGTGACTGCATCTCTGTTTGTGAGTAGTTTTTAAACACGCCCATTGAAAAACTGGAGCTGTTGTGCTCTGTAGTGGAAGTAGAATACACGCAGAGTTCTGTTCACAGGCCGTTACCCATAAGCCTTATTTAGTGCTGACCTCACGGGGAGCTTGTCCAATGAGAATCAGCACTGTGCTCGGTCACTGTGCTTTAGGAGCTTCCTGCTACCCTCTGTGAGTCAAGAAAAAACCCGGGGCCACACTGAGACTTAGTTACTGAATACCCATTCTTATACGTACAATCTGTTAATGACGTGATATTCATCATAAACCATAAATATCACATCATCTTATACGTACAATCTGTTAATGACGTGATATTCATCATAAACCATAAATATCACATCATCTTATACGTACAATCTGTTAATGACGTGATATTCATCATAAACCATAAATATCACATCATCTTATACGTACAATCTTGCATCAGTTAATGATGTGATATTCATCATAAACCATAAATATCACATCATCTTATACGTACAATCAGTTAATGACGTTGATATTCATCATAAACCATAAATATCACATCATCTTATACGTACAATCTTGCATCAGTTAATGACGTGATATTCATCATAAACCATAAATATCACATCATCTTATACGTACAATCTTGCATCAGTTAATGATGTGATATTCATCATAAACCATAAATATCACATCATCTTATACGTACAATCTGTTAATGACATGATATTCATCATAAACCATAAATATCACATCATCTTATACGTACAATCTGTTAATGACATGATATTCATCATAAACCATAAATATCACATCATCTTATACGTACAATCAGTTAATGACGTTGATATTCATCATAAACCATAAATATCACATCATCTTATACGTACAATCTTGCATCAGTTAATGACGTGATATTCATCATAAACCATAAATATCACATCATTTTATACGTACAATCTTGCATCAGTTAATGACGTGATATTCATCATAAACCATAAATATCACATCATCTTATACGTACAATCTTGCATCAGTTAATGACGTGATATTCATCATAAACCATAAATATCACATCATTTTATACGTACAATTTTGCATCAGTTAATGACGTGATATTCATCATAAACCATAAATATCACGTCATTTTAAATCAGCTACAATTGCTAAGCTAAATTTAAGAAACTACGATCAATTGGCAATATATCTCAAAAACCTCAGGCAGAACTATAGACTAACCAAAGTGCCATGTTGTAATATTTAAATTACATGACATTAATATTTAAGGTTTGGAATAAAGGCACATGCAACACTAGTGCCTCTTGTTACTGCACATTACTGATCATAAAATTATCCCCTATTTGGGTCATTTATCCGAACCAATAGTTTAAATTTCTTTTTGCCTTAATTAATCCCAATTAAGTCTTTTTTAAAATTTATTCTGCAGCACTGGTGATCCTCTACAGCAGAGGTTCCCAAAGTGGGTGTCGCGGCACCCTACGTGTCCAGGGGTGCCGCCAGATCTGCTTGTAAAAAAAAAAAAAATGCTTGTTTTCTTTCCGTATTACTGGACAAAACGCTGCCTTATTATTTTGCTATTCACTGTTTATTACATGTGCAATGGAGTTCATAAGCAAATAAAAGATATATTGCTCAGATTTGAAAGATATTAATTTAAAGGCCGTGACACATCGGGGACGTAACGAATAAGCGAGGCGAAAGTGCGAAAAATTCGTCGGCGAATATTTCGCGTAAAAACCTGACACATCTGCAACGATGTGAAAAAACAAAAAACTCGCGTTCTTTTTCGCGTTTGAAAATCCGTGCGAATAAAAATGGATTACTCTTCGTCAAGCGATGACGACATGGTTATCCGTTCGGTCCATCACGGAACGAAAGTGTATTTTTTTCCCTCTACCAGAACGTTAAAAACAGAGCATGCTTAAATTACATTGGCAAAATATTGAACCGGGCTTATTATGTGTCCGTTTTTACTTATGTTAACTTTGTTTTGTCTACAACATGCTCTCCTTCTCTTCACCAATAATTAAATTGAATGATGTTGAAGTTTCATGGCTTAGTCTTGTTATTTCAGTTTTACAATTTGTTCAATGGATTTGAACTCTGATTTCAATTGTAGCAACTCACTTAGCAGTTTTAAACACACATTTTCAAACCAATTCATTGTGTATTGTTTTTAGTTTAAGCTCCGAGGCATTTTTTAAATATTCGAAGAGTTGGGGTGCCTTGGAGAAGGGGGAAAGCTTCAGGGGTGCCTTGGTTAAAAAAAGTTTGGGAAACTCTGCTCTACAGTCTACAAAACAATGCAGTCTCAGTTCTGATTTAGTCTCAGTTCTGATTTAGTCTCGTGGATGTTGAAGGCCACATATAAACGAAGGCACCAATCAATGTTATTGACCTTTGGAGGAATGGAATTGACTAAATTGAACTAAATAAAAATAAAATCTATTCAATCTGTCTGTAATGCCTTTCTTTGATTTTACGGCAGTCTGTTTTACCTTTTTCATTTCTAACAAAGCACTTCAGCGGTCTCTGAAACTAGGGGGAAATATTCTGGTGTAATTGATTTTTTTTATTTTTTTTTAAAAAGCTTAAATTTAATACTCATCATGAAGGACAAAACTCATTGCAGTAAAACTGATTAGTAGTCACATCTGAGAATAAAATGAAAGTAGAAGAAAAGAGTGCAGTACAGATCAAAGGTGATCACATTACCCAGCATTCCCGTGGGCGTCCGGGCCGTGGAGTCCTACCTTTCTGTCCGAGCCGCTGGTTACGATCTGGTACCCGTCAGGGTGGTAACACACACATCTGAACATGGTGTTGGCCAGCAAAATCTGCTTCCTTACATAGCACCTACACAGAGACCAAATAGAGACTGACTGAGAGGGGTAAATGTGCGTATTACTGTTCTCACTCACACCCCAAACTCACGCTTTCACTTACGGTACCCCCAAACTCACACTTTCACTTACTGTACCCCCAAACTCACGCTTTCACTTACTGTACCCCCAAACTCACACTTTCACTTACTGTACCCCCAAACTCACACTTTCACTTACTGTACCCCCAAACTCACACTTTCACTTACTGTACCCCCAAACTCACACTTTCACTTACTGTACCCTCCAAACTCACGCTTTCACTTACTGTACCCCCAAACTCACACTTTCACTTACTGTACCCCCAAACTCACACTTTCACTTACTGTACCCCCCAAACTCACACTTTCACTTACTGTACCCCCAAACTCACGCTTTCACTTACTGTACCCCCAAACTCACACTTTCACTTACTGTACCCCCAAACTCACACTTTCACTTACTGTACCCCCCAAACTCACACTTTCACTTACTGTACCCCCAAACTCACGCTTTCACTTATTGTACCCCCCAAACTCACGCTTTCACTCACTGTACCCCCAAACTCACACTTTCACTTACTGTACCCCCCAAACTCACACTTTCACTTACTGTACCCACCAAACTCACGCTTTCACTTACTGTACCCACCAAACTCACGCTTTCACTTACTGTACCCCCCAAACTCATGCTTTCACTTACTGTACCCACCAAACTCACACTTTCACTTACTGTACCCCCAAACTCACGCTTTCACTTACTGTACCCCCAAACTCACGCTTTCACTTACTGTACCCCCCAAACTCACACTTTCGCTTACTGTACCCCCAAACTCCCACTTTCACTCACTGTACCCCCAAACTCACGCTTTCACTTACTGTACCCACCAAACTCACACTTTCACTTACTGTACCCACCAAACTCACACTTTCACTTACTGTACCCCCAAACTCACGCTTTCACTTACTGTACCCCCCAAACTCACGCTTTCACTTACTGTACCCCCCAAACTCACGCTTTCACTTACTGTACCCCCAAACTCACGCTTTCACTTACTGTACCCTCCAAACTCACGCTTTCACTTACCGTACCCCCCAAACTCACGCTTTCACTTACTGTACCCCCCAAACTCACGCTTTCACTTACTGTACCCCCCAAACTCATGCCTTCACTTACTGTACCCCCCAAACTCACGCTTTCACTTACTGTACCCACCAAACTCACGCTTTCACTTACTGTACCCCCCAAACTCACGCCTTCACTTACTGTACCCCCCAAACTCACGCTTTCACTTACTGTACCCCCAAACCCACGCTTTCACTTACTGTACCCCCCAAACTCACGCTTTCACTTACTGTACCCCCAAACCCACGCTTTCACTTACTGTACCCCCCAAACTCACGCTTTCACTTACTGTACCCCCAAACTCACACTTTCACTTACTGTACCCCCAAACTCACGCTTTCACTTACTGTACCCCCCAAACTCACGCTTTCACTTACTGTACCCCCCCAAACTCACGCTTTCACTTACTGTAACCCCCAAACTCACGCTTTCACTTACTGTACCCCCCAAACTCACGCTTTCACTTACTGTACCCCCCAAACTCACGCTTTCACTTACTGTACCCCCCAAACTCACGCTTTCACTTACTGTACCCCCCAAACTCACACATTCACTTACTGTACCCCCAAACTCACACTTTCACTTACTGTACCCTCCAAACTCACGCTTTCACTTACCGTACCCCCCAAACTCACGCTTTCACTTACTGTACCCCCCAAACTCACGCTTTCACTTACTGTACCCCCCAAACTCACGCCTTCACTTACTGTACCCCCCAAACTCACGCTTTCACTTACTGTACCCCCCAAACTCACACTTTCACTTACTGTACCCACCAAACTCACACTTTCACTTACTGTACCCCCAAAATCACTTTCACTTACTGTACCCCCAAACTCACGCTTTCACTTACTGTACCCCCAAACTCACGCTTTCACTTACTGTACCCCCCAAACTCACGCTTTCACTTACTGTACCCCCAAACCCACGCTTTCACTTACTGTACCCCCCAAACTCACGCTTTCACTTACTGTACCCACTAAACTCACACTTTCACTTACTGTACCCCCAAACTCACACTTTCACTTACTGTACCCCCAAACTCACGCTTTCACTTACTGTACCCCCCAAACTCACGCTTTCACTTACTGTACCCCCCAAACTCACGCTTTCACTTACTGTACCCACCAAACTCACGCTTTCACTTACTGTACCCCCAAACTCACACTTTCACTTACTGTACCCCCAAACTCACACTTTCACTTACTGTACCCCCAAACTCACGCTTTCACTTACTGTACCCCCCAAACTCACGCTTTCACTTACTGTACCCCCCAAACTCACACTTTCACTTACGGTACCCCCAAACTAAACCTTTCACTTACTGTACCCCCAAACTCAAACTTTCACTTACTGTACCCCCCAAACTCACGCTTTCACTTACTGTACCCCCCAAACTCACGCTTTCACTTACTGTACCCCCCAAACTCACGCTTTCACTTACTGTACCCCCAAACTCACACTTTCACTTACTGTACCCCCCAAACTCACACTTTCACTTACTGTACCCACCAAACTCACACTTTCACTTACTGTACCCCCAAACTCACACTTTCACTTACTGTACCCCCAAACTCACACTTTCACTTACTGTACCCCCCAAACTCACACTTTCACTTACTGTACCCCCAAACTCACGCTTTCACTTACTGTACCCCCCAAACTCACACTTTCACTTACTGTACCCCCAAACTCACACTTTCACTTACTGTACCCCCAAACTCACGCTTTCACTTACTGTACCCCCCAAACTCACACTTTCACTTACTGTACCCACCAAACTCACACTTTCATTTACTGTACCCCCCAAACTCACACTTTCACTTACTGTACCCCCCAAACTCACACTTTCACTTACTGTACCCCCAAACTCACGCTTTCACTTACTGTACCCCCCAAACTCACACTTTCACTTACTGTACCCACCAAACTCACACTTTCATTTACTGTACCCCCCAAACTCAGGCTTTCACTTACTGTACCCCCCAAACTCACGCTTTCACTTACTGTACCCCCCAAACTCAAATAGTTTCTATAATACATTATTATCGGAACACTATTATGATGATGATTATGAATAATATTATAATAAAGAATTTAAAGTGAATAATAATAACGGGCAGGCCCTTCTTACACCAGATCCCATATGATGCACATTCCATCGGCGCTGGCTGAAACACACTCTTTGTCGTCGCTCTTGAGCGCGATGCACGCGATGGTGCCCTTGTGCTCCTTCATGTTCTCGATCATGCGGTACGAGCCCGGCTGCACGTCCCACACCCTCACCTGAACAAGGGCGCGGTCAACAACCGGGTTAAATGTTTCACGTCACTGTGGACTAGACTCCATGTTCACGGCTATGAATAACTGCTACTTTACGATAGAACTGTACTTTATCTGACCTGTTTGTAGTTGTTTCAATGACCTTTGGGACGTACTTATTGTACGTCGCTTTGGATAAAAGCTTCTGCCAAATGAACGTAATGTAGTGTGTGATCACAGTGTGATATGAACAGGATTTTACTATAGCACTGAAGCAATGGCTGATAGCAAAGATTCTCTGCTGCAACCAGATGGTCATCTCCTGTGTCCCTTACATCCTCGCTACTTCCTTATCCTAGGAGGTTTTAGATGGTGAATTCTATTGCAGATTAAGAACAGGGTGTTTCCAGTAGCCAGTTGATAGTGGAGAAATTGTGCGCTAGGGGGTAGGTGTGTGCAAAGGCAACACTATCTCACGACCGCGGGTCTATCTAATCTCTTCTTTCCCTGTTATTACCCAAATGCATCTCTCACTGCGTCTCCAAATGCATTAAAATGCTTATTTTATTGTGCGCAACAAAGGACCACAATTCCATTTCCTGTTTCATGCTAAACTTTATCGCTAACCTCATCCACATCGAAGCTGACTTCTGTGTTTATTTAGCTAGGTTCTATCTTTGCTTCGTTCTTTTGATCACAAAAATCAATTGGCGTTAATGACAGACTAACCCGTAAAGAGTAATCACCCAATGTAATCAAAATGTAGTAAACTAGCGATATATCCAGCTATAAAATAACTGCCAAGATTAGAACTATTGATCTTGAGGCTAATATCATCCGTTAACCTTTACAGATGGGTTTTATATGGCTATGGTGTGCTGCTGAGATATATTGCCTAATGTGTCACATACAGCATTGAGGTAAATAAACCAGTCAACGTGCGCATGCTGAAAAAGGTTCTCTATATCTTACAGAACGGGAGGAAATCAGCAGAGAGGTGGGTACTGAAGTCCAAGTAGGATTCTTAAAGTTCTGACTGAAGTGAGCATAGGAACTGCAACCATCATGATACACAGGCACCAGTCAGCTAGTTTTATTTGTCTATTATAACAACTCTGGGACAGTAGCTGGCTAGCCTTAAGTCAGTAACCGGCCAATTGGCTGGCTGCCACCGCTCTGGGAACACCCTGCATGAATATTCATAAGGAGCCGTACACAAGAACATAACATCCATTAATTGCCACCAAAGGTATTGTTTTGGCCACACCCAACATGAAAATTAATCAGACAAACTGGAATGTTTCTCCTTGTGGAAATGTAAAATACTGCAATATATATGTATATGGACTATACAATGATACATATATTTTACAGTGAATTTGTAACACAATATATTTGCCTATATATTGTGAAGTGTTCCAAAATGTGATATATCTTTTATCAATATATCCCATTTCTGTAAAGGTCCACTTCAATAACAGCAGACCTTTCAATGTTATTTATAGGCAACTGATCAACTGGCTAATGTATATAATCTGTGCTGTTATTATTAACCCTTTGGAGAGTAGGTTTTTTGGAATGCTTTTTCAAAATTCTAAGTCAGTGTTCTAGAACCCCATTGCTTCCCGCCACCAACAGTGATTGTTACATCAGCATTAGAATGTTCACATTGTTCAGTTAAGAACATTCTAAGCACATTTTTTTGGGGTTGACATGGGTCGGTTTACCTGGCCCTCCCCGCCCCCGCTGACGATGGTCCGGCAGTCCTTGCAGCAGGCCAGAGCAGTGACCCCCTCGCAGTGGGCATTATCGATGATGAACATTAGCTTGCCCGTCTCAGGAGTGAAACCTCGGATCTGCCCGTCACTCCACGCTGGAGAGAGTCAGTAAAGCACGGACACATTTATAAGTGGAAATGTAAGTGACATTAAATGTTAAAGGTGAATGTCCTTCCCATTATGATTATAATGATGATTAATTTGGAGATTATGGCCTGGATTCAGTGTGTGTCCTTAACTCTGACTGAAGACTAAATTTAAGCGTCTGTTTTGTTTCTGGACAAACGCAGCTTGACGAGAGCGATCACTAAAATGAACTTTACAAACCGTGTCTGTGAACAAAAAGGCAACAGCTGAATTTAAGCCAAAGTTATGGACGTGAATACCAGGCGTATGTCAAAAATACAGAGAACTATCCAGAAAAGTGTCATTTTAAAGCAAATATGTGAAGTGACGGTGAGCCATTCTAAGTGAGTGAACAGCGCGGGAAGGGAAGGAGTGCGCGGGAAGGGAAGGAGCGTGCGGGAAGGGAAGGAGTGCGCGGGAAGGAGCGCGCGGAAGGGAAGGAGTGCGCGGGAAGGAGCGCGCGGGAAGGGAAGGAGCGCGCGGGAAGGGAAGGAGTGCGCGGGAAGGAGTGCGCGGGAAGGGAAGGAGCGCGCGGGAAGGGAAGGAGTGCGCGGGAAGGAGTGCGCGGGAAGGGAAGGAGCGCGCGGGAAGGGAAGGAGTGCGCGGTACATATGGCAGGAACAGGCTCCTGCGGGGGGGAACTCGCCACTGATGATGCTCCGTCCGTCCATGGTGAAGTCGATCGCGTTGCAGGTGACGTTGGGGACGGCAATACGCAGGAGCTCCCTGGAGGTGTCCATGTGCCACACCCGGATGTCGTTCTTCGAGCAGGTGGCGAACAGCTCGGAGGTGCCGCTGAGAGAGAGAGAGAGAGAGTCGCCCTCCTGCTGCTACTGGCATCACTCATTATACCATCTCCCTAAGCAGTGTGCTCCCTGGATACCATTCAACAGACACCTTAAGTGCATTTACTTAAAGACAAATAATATTGCACAATTCAGTGCATGCAAAGTGACTGCAGTGGATACTTAATCTTATACCTCCCTCTAGTGGTAGCATCTAACAATTGCACGGCGCTTATAAATGATCAGTATTATTGTGAGGGCAGAGTGATGCTTCATAAACCCTGTAGTGGTGGCAGCTACCATGTACCATCAATTACTGATTAATCTGAACTGATAAAAATACCGGGATCTAAATAAAAAAACAGATTGGTTAGATTCATAAATTCAGATTCATTGATAGACCACATATTTTAGGGTTTATGTAGCTCTGCGCCCTGGTGACCTGTCCAAAATGTATTCCTGTCTCTCGCCCAATGCATGCTGGAATAGGCTCCACCCCCCGTGACCCTGACCAGGAATAAGCGGGTAAGATAATGGCTGGATGCATATAGCCCTGCCCCAGCTGTAAGGTTAGTGAAGCTCTGCCCGGTAACCGAAGCTCGCCCCCAGCCATACAGTAAGCTCTACTCACAAGGGGAAGGCCACGGCATTGACAGGCTGCTATAGCTCGCCCCCAGCCGTACAGTAAGCTCTACTCACAAGGGGAAGGCCACGGCATTGACAGGCTGCTATAGCTCGCCCCCAGCCGTACAGTAAGCTCTACTCACAAGGGGAAGGCCACGGCATTGACAGGGCTGCTATGGCTGCTGGAGAAGAGCTCCTCCTTAAAATCTTCGTCCCGGATGCTGTAGATATTGCAGGCGTTCGTCCCCACGTAGAGCTGGTGCCCCCTATTGGGCAGGGCAATGGAGGTCACACCCCCCTCCAGCCGGACCGTCCTGCCAAAGAGACAGGGACTGGGTAAGCGCTAAGGCGCTAAAGTTAGCCTCTTTAGTGTACCTCTTTAGCCACCGCTAAGCACACACTCAACACACTAAACTCACAGGAAAGCGCTAAAGTTAGCCTCTTTAGTGTACCTCTGCAATAAAGGGCACCGCTAAGCACACACTTAACACACTAAACTCACAGGAAAACACTAAAGTTAGCCTCTTTAGTGTACCTCTGCAATAAAGGGCACCGCTAAGCACACACTTAACACACTAAACTCACAGGAAAGCGCTAAAGTTAGCCTCTTTGCACACAGAGACTGTTCCATCTCCTGAGCCCACCAGCATCTCCCCTGACTTCAGCAGCTTCAGAGCATTGATTCCCTACACAATAAAACACACAATTAAACACACAATTAAACACACAATAAAACACACAATTAAACACACAATTAAACACACAATTAAACACACAATTAAACACACAATTACATTCAGGATACAAAATGAACACCTGACACGCTGATTGTGGCTGGTTAGATTGATTTATACTCTGGCAGCCACTTTGGCAGGTAACCAGCCAGGTTGTGTTATATTGTAAAAGGTAATGTGGCTGGTAAAATGTTGAAAATGGCTGGTCACAAGCCACTCTGGCCAGCGGGTGAGAAACATATTTGCCCAGATTCAGACGCCATTTTGTCCTAAACTTAAAAATAAAATAAAAAAATAAACAGGGTCAGTTTTCTTCAGAAAAACAGAATTTGTGGTGACTGCTGGAATTCCCAAACTATGTTAGTCTCCTCTTAGAAGCATCTTTTTTTCTGTTGTACAATAAATAAATAATGTTTGAACGCTTTAGCTATCGCATTATTTATTTACTTTATTCATAAATGTGAACTACAGCCCAGAATGCTCTCACTCTCAGGGTCCCCACTCTCACTCTCACTCTCAGGGTCCCCACTCTCACTCTCACTCTCAGGATCCCCACTCTCACTCTCACTCTCAGGATCCCCACTCTCATTCTCAGGGTCCCCACTCTCACTCTCAGGGTTCTCACTCTCAGGGTCCCCACTCTCACTCTCATGGTCCCCACTCTCACTCTCACTCTCAGGATCCCCACTCTCACTCTCACTCTCAGGATCCCCACTCTCATTCTCAGGGTCCCCACTCTCATTCTCACTCTCAGGGTCCCCACTCTCACTCTCATTCTCAGGATCCCCACTCTCATTCTCAGGGTCCCCACTCTCACTCTCACTCTCAGGGTCCCCACTCTCACTCTCACTCTCAGGATCCCCACTCTCACTCTCAGGATCCCCACTCTCACTCTCAGGATCCCCACTCTCACTCTCAGGGTTCTCACTCTCAGGGTCCCCACTCTCACTCTCTCTCAGGATCCCCACTCTCACTCTCAGGGTCCCCACTCTCACTCTCAGGATCCACACTCTCACTCTCAGGGTCCCCACTCTCACTCTCACTCTCAGGGTTCCCACTCTCACTCTCAGGGTCCCCACTCTCACTCTCACTCTCACTCTCACTCTCAGGGTCCCCACTCTCACTCTCACTCTCAGGATCCCCACTCTCACTCTCACTCTCAGGGTTCCCACTCTCACTCTCAGGGTCCCCACTCTCACTCTCACTCTCAGGATCCCCACTCTCACTCTCAGGGTCCCCACTCTCACTCTCACTCTCAGGGTTCCCACTCTCACTCTCACTCTCAGGGTTCCCACTCTCACTCTCAGGGTCTCCACTCTCACTCTCACTCTCAGGGTCCCCACTCTCACTCTCACTCTCAGGGTTCCCACTCTCACTCTCAGGGTCCCCACTCTCACTCTCACTCTCAGGATCCCCTCTCTCACTCTCAGGGTCCTGATATGTTCTTCTACATCTCCGTGTAGAAAATGTGAATCAGTATTAGTTATTTCAGTGTGGCGGCCATTTCAGGACCTTCCACGTTTTAGCCTACCTGACACGGCCATTTCAGGACCTTCCATGTTTTAGCCCACCTGACTCGGCCATTTCAGGACCTTCCATGTTTTAGCCCACCTGACTCGGCCATTTCAGGACCTTCCACGTTTTAGCCCACCTGACGCGGCCATTTCAGGACCTTCCATGTTTTAGCCCACCTGACGTGGCCATTTCAGGACCTTCCATGTTTTAGCCCACCTGACGCGGCCATTTCAGGACCTTCCACGTTTTAGCCCACCTGACGCAGCCATTTCGGGACCTTCCATGTTTTAGCCCACCTGACGCGGCCATTTCAGGACCTTCCATGTTTTAGCCCACCTGACGCAGCCATTTCAGGACCTTCCATGTTTTAGCCCACCTGATGCGGCCATTTAGGGACCTTCCATGTTTTAGCCCACCTGACGCAGCCATTTCAGGACCTTCCATGTTTTAGCCCACCTGACTCGGCCATTTCTGGACCTTCCATGTTTTAGCCCACCTGACTCGGCCATTTCGGGACCTTCCATGTTTTAGCCCACCTGACTGAATTTCTCCTTCAGGGGTCCGTAGACGTTGAGAAGCTTGGTTTTCAAATTGAGCTTCAGGATATCTCCACTACTTGTGCCGCAGTAGAAGAAACTGTCGTCAGCAGAGACCTGTGATGCAGGAGAGATGCAACATGCAGACCTGTACTTCAGCCGCGTAAATCACTTTCCCTGTGAGACGTTAACCAGCACATTACAGAAATATGATATATTATATACCAACAGTGACTAATGTAAGCTTTTAAAAACATTGAACCTTTCAGGAAAGCAGTTCTGTTATGTTTCACTCTATGCACCAATGTCTCCCTTTGAATCTTTCTGCTAAATGTTCAGTCAGTTAATTCCCTGAAAATCTTGTGAAGATGTCTGGGTTGCCAGTAGGTTCCTCTGACCTCAATGCATTTCACAACCCTCCTCAGCTGCCCAACCTGGCAGTCTGTGGCTCGCATCTTCCTGGTGGGGAGATCGATCTCCCAAACACGGATAGTACCACTGCAGGGAACAGATCACACGGATAGTACCACTGCAGGGAACAGATCACACGGATAGTACCACTGCAGGGAACAGATCACACGGATAGTACCACTGCAGGGAACAGATCACACGGATAGTACCACTGCAGGGAACAGATCACACGGGTAGTACCACTGCAGGGAACAGATCACACGGATAGTACCACTGCAGGGAACAGATCACCCGGATAGTACCACTGCAGGGAACAGATCACACGGGTAGTACCACTGCAGGGAACAGATCACACAGATAGTACCACTGCAGGGAACAGATCACACGGATAGTACCACTGCAGGGAACAGATCACACGGGTAGTACCACTGCAGGGAACAGATCACACGGATAGTACCACTGCAGGGAACAGATCACCCGGATAGTAACACTGCAGGGAACAGATCACACGGATAGTACCACTGCAGGGAACAGATCACACGGGTAGCACCACTGCAGGGAACAGATCACACGGGTAGTACCACTGCAGGGAACAGATCACACGGATAGTACCACTGCA
Organism: Ilyophis sp. 1 JC-2022; assembly: GCA_022702515.1. Lineage (NCBI taxonomy): Eukaryota > Metazoa > Chordata > Actinopteri > Anguilliformes > Synaphobranchidae > Ilyophis > Ilyophis sp. 1 JC-2022. The sequence goes on along the minus strand of CM040394.1, from coordinate 111,698,695 downwards.
GGGAACAGATCACACGGGTAGTACCACTGCAGGGAACAGATCACCCGGATAGTACCACTGCAGGGAACAGATCACACGGATAGTACCACTGCAGGGAACAGATCACACGGATAGTACCACTGCAGGGAACAGATCACACGGATAGTACCACTGCAGGGAACAGATCACACGGGTAATACCACTGCAGGGAACAGATCACACGGATAGTACCACTGCAGGGAACAGATCACACGGATAGTACCACTGCGGGGAACAGATCACACAGGGGTGCAGGTTCAATGCCAAAATGGGATATGAATGATCATATGGACATGGTAATGAACCATTATTGCTCAATTATTTAAATAAATATGTGGATGCATGCATGCATAATATGGAAATATAGTGTCGCATACACCACATGGGATACGCCCATTTACAGATAAATACAAAACCCAATTCCAAAAAAGTTGGGACAGTATGTAAAATGCACATAAAAGCAGAAAGCAGTGATTTGTAATTCTCTTTTACATATATTTAATAGAAAACAGTACAAAAAATATATATTTAATGTTTTACCTTAGACAATAAAATCAACTTTATAAATTTTTGTAAACATACACTAATTCCAAATTTGATGCCTGCAACACGTTCCAAAAAAAAAGACAGGAAAGTTAAAAAAACACCTGTTTGGGACATTCCACAGGTAAACAGGTGAGGCTATCATGACTGGGAAAAAAAGGATGTCAAAAGACTCTTGATATTTCAGGTACTCTTACAAGCGATACTATAACCTTTCTGCATTTGAATGGATCTCTATGGGAATTGGGGGGTGGGACTAGATTAAGCATTAAATTACAAGGGAATAGTATGGAACCTATGGTTGGCTAAATTAAAGATTGTTTCTCCCGATTTATTTTTCCATAGAGTTCAATAGAAAAATTAGTTAGGAGAAACAACCCTTAAAGTGATTAATCTATATCTACTGCATATCTGGCAGCAGAGTGATGGTTTGAGGCTCGTTTGATACCTCAGACCCTTGATGACTTACAGCCATTTAGGCAACCATGGGTTCCATACTATTCCCGTGTAATTCACAGCTTAATATAGTCCCACCCCCCAATTCCCATAGAGATCCATACAAATGCAGAGAGGTTAGAGTATCGCTTGTAAGAGTACCTGAAAATAAGATATCAAGAGTCTTTTGACATCTTTTTTTCCCCAGTCATAATAGCATCACCTGTTTACCTGTGGAATGTTCCAAACATCCATCCAAATGATACAAACTTCCCAGTCTTTCTTTTGCCCCTGTCCCAACTTTTTTGGAACGTGTTGCAGGCATCAAATTTCGAATTCGTATAATTACAAAAATCAATAAAGTTCATAAGGTAAAACATTAAATATCTTTTCTTTGTACTGTTTTCAATTAAATATAATTTACAAATCAGTGCTTTTTGCTTTTATGTGCATTTTACATGTCCCAACTTTTTGGGAATTGGGGTTTGTAATAATGATATCAGCAAGGCCTGTGGTTGCGTCTCAAAACCAAAAGGTGATATGAAAACAGCAGTACAATATAAAAATATTAATATTGTAATATAATATGACAGACTTACTTCCCTGCAGATATAAAAATGTTGTCACTCAAGTTGGAAAACCGTACTCTCAGGCACTGAATCCCACAATGCACTGCGGCTGGACTTCCGCACAACGCATCTCCCCTCTCGACGTTCCACACAACAATACTGAAATTACACACAGCCATTACTACACAACAATACTGAAATTACACACAGCCATTACTACACAACAATACTGAAATTACACACAGCCATTACTACACAACAATACTGAAATTACACACAGCCATTACTACAGAACAATGCTGAAATTACACACAGCCATTACTACACAATACTGAAATTACACACAGCCATTACAACACAACAATACTGAAATTACACACAGCCATTACTACACAACAAAATGCCATTACTCTGTGAGTGACAGCACCACTCGTCTACAGTAAGCTCCAGTGTTCCTTCTGTCCTTTACTCCAGGAGTTTCTGTAGCTGTATTACAGTTTATGGGCATTCAAAAAGAGATGTGTGGTTAGTCTAAATCTGTGGCGACAGGCCTGTTGTACACAAGGGCCAGTTTGAAATGTACAATAGTTCTCCGAAAATGGGCTGGCTACCTGCCGTCATCTTGACCCCCAAGGGTTACCAGGAACCTTTCGTTAGGGGAGAAGGCCAGGTGCTCCACTTTGGCTTTGTGAAGGAGCAGTTTGGCATGGATTTCCTTTTTGAAGTTATCCCAGATAATGACATCTGCCTATAGCAATAAAGAGGGAAATCATGAAAACACATAAGAATGTCTTTAAATTCATTTGAGTATTAGGTCTCATTTTTACATCCAGCAAATAAAGGTACACCACAGAACATATCTATGTAATTCGAAAAAAGTAGAAAATAATTTGGATAACTCTTTCAGCTCATATTTTAACATGTCCAGTATTACCTTCAGTTTACATGTTCCGTTCTAAAGATAGCTCCTGTTTTGTAAAGGATGCAGAAAAACGGATTTGTGCGTTTGTCTCGCCAACACTAGAGGACAGTGAAGAATGGACTTTATTGACCTACGGTCAGATCGCTAACCTTGAAGCCGATGACGGTCTCCTGACCAGAAGCAATGTAACGGCCACTCTTGGAGATCGCAACGCAGCTGATACAGTTCTTGTGCTGAGTCAGAAACTCTTGCGTGTTGTTCTGAATGTTCCTCTGGATAACGGCGCACCCGAGCGGGTAAATGAGATGCGTTTCATCAGGGTCCAGTATCAGGCCAGAAACGACACGCCCTTAAAAGCAGATTTTTTTTTTTAGTAATTAGCTACTGTTTAAGTTAGCTAATTAAGTAACGTTAATTGGTATAATGATGATAAACGTAAGCAAAGTGGCTAATGGTAGTGACGTTAACGTTGATTAGTTAGCTGAAGCGGCTAGCTCGTTGCTGCTCGACATAGATAGAGAGATAACTGTTTTAGCTAACTGTTGTAAACGAATACGAAAGTCGATTAGCCTAGCTGACCAACTAGCTAACTTTACTATGGCTAGCTAACGTTAGCACATTAACGTTACCATTAAACCCGATGACGGCGTCAAGTTCAAGGAGAGGGATGTCTTCTGTTTCTTCAGACATAATTGTTGGTTGTCAAAAAACTTCTCTTTGGGTTTATATATCTTGTCTATGTACAGCTAGACTACCGTTAGCTGCAGGTGGGCTGTCTAAATTATTTCAAACGAAATTTAAATCCTGACATTGTTTCCTAGCAACCGAAACGATTTCGCAGTCTATCGAAAGACACAAAAAACCACGCGCAACAACTGGAAATTCAGACGTAGCTGTCACAGTCTCGGGACGGTCCGGGTTAATTTAATTGACTGCTCTAGCGCCACCATGTGGCCAATCCGTACTGCTACCTATCTACCAATTTGGCCATATACTTAGGGCAAAATTGCATAAAAGAAAGCAAAATGAGTGTAAATTCAAGACGGTGGAAACCCATAAGGGGGGATTGGTCAGTTTGAAATATCTGTCTTCATTTTCATGATTTTGAGGTATTACGGTAAATGCGTGTAATGTAAAATAGTACATAAAGTTACAGCCGCATGCTGAAATTTTATTAATTACTACATTACCCCAAAACCATAGATCACAATATTTTCCAGTAGGAACATGTTTTAAGGACATAGCCTATTTGCAAACTGACAAGCATTACAAGAACAAAACCATTTTCATAACTACATAAACTAAAATGTTTTGTGTGTGTGTGTGTGTGTGTTCATGTTGTATTATAATGAAATAAAAAAATTAATAAGAATACAGAGATATAAACGAACTAGTTAATGTGCACATAGCCTGTGCTGCCCCTGAAGGGGTCAGTGGTAATGTCAGGGGCGTGAGTCATTCAGTGTGAGGGTCATAATTAGAGTCACATCTGACTGAGACCACCCAACTGTGGGTAGGCAGGTGCCCATTCATCACTGTTTGTTGGAGAGAAAAGACTGATCTGTCTGGCAAACAAACGGAAGTTGTATCGTTTTTACAGACACAATAATCCCTCAGAAAACGGCTGAAAGGGGTTTTTTCACTAAACGGCTTTTAATAACCCCTTGACTAGGATGGTCACAGGCAGAAGTATGCGTCTGTCTACCGCACAAAAGATCCGTTTTTTTTTTCAGTAATGGAGGTAATGTCACTATTTGTGTAGAAAATATTTTTACATGTTACACTTGCAACATAGATTTCCAATAGGGCAAAAAACCTGTTTATCTTACAGGATATGTTTGTCAACTTGTACTAATATAATTACTGTTGGTCGGACCCCTATAATTTCAGATTTAATAATCGCCTACTTAATATCATGCACCCAAGCTGGTTAAGTCTATAGCTCAAAATAACAGCATAGCATAGCATAACAGACCTGATTATGTGACAATGCATTAAAACCGGTATAATTCCAGGTTCTGAGTTTTGCAGGAATTTCTGTGTAACTCCAATGTATTGGGCCTTTGTTGTGCCTTCCCTCTTATAGTGCAGGATAAGATATACAATGACATTTATTTTCTGTTAAAAAGAGGATAATTGATATGATGGAGGTCTTCTAGCATTCTAAAACATGTAAAACAGGTGCAGGGTAGGTGAGGAGAAGCATGTGGTCTTCTAGCCTTGCCTCCTGCTTGAATAAGTGAGCTAATCTGATTGTGTTTGACTTGCTTTCCTTGCCTCCTGCTTGAATCAGTGAGCTAATCTGATTGTGTTTGACTTGCTTTCCTTGCCTCCTGCTTGAATCAGAGCTAATCTGATTGTGTTTCACTTGCTTTCCTGTTAATGAGTTCTCATTGGACCCTTCACAGGATTCTGAGATCACATTAAGAATAATGCAATTGTGACTGGTTTTGATGGATTGACCACCATTCTTTCCGTGTTACTCTAATAGGTTTTTCTGAAAACCTGGCCACACACAAAGATATCATACACACCAAAATATAGATTTTAATAATTCTATATTATAATTTTTTGTTACAGCTAAAATTGCAATCAGACTAGAAGAATACCATCTCCAGTAATAGGAGGCATTCGTACTTAGTGTTTGCCCCTCAAGTCCTGCAGGGGGCAGTGTTTAGTAACTGATTGGACTTTGGTTGCACTCTTGAAAATGTTTGCTTTTCTTATGCTTTCAGTTTAATTGATTGCATGCAGGGAAAAGTGGGGCTAACTCCTAGTGCTGGAAATCCACAATACTGTGGGCTGTGATATAGAGGCACCTCCTGGTGCTGGAGATCCACATTGCTGTGGGCTGTGATATAGAGGCACCTCCTGGTGCTGGAGATCCACAATGCTGTGGGCTGTGATATAGAGGCACCTCCTGGTGCTGGAGATCCACAATGCTGTGGGCTGTGATATAGAGGCACCTCCTGGTGCTGGAGATCCACAATGAATCCGTCAGAAGAAGAATGTGACAAATAATGTGCTCAAGCAGAATTGTCTAGGTTTATAGCCCCTCTCACCCCACTGTGGAGGCCCTCTCACCTCACTGTGGAGCCCCTCTCACCCCACTGTGGAGTCCCTCTCACCCCACTGTGGAGCCCCTCTCGCCCCGCTGTGGAGCCCCTCTCGCCCCGCTGTGGAGCCCCTCTCGCCCCGCTGTTTGATTTGGGAGGAGGGAAGGTCTCTCCCCTCCGTCAAGCAGGGTCACACTCTTCTAAAGGGGCTTAATCTCGGCCAGGAAACGTGCGTGTTGGCACTACAGAAATGACCCTACAGAAATGACCCTACAGAAATGACCCTACAGAAATGACCCTACAGAAATGGCCCTACAGAAATGACCCTACAGAAAAAACAAATACGTGTGAGAATATTACATTCAAAATATGAGGGGAACGGTAAAGTGTACTTCACAATATAATAATCTCACACATTGACTCATATGCATGCATCATAGAACATGCTATGAAATGGCAGTATTAATAATGCATTTTGTAATATATACATAAGCTATAGCAAGGCATATTCTTTCTTTCTATTCTTTTTTTGCATTGCACTTTTTTAATACACTGAGAACTTTTAGTTTCAGTCAATGTAAGCGCTCAGTTACATCCAGAGGAAATGCAAGCGCAAAGACTACAGCAGTTAAGACAATGGAGAAAAGATAAAACCATTATTTATCCATTATTTATCTTCAAAACAATGTATTAGTGTTGAATAATACCATTAAGTCATGATAATGTTCTATTTTTACATTTCATTGCATTTCTTGTTTGAATTCATAATAATAGTCGTTAAATAAATCTGGTAAAGCTTTGTTGTGTAATAGATCACAGACTAAGCTCTCGTGCCATGAATCCTGTTGGAATAACGGGCCGTTCTTAATCAGAAAACTGGTACAGTTTAAGTCACCATTGACTTAAACTGTCAGGAGAATACCTCAGTGTGCGGTCTTTGTCTGGCCTGGGGGGGGGGGGGTGTTATACTTGCTTGGCTAATCTAAGAAATTTTTTTCTCTTTCTCTTAGAAGGGAGGGAAGTCTGTTTCTTCACGACTTACGTGTGAAACAAAACATTTTGGGAAGATTAGCCTGCAGCAAAGAAAAATGAATGTGGTGACTGCACCCCCCCCCAAAAAAAACCTCCCTTTTATATTTGACCATAATGCAGGCGGTTGTAATTGCCTAAATTGTAATTGCCTGGCACTCAAAGCCTATCTGCCGACAGGGCAGCGGCGTGACGGTCCGCGAGGCTCTGCTTGATTAACTCACCAGGCACAGTGGGTGGTTAATTGGATAAACTTTAATCTTCACACCGCCAACTCCGCCAGATCACAGGCTCACAGGCCGGGCAGGAAGTGGGGAGCTAAGATAGTTACCAAACATGTCAGAAAGATTAGCGCCCGACCGCCAACCTCTTGTCATAGCCGCCAGGAGATTAATAGCAGCTGCCGCGCTGAGAGAGACAGCGCTTCAAATTGCCTCAAATTGCTCCGGCTACCTCCTGTCCCGTAAGAGAGAGGGAGAAAGAGAGACAGACAGACAGACAGACAGAGAAACACAGAGAGAGAGAGAGAGAGAGAGAGAGAGAGAGAGAAAGCGAGAGAGAGAGAGAGAGACAAAAAGAAGGGAGGCACTTGGGAGAGGTGAACGACCCCGATTAGCACTAATCTAAGACAACCTGCCCAAAATAAACATCAGGAAGCACTTTACTTCAGGATCTCATTTTGGCAGGTAGACTTTACCTGTCTTTAGTTAGGCTTTACCTGTCTTTAGTTAGACTTTACCTGTCTTTAGTTAGACTTTACCTGTCTTTAGGTAGACTTTACCTGTCTTTAGGTAGGTTGCAAATAAAAAGGGCCAATGAGAAACTTCCCTTTCAGCCGGCCGAGGTGCATTTTTACTTCAGCAGAATTCAGCCTTTTTTTCTAAAGAATGGATGCCTGTGGGGCTGAATCTACTGTGAGCTTACCTGCATGGTATGGAGCAGGGAATGCATCCAATAAGACCCTCTACACCCTCCCTTTTCACCTCCCTCTCTGCTTGGCACATACCTTCTCTGCTTCCCTTCAGTCCAAAACAATGGGGGGAAAAAAACATCTTTTTTGAAGACATTTATTGGACAGAGATTTTTCTGGAAAGCAATTTACCGCTTCCCTTTATTGGCAGCGGGCACGTCACAATTTGGGATTCGTGTTGGCTGGGAACGCTGGTGAAACCCTAAGTCTAGCGACTGTCGCCTTCCCATCTTCCCTAGTATGACTGTGCTCTGTATTGTGTCAATTATTGAATGTGTCTGTAAGCCAACTGTCATCAGATGGACAATGGAAAGTTCCAGAAGACCTTGTGGCCTCTGTGGGGAAAATTGAGGACTTTGAGCGTGAGGTCCCAACATTCAGGCTGTGTCCGAATCAACACCCTTCCATACTGTTGTGTATGCTTGTTGAGTACACTGGGGCTGTATCCAAATCAACACCCTTCCATACTGTTGAGTGTGCTAGTTGAGTACACTGGATGAAAAAGTTGTTCTGTAAATGGAGTGCACGTCTCATATTAGTATTAGTAAACAGTACACATTATGCTAGTACACAGGACACAAGATACAGTAAATCGGGCTCTGATTCGGACACAACCAATTTTACCTGAACCCAAAACATTTAACCAGTTGCATAATTAACGGTTTGAATTGAACAGAAATTAGATTTATATCCTGCACTACAGGGCCATGGTTCTCTGCCCCTGATCTTAGGTGACATTCGGTGTCAGTTAAGAAGACCTTTTGCTTCTTCCTCTAATCCGCGTTCTCCCACAGCGAAAACACGCCCCCCTGCAGTGCTGCTTCAGGCCAGTAGATGGCGCAGCGTTTGTGTTTACAGTTCAGCGTGTGGTAATTTATTTCAGAAAAGACCTTGAACCTTTTAACGGGATGTGCTGGAGTTTGGGGTGCAGCTTTTCTAAATTAGCATGAGAATGGTATAAAACTCCACTTCTAGCACAGCCAAACAAACCCCTCTTTCACCGATCCACGTCTCGGCCTGTGTTCCACCGAGTCTGGACCTGAGATCTGCCAACACTTATCTAGCGTGGTTCTAGCATAGCGGCTCCCCTGTATTTTACCGCTAGGCAGAAGTGTAGCATTTTAAAAAGGACCAGGAGAAACGTTCTTCCCATAGCACACACACTCAGGCAGGCAGCCATGCATAGATGCATAATGCACACACACCACAGAAACAGATTTTTCTATCATTACTTTGCTGACATGTATGGCTGTCTGAGATCTAGGAAAGTGGATGTAAAACAGCCACACAAAACCACAGATGGACAGAATGAGCTTTTGACGTAGTTGACTATTGACGTAGACAAGGCTGAGTCTTGAACCTGTGAATACAGAGACCAGCCAGCCATGCAGGATCCCATCAACCTGATTTACATGTAAATCACTGATTTAGATGTGATTACCAATCAGCATCAGCTGTGCTAATTACCAGTCAACCTCAGCTGAGCTGATAACCAATCAACTTCAGCTGTGCTGATTACCAGTAAACCTCAGCTGAGCTGATAACCAGTCAACATCAGCTGTGCTAATTACCAGTCAACCTCAGCTGAGCTGATAACCAGTCAACATCAGCTGTGCTAATTATCAATCAACCCCAGCTGTACTGATAACCAATTAACATCAGCTGTGCTGATTACCAGTCAACCTCAGCTGTGCTGATAACCAGTCATCCTCAGCTATGCTAATTATCAATCAACCCCAGCTGTACTGATAACCAATTAACATCAGCTGTGCTGATTACCAGTCAACCTCAGCTGAGCTGATAACCAGTCAACATCAGCTATGCTAATTATCAATCAACCCCAGCTGTACTGATAACCAATTAACATCAGCTGTGCTGATTACCAGTCAACCTCAGCTGTGCTGATTACCAGTCAACCTCAGCTGTGCTGATAACCAGTCATCCTCAGCTATGCTAATTATCAATCAACCCCAGCTGTACTGATAACCAATTAACATCAGCTGTGCTGATTACCAATCAACTTCAGCTGTGCTGATTACCAGTCAACTTCAGCTGTGCTGATAACCAATCAACATCAGCTGTGCTAATTATCAGTCATCCTCAGCTGTGCATGTCTGTATGTGAGGCTGCTGCTGTCCGAGGTCCTGAAGGCCTCTCAGGCTTTGAGAGGTTACTGGGAAATCTCACAGGAGTCAAAGAGCAGGAGGTGCCCTATCAGCTCCCCTCATCTCCTCCTCCTCTTCTGCTTCCTCCTCATGGAATACACCTCCCATTCATTCTCCTATCCAGGATGTAGAAAATGGTGATCCAGAAGCCTCCATATTCCTGAAATAGCAGTTGATCTGATGCATCCCTAAAAGTGTCTGTATAAAACTTTTATAGAACCACGTGTTTCACCTGGGAATATAGAGTTACGCACCTTCCGGATGTTTTTCAGCTCTTAATTTCTGTTTATTGGTGTGACTTTCTCGTTCATTTGTGTCGGTTGCCAGGTTGTAGCTGATTATGGCTATTATCATTTCATACTGACCGGCTAATGTTTCGGTTTTAAATAGTGATGGAGGAATGAGGCTTCAATATCCAAGTTATGGGTAGAGCTACTCTGTGCTATCAATCAATAATGGTATCAAAATCAAAATCCAGTCAAAATGCTTTTTAAACTACTGCAAAACACTGTGGTTGGTTCAGATCAGTCATTGATAGCATGTGACCTGCGCCCAATTTGAGCTTGTTGAAGCTGCACACTCCTTCAGCAGTAATGAGTGACTGGTGGCCTCATAAAATGCAGTTTAAAAGTTTGAGTTAGAGGGAGTGAAGGTTGAACACCATGCACTGAAGTGACTTCTCTTTTTAAAGGTTTTTTTTCAGCTTTATTAGACAGCACAGTGTAGAGAAACAGGAAGAATGGGGAGAGAGAGAGGGAGAGACATAGGTCAATGAGCATGTGGACAGTGCTCTTACAGGCTCTTACAGGCTATGCCACCGTGACAGCCTGTGGAGAGACGTTCCTCTGTACCATGGTTAGCAAGGCCAGGAAAGCGCACTCTCCCGCCCACATCTTCTTTTTCCATTTCAGGATTTACAATCTACTTATTTTAAGTCCCGTTAAAATGCCTGTTTGAGTCACACATCTGCTCACGTTGGCCCATGTGCTCATTCGCCTGTTCAGAGTTTTTTTATCAACGTGATTTTCTAGCTGAACAGTCTTCAAAAGCCCCCTTTAAAAAATCTTAAGGAGGAATTATTGATTGATTATTGATTGATTATTGATTGCTGTTAGGCAAAGTTTTCCACTCGCTCTTTTTTGCAGTCTATACCAAAATTTCACCACTTTGACGACTTCACGAGTGCGCTCAGATAAGGGAACGTTCATGCTATAACTACAGATGGTATAACTCATCTAAGTGACTGACTTTTGGATACGGCTCTGTAGATCAGGTCCAAGAAGATGACAACTGCTTTCCATACAAAATCATTTAGAAAAATAACTGTAATACATTTCAAAGTCAGGGCACCTGAAATGCATTGCTGTTATTGCTGTTATTCAACTATGGTTTTGGTTGAAAGTAGTTTTCTGTGTGGGCCAGTTATGTCAGCCCAATGTCAGCCCAAATGTCAGCCCACCTCCAAATTGTCTCCGCCTTCTTTTGTAGCCATCAGGCCCCCAGATAAAGGGGGTGAGGGTGGGAGCTTCAGGGCCCTGTCACTGAAATGGGTCTATGAGTGAATCACAGCGCTGGGGATTCTGATGGTCCGGTCCATGGTGCTGTGGTTTCCAGTCCAGACTGTGGGGCAGTCCGGTGATTCTGTAGTCTGTAGAGGGGGCCCGGTCAGTGAGGTTTGGGGCAGGGCGGGAGATGGAGGGGTTTGGGGTTCTTGCGCCACTGCCGATGGCACTGTGATGAATGGGGTTGGGTCCCGGCCACAGTGGGCGGGGTCAGAGGTCGCGTGAGAGAGAAAGGAGGGTGGAGAATAGTGCAGGTGGCTCTATCCATCAAGCCGTGTCTCTTCCTCTCCTCCCTCAACGACACTCCTCTTTCATCTCCACTTTTTCTCTCCTTTTTTGCTTGTTGTTGTTTGTCTGTGACAGCCTGGTGGGTGACCCCTGGGCTGAATGTAGCTGTCTCCATAGAGATGGTGAATTTAGGCTGGGGGAAAAACTACAGCAGCTCAGTGAGGCTGTATGGGCTACTGGCTACAGGCTAAGGATTAGTGCCGAAATTCAGGATGGATTCAGAACGATTTTGTCTTTCACCTTGTAGTTTGGTTTTGTAAAAGGTCATTTTGTCAGTATTGTAAGTTAACCAACATCAGATAATATTGATAATACATGCTGTGATTTAATTAACAAAAATTAAGAGTAAAATTGTCAATTGAGAAGTTGCACAATTTCAGATTTTCATACATTTCTCATCATAAGAGGTGTGTGTGTGTGTGTGTGTGTGTGTGTGTGTGTGTGTGTGTGTGTGTATTATACCAGTGTACCTGGGAATGGGGCTGTGATCACACAGTGCCTCAGACCACAATCTTGCTGCATTTGACTGACAGTGGTAACTAATCCCAGCGATGGGTCTAATTCGCTGTGCTCAGTTGAAACGTATATTTTAGTTTTTTAAGTGAACCTCCCTCAGGAGATCAGGGGACGATGTCATAGATAACAGCCCATATTCTTGCTGGGACAGAATACTTGAACCTTAATTATGGGAGCATATCCTTTATGGCTAACATATTCATTATGGCTTACCATCAAGTCCAGTAACCCATCACTCTAAGGATTGAATGTAACACAATATTTTATAACAAATTCAGGTTTTCAGTGTGTGTCTCTATGTCTATGTCTATCTATCTGTGTTTCTATAGTAGTCTGGGCCTTTGTGAATGGCTGATATTTCAACAGTCAATACATTCAGTGCCAATACAACTCACAAACCAAAATGGAGGGAGTTGTATTACTACTGGAAACTACAACAGAAAACTAGATGACTGTTTAGAGTACTTTTTGGGTAATTATGTATGTTTTTTTTGTAATGTACTCTCTGATCAGGGTTAATATTTTATCACTGTACGCATTATTCTCTGAGTAGGCTGAGTGCTGTTCCAGCTGTGGTTTTCCAAATGGAGAGCCGCCCCTCAGTTAATTCAGCCGAAGCGCAGGAGGGATGGCAGAAACGCGCTCCCTCACATTCTGTTCTGCGCTGGTGGAGAAGAGAACCCGACGCCAGGTGGCTCATCTCTTACAGAATTAGTGAAATTGCTGTTGGCAGATAAGCTGCAGTGGTGTTACCCCCCGGGCGTCTCGGGTTACCCCCCGGGCGTCTCGGGTTACCCCCCGGATGTCTTGGGTTCCCCCCCAGACTGGCAGACCGGCTCTTACCCTGGCAGGGGCGTGAAAACCCCCCACAGCTCGGCTCACTAGGCGGCAAAAGCATTCTGAGGGAGCAGTTGGGTCTTGCTTAAGCCCTGGTCCCGTGTGGTGAGTCACCTCATGGTGCACTATTGAATCCTAACTGTGGTACAGCATCGCCCTGTGCAGGCAGAACGTCAGTGGACAGGGTGTCTCATTTCGAACCAGCAGTTGGGCACCTCAAGCCTGCCTGTGCCAGCCCCACAGGTAGGGCACACTCCCGTACAGCTCAGCTGGTGGGCTGGGGAGCTAACAGAAGCGGCGGCTAGCAGAATGCGTTTCAGAGGAAGCTGTTTATCTATCGGTACCCTCTCTAACTGAGGACTCTGCAGTGAGGAGTCTAACGGTATGAGCAGGTACTTCAAATAGAACCGCTCCTGTGATGGCTTTACTCACCAAGACTGGGAGTTCTGGGTAGAGCAGGAAGTGCTGGATAGAGCAGAAAGTTCTGGGTAGAGCAGGAAGTGCTGGATATAGAGGGAAGTGTTGGATAGAGCAGGGAGTTCTGGGTAGAGCAGGAAGTGCTGGATAGAGCAGAGGTGGAGGAGTTAACCCTGGAGGTCCAGAGCATTGCATTCTGGGTGACAGAGCCTCACTGGGGGGTCAAAGGTCCCACAAAGATCAGGACAGGACAGCTGCGCCAGACTCTGGGAAATCTACATTTTGTTCAGCAACATTTTTCAAAGCGCTGACGTCCTTTTGGGTTCCATTTCTGAACTGTGCTGAAAACCGTCTCCAGGATATCTGCCAGATATACCTTCACTTCAGAGGGAAATGTTGGGTCAGCTGAGCTCACATGAAGACATCTCCTCCAGTGGAAATGTTGGGTCAGCTGAGCTCACATGAAGACATCTCCTCCAGTGGAAATGTGGAACAATCACTCAAGCAGCAGTCCACTCTAAACATGCTCCAGTTCATTTGCACAAACTGCATGACATTCTAATGCCTTTCAATCCAGAATAAGCCAGTATATAGTGCTACCCCTACTGAAGAATCCACACCTGAGGTACTGCTAGTCTCCGAGAATGCAACGGCAACTTTTTTTTTGGCCAGGCAGTGTATGTAGATATATAATAAAACTCATTACACCAGATGATCAATCGGTCTCTACTCCCCACCTGCCTAACGCCAGACATAGCCAAGTGTGAGAGTCCAGGTGTTTAACTGCAATGCTGAAGGCTGTCTTGCATTGTTTTTTCATAAAGTTCTGAGAACAAGCCTCAGTTGTGCAGTAAATGCGATGTAATTGGCTGCATTATTGCCGCTGAGTAAATTTAGCACATCTGGGCGCTCTGAAGGCCCTGCAGCGCAGAAACGGCTTTATTATTACTGGCAAGCACTGTTCCCCTCAGTGAGCCAATTAGCACCCGCTGCGTGAGCACCAGCTGAATGGGGTTCCTCTCTCCCTCTCGCTCTCCCTCTCCCTCTCTCTCTCCCTCTCGCTCTCTCTCTCCCACCCCCGTCCCCCCGTCCCGCCGTCCCCAGGACCCGCTGGGGTAAACGGCCTGAGCTCGGCCCAAACGGCGAAGGGGAGAGAGAAAACAGGTTGGCGGAAGAATAACTGGGCAGCACTGCAGAAAGTCGTCAATAACACATGCGGTTCATCAGGCGTGTGACGCACGGCGGCGGTCAGTTGGGGGCGCTGCTCTTTGGGAAAATTCCGCTCCACTGTGATGTCGGTTCTGAGGAGCAGGTGGAGTTATAAGAGGACATTAATCGTTTTTTCCAAACTCTCTAAACATCCTAACTGAGCGTGTCTGTCCGGTTTGGGCCAGGAGCTGCTCCAGTGCGTTATTGTTGGTTTCCCGTTGTGACTGAAGCTCTCTGTGTGATGGACCCGGTCAGCGCCCAGTGATGGCCCGGTGCCCACCTCCACACCCATGCTCCCATCCTCCCTCTTCCGGAAACATCGGGGAACACTGCTCTGCCGCAGTGACGGATCCCAGAGTTTACTCTCCCACCCCCCACCCCCCACACACACACGTCAGTCAGCAGAACTTCCTCCCTGGGACAGAAACATCTACTTCCAGTGTTGACATGAAAATCCACCGCAGTCCTGCAGACTGCAGCAGAGCTACTGACTACAGAGAGAGAGAGAGGCTGGCCAGGATTCACACAAAGACTACAGAGAGAGAGAGAGGCTGGCCAGGATTCACACAAAGACTACAGAGAGAGAGAGAGGCTGGCCAGGATTCACACAAAGACTACAGAGAGAGAGAGAGGCTGGCCAGGATTCACACAAAGATCCACAATTAACCCTTTAAAAAGGTAATAAACACTAAATCCAAGTATCTTGCCTCCATTTCATAAATCACATATATCATATGTAAAAAAAAAAAAAAAAATGTAAAAAGCCCGGCACACATTTTTTTTAAAAAAAAAAAGAGACATTCGCTGATGAAAACTGAACTTTTTTTTTTTGAGCCACGCCCCTATCTGTGACGTGACAAAAAGGTAAAAACCTTTTTTATACGCAATCAAGTCAACGCCCCCTCTCTTTCTCTTCTTGATTGATTGGTATTCAAACTGCGCAAATTAACGTTAGTCCGTTAATTTAGAACGGGTTTCCGTTTGAACAGTTTTCAAGACGCGTTACCAAATAGATCTATCGCCCCTCCCCCAAACTGTAACTCCTCCCTCCCGTCTGTGTTCTCTCACTCGAGCCCAATTCGCATCTTTTGACATTGTGAAGTGGGCGGAGTCAGAACAAAAGTTAGTGTTTATTACCCCTTTAAGGTGTGAGATCACAAATATGTTATTACAATGCTCTTAACTGAACATCCTAATGATGATGTAACAATTACTGAAGTTATAGAACACTGACTTAGAATTTTGAAAAAAGCATTTAATAAAAAAGCTACTTTTCAAAGGGTTAAATGCATATTCTGCTACTCAGTTGGGCATGCTCAGTTTGGAGATCACCAATATCAAGTTATCAAAACTATACGCTAAGGAGCAGACATCACATGCGTTTATTTTTAAGTCACCGTTAAGGACAAAGGTTTGATTAAATCCAGAGCAATTCTCTCAGCTTCTTTGCAAAAAGAGAAACAGTAGCGATTGCATTGTTTAAACAAACAAAAAAAAAACGTGTCTTTGCTGTAACAGAACTTTGAGCAGAACCAGAAAGCTTTCACAGAACACAGGATATAGAGAGATGGCACCACTCTTTCCTATGTGCAGGGGTTTTATCTGTAACTTCCCGAACCCCAGTCAGCATCCACAGAGGTAGCCAAGGTAACCAAGGCATCCCACATGAGCCTGAGCTTTTGAGGGGAACTGGCCAGTTAGTTAGAAAGTGTTAACCCTTTGAAGAGTAGGTTTGTTTGGAATGTTTTTTTCTAAATGCATTGTCAGTGTTCTAAAACTCCATTGCTTTCAGTTACCAGTAGTGATTGTTACATCACCATTAGAATGTTCAGTTACCAGTAGTGATTGTTACATCACCATTAGAATGTTCAGTTACCAGTAGTGATTGTTATGTCACGATTAGAATGTTCAGTTAAGAACATTCTCTTAATAACATATTTAAAAGTTTAATGGACAGATGACCTTGAATAGGAAGCTGGGATCAAAGCTTGTGGGAGGGATAAGGTACTCTGTTGTATATTACATTACACTAGATGTACAAGATGTTGTATATTACATTACACTAGATGTACAAGATGTTGTATATTACATTACACTAATTTAGCACTCTTGACCAGAGGAACATTGTACTAAATGTCATTTTTTCATCCTCTTCCCTATTGTTTCTTCAACCCCCTCTCTCTCCATCTCTCTCTTTCTCCCTCTCTATCCATCTCTCTCTTTCTCCCTCTCTCTCTCCATCTCTCTCTTTCTCTCTCTCACACAGACACACACATACACACATTCAAATTCAAACACACCCATGTATGCCCCACACATGAAAAACATCCACATAACATTTACTGTTTTCATTAACACAAGATAACCCAGAGAAGAGGGATAGTCTGAAAATGAACAAAGCCATTTATCATTTCTGCAGGGGATTACTTTCCCAGTTGTATTAATCTGAATTGCCAGTCCTCAGACGATTTGATTGATTTTAGTGTTAAATGGCATTGCAGAACATTCTGGTAGTTTAGTGTACTGCGTATGCATGAATTGGCCTTGTATGAATTTTTTTTGAATCCCAGAAAAACAGCATGTTTCTTATGACTTGTTTGAGTTGGCAGACATGAGATTTCAGTAGAAGAAAAGCCATGTTTTCCTTTTCTACTTACAAAAATCAAGTTAGCTGGAGGTTTCTCTGGAATTTGTTATTTTGTCAGGCATAGATTCAGTTTACACAATTCCTCAGCGCTCATACCACCGACGGCAAAGGCATTTTTCTCAGAAGTGGCTGGAAAGCACCTTTCGTCAAAGTTTAGCATTAAAAAAAGCCTTCCAGCCTGGCTAACGAGAATTACAAAGGAAATGGTCCGTTAAAATGAGGTGCATGCTGTAAGAAATATCCATGTTGGTAAAAAGGTCATTTGTCGTGTTCTGGTAAACCACTCCGTTCCTTTGCTTCTTTTATTATGTTTTGTTTCAAAGTACTTTTTGGCCCCATTTCTCAAGTTTCCATTTCATCGTTTTTGTCATTTTTGTCAAGTTGTTTTTTCTGTCATAAGAGCTGAACATCATTTATCAGAACTTGTGTTTAAATTACACAGCCAGCGATGGTGGAAACTGGAATCAAGCTCATTATGAAACGAGAATCTCAGTCCTAGGCCCTAGAACTTAGAAATAGTGCCTTACAATCGGGCTCCTTCACTAATGCTATCTGCTGCAACACTGAGACCAAATTGTTGCTTGTCTCTGATTGACTCTGACTGGCATTTCCCTCCTTCGTTCAATAAGTGGAGTGAACGTTGTCCTGGAGACAGACACTGAGATGGCAGTGGTACAAAATTACTCACTTTTTTAAATTTCTCATGATGTTTATGAAAAAGCATGTTCAAAAAACGCCCTTTCCCCCAGTTCATGGCATAGACACTGCTCTTGTGAAAGTTGCAGAAGGTGTAGCTACTTGTTCTCTTACCGAGGCTGTGATTTTGTATGACCCTTTTGGAAATAAAGGCTTTATTTTACATTGCTAATCACCAAATTAATCTCAGTTGGCTTTAGAGTATTGTTGCCTGAATTGAGGAAGCGCTCTCTTGTTTCACATTGTACCACTCGGGGTGATCAAAATGGCTTCCCATGATCTTAACTGAGTAAACTAGTGTCCCCCGTGTGGGGGGGGGGTTCTGTCTTTTCTCTTCTCTGTGAAGAAAACCTAGTGCCAATTTCTCCTACTACACAAGTACACAACTTTCTGTGTGATTAAAGGGTGCTGTACTCATATAAACCGCTCAAAGTTCTCCATGAGCGCCAGCTTCTTCGTTTCTCTTCTTCTCTTCTCTTTTTTACTTTCATGACTACATACAGTCAGAAAATACATCACATGGGTACACAGCTCATTTTTGTCCACAGTACTGACTTTTATTTGAGTCTTTGTTTGTTTTAATAGCTGTGGTGAGACATCTATCATTGTGTTTAGCTCCACTGAGACAATCGCTTTACCCACCACTGACTGCTGTTGCTTTTAGAGTTCTTCAACTGTGAGTCACAGCGAGGCCTATGGAATGGACTACAATCAGAACCCAGGAGCAAAGCATTCTGGGAAATATATATAAATACTGTACGTCACTGGCAAGTGGAGCGTAAGGAAAGCAACGGGCTTGTGAAGGTCGCGTTGGGCTTGTGAAGGTCGCGTTAGCCTCACGGGAACGGCAGCGGCGTTTTCAGACAACGGTGATCGTTACTGACAGCGCTGGCTCGTTAAGGAAGGACACGGTCAGCGAAGGAGGTCAGGGTTCATCAGTGAATATCGCTTTCATGTCCCGGGACGGCTTCCGTTCGAGCGCGGGACGGGAGGCAGCGTCATTACTCCGATTCAAGCACCTGCTCATCTTTAGCACCTAGTTAAAAAAAAAATACAAGAGTTACACAAATCCGTGTTATGAGAATCCGTCTTTGCTTTGAGTGAATACAAATTCTCTAGTGGTTCATTTGATGCACTTTGTCAAACACTTTTAGCGTCACCAAAGATTACAGGAAAAGCTGTGAGAATCTGGGGCGTGCTGTTGTGTTTTGGACAAAACGAGCTCATCTCTCCCCCGTCGGCCCACAAAAAACCGTGTGCCTGTGGAACGTTTCCTCGGAAGGGCGAACAGGCCCCCTTTAGAACATTTGTGTGTGGGGGGGGGGGCTCTTAATCTTGACTCTTTACCCCAATATGGTGTGTTTCTGCCTTGGTGGTGGTTGTGGTGAGAACAGGGTGTGAGAGAGAAGGAGGCCGGTGATGTGGAGGTGCCGAAGTGCTGAGGGGGGGGTTGTGGGACCTCGGGGTGCTGGGGGGGGGGGGGAAGCTCGGACTCCTCGATGGGCCCCTCGGTTCTTGTTTGCCCAGTAAACTTGCGCCTGTTTTGCCTGGGAAATGCCGCCGTCGTTGGGCAAGGAGAACCGTGGTAACGGGCAAAAGCAGGGGCCCGGGGGCTGTCAGGTTTGGAGAAATGAGATGAAGGTCAGCTGATACAATAGTTAATTCCATTTCCTCATCGCCATGACGCCCAGGCCGGGGGTTTATTTGAAGATCCCAGACGTCGAGTCACAGAGCGCATTGTCCCAGGTCATGTGTATTTCTTCCCTGTGCCAACACTCAAGCATATTAATGCATTCTGGGCCAGGGGTGGAGGGGGGGGGGGAGTTTGAATGGTAATCCCCTCACCACTCCACCTCTATTTTTTCTTTTTCTCCTCATTCATTCATTCTTTCATTCTCTCTCTCTCTCTCCCTCTCTCTCTCTCTCTCTCTCACTCTCTCTCTCCCTCTCTCTCTCTCTCTCTCTCTCTCTCTCTGACTCATTTTGTGAGACACTTCACTTGTCTTTGTCTCTTTGTCTCATAACAACAGGCGGAAAAATTTCTTCCGGGACATTCTAAATTTATGACTTACTCCAGAAGAATGTATCAGCCACAGCCAGTGACATGTGACATATATATCCATATCTATGTCAATCTATATATATATCTATATCAAGTTTTGACAGTGTATGTATACAATGTCAATGGTCATTTAAAAAAACACGGTTGGGTTTATTAACAGAAAACACATATTCTTTCCAATCTTTCCAAACCATATTTAAAAATTTTTATAAGCAAAATATAACCTCTTGATCAAGGACATAGATCTTGTTTCAACTTTGGGGGGGGGGGGGGGGGGTACAAATGTTTTCCTGTTTTCCCAAAGTTGCCCCCCCCCCAGGATCTACATCCATGCCCTTGATACAAGAAAGCTTAACATTTTTCTTTATAATGAATAATATTTAATAATATTTAATTTATATGGCATCATTTATGCTAAGATTGACACACGCGCTACGCTACAGCTTGGCTATTTTTCAGGGGGATAGAAAAAACATCACTTTACATAACAATACGCACATTAATAGACAGACAGACAGACTTATGATCCCAGGGGGAAATGTTCCGTACACCAGATTTATTAATAAATGAATGGGGGGGTATTTGTGATCGTAATCATTGTCTGTCTGCCAGAGAGTCTGCACCCGTTAACAAGATATTGATGATCAGAAAACCATAGAACACACGGAGCTAGCAATAACACACGCCCAGAAATGAGAAGAAGCACTTCCTCCCGGCCAGGAAGTGTTGATGAGATAAAGCACCTCTGTGGAGAGCCGGAGGAGGACACAATATGAGCCACTCCAGAAAGCTTTCACAAGCCGGCACAAGAGGGGGATTTTTGTTTTCCGTGGCGGACTCCGCCAGAGAAGGAGAACGAGAGAAACGAGTGCATGAATGAACGAGAGAGCGAGAGAGGGGGAAGAAAGAAGGGAAGTGGAGAGGAGTTAGTGTCAGACTGCGGGTGTTATTCACTGGGGTTAATGGAATGGGTGGGTGTGTGTGCGTGTGTGTGTGTGTGTGTGGTGGGTTGGAGCTTTTGGGCCACAGCTATAGGGGGGGTTTAAAGCTCTCACTCTGGCAGTTTAAATCGAGTCCTTCGTTGAGTCCCCCTCCCCATCCCATCCATTTAGACTTCATTAAGAAACTTCAGTCTTTGTTTCATGGAATCCAGAAATGTACAGAGCTCCAGTTCTCCTGTGAATGAGGGGTGAACAGAGCGGGGGGACTGAGGGGGAGGGAGGTGTGGGAGCTTGGGGTGTTTTGGGGAGGGTGTGGGGGGGTGGGGGGTGGGGGCAGGTTTCCTTTGTGTTTTGTGTACAAACTGAAGGTGGGTCCGAGGTGCTGACAAGGGCCTGCCTCCCCAGGAGAAAGAAAGGGCCGACGCGCGAGTCGCCATTTTGTGCTGCACCAGTCCGCCAACAGCGTCGTGCAGCGGAGAGACTGTGTGACATACTGAAAGGGAGCTACCCGCCTGCATGGGGGTTTATTCACACCCTGCTTTATGCCTGTCCCTGTGACCCAACAGTGTCCCAACCATGACCCAACCATGACCCAACCATGACCCAACAGTGTCCCAACCATGGCCCAACCAGGGCCCAACCATAACCCAACAGTGTCCCAACAATGGCTCAAACGGGACTTAACCGTGACCCAACCATGACCCAACAGTGTCCCAACCATGGCCCAAACGGGGCCCAACCATGACCCAAACAGTGTCCCAACCATGACTCAACTAAGACACAACCGTGACCGAATCATGACCCACCTTTGACCAAACCGGGGCCCAACCATGACCCAACAGTGTCCCAATCATGACCCAACCATTATCCAACAGTGTCCCAACCACGACCCACCATGACCTAAGCATGACCCAACAGTGACCCAACCATGACCCACCATGACCTAAGCATGACCCAACAGTGACCCACCATGACCTAAGCATGACCCAACAGTGACCCAACCTTTTTCCACACCGGTCAAAGGTTACACATGCCGTTTGAATCGGTGAAAGAGTTCTTGGAGTGAATAAGAAGGGTTAATTATCATATTAACTCCAAATGTAAACACCAGTGTGTTTGCTTGAAACGCAGCTCAAAAAATGGGTTTTTACCACTGAAAACCATTGCTTTTCATGTGAACACTTTGAGCACCCTGTCTGCTTGATAAATGCATCATTATTTATCTTTAGGATGTGATTTATTTTGGCTCATTTATTGATTTTCATTCCCTGTATGGTTGTGATGCACCTGTAGCTTCTGTATGTTCTGCTGTAACATCCCACAATGCACTGCTGTGCTTATGCACCTCTGACACTCGTTTCCCACGATGCACTGCTGTGCTTATGCACCTCTGACACTCGTTTCCCAAGATGCACTGCTGTGCTTATGCACCTCTGACACTCGTTTCCCAAGATGCACTGCTGTGCTTATGCACCTCTGACACTCGTTTCCCAAGATGCACTGCTGTGCTTATGCACCTCTGACACTCGTTTCCCAAGATGCACTGCTGTGCTTATGCACCTCTGACACTCGTTTCCCAAGATGCACTGCTGTGCTTATGCACCTCTGACACTCGTTTCCCAAGATGCACTGCTGTGCTTATGCACCTCTGACACTCGTTTCCCAAGATGCACTGCTGTGCTTATGCACCTCTGACACTCGTTTCCCAAGATGCACTGCTGTGCTTATGCACCTCTGACACTCGTTTTCAGAAAGAGAGAGCATGCAGTTATGGATCTTAGGAGCAAGTTTAAGGGTTAAACTGCTCTTGTTTTTGACTGGCTGCTACAGAGCAAACAAGCTATCGTGTGAGACTTAAGAAATTTGGTGTTGGAGAGAGGATCGGGGCGGGGGGGTTTGCCGATGGATGTGAGAGACTCACGGAGGGATGGGGGGGAGGATAAGTAGATGTTAAAAGAAAAGGCTCGATTGCATATACTTTACGGCAGGAAAGAAAGCCTTTGAATTCGGGGGGACAAAGCCGGGCTTAGACAAACCTTTTTTAATGGGTTTTAAGCCTGCCCCGACCCGAAATTGAAAGTCGAGGCAGTCTTTAAAAAGTTAAATGAAGTCCCTTTCACCAAGTCATTTGCCTGGCTGGAGAGGAGAAGAGAGTCCTCTGATGGCAGATTAGTCCGGTGGCGCGAGGGGCCCCTAGCACCAAAGGCCCTGGGACGGGTGGCCCCCGGTTTCCCAGGGTTTAATCGTCTCATCTAGCCCTCCCCCATTAATCTACTTAGCCCCCAGTGGGCCACTCCTGTGCCCTGCAAGCCCCCCCCCTTCTCCTCTCCCCCAGGTGGCTGCATCTCAAGCAGCTTCCCGAATTGTCTGGAGTCCTTGACAGAGGCGGGGGGTGGCCCACGAGTTAATTGTGGCAATCGGTAGTAATGATTTCCATGTTCGGGGGTGGGGCTAATTGGGGGTGGAGTTGAGGAGGGGGGGGTTCCGTTATTAAGGAATGTGGTTTGGTCAGGGGGGGGGGGCAGTGTTTCTTGCTTTGCGTATCCAATAAATTTAGGATTTTCCATGCGACTGAAGATCTACCGCTGCAGGGCTGTGTACTTACTTTTTGTATACAGGTGCTAGTAGCACACACGCGTACGACTGTAAACTTCAAAAACTCAACTGCATTCTTTCTATGGATGAGAATCAAAGGGCCAAATTTGGTAAATGGACACTTTTTGTTCACCATACAATTTTCCTTTTTATTTCCCTGATCAGATATTTATTCAATAGTGAAGTTGAGAGTAGAGAGGATTGTCCTTCGGCCCTCCCTATAGAATGAATGAGCATTACTGCTAGTTCACATTCGCTCTGTGCACTGAAGACTATGGAAAGGCTATGAAAGACGACAAGATTCCAAACTAGCCATTTACTTTTGGTGGGGATAGAAATCTGAAGTTTGTTTTCAGTCAATTTAAATTTGCCTCTTTTTTGCCATTTTGAAAAAGACAGATAAAATGACACAGCTGTGCATCCTTGCGCATGTCGTCTTGATAAGATCAAATATACAGAGAGACAAGATGTGTTGTAACTTAACAAGAGACCGTGTCAGTTATTTACCATTCAGGAATGAAAACTCATGGTGGAAAAGGCTACAGCTACCAGGTGTCGGCTTTACTTGCTTCATTAGTAGGTTTATGAAAACATCCGGTAGCAAGATAAGTCAGTCGAGTTGTTGTTATGACTTGAATGTACATTTTAAAAGCAAACTACAAGCAGCTAGCAGTGTTGATTTTGGGAATATTGCAAACAGTGATCTTTCATGGTAGCAATACTAATCTAATTGTGGTAGCATGAGTGCGATTGAATGCACAGGTATTTCCGCTCAATGGGAGAACATCAGTCACAGAGATTTAACACATTTTCACGCAAAACAAAAACCCCACGTTCACAAGTTTCACAGTTTGGCCAGTTCAGCAAAATTAACTTACAAAATTCTGCTTGTGAATAAAGTACGTAGCTTGTTTTTAACAATATTTGCTGGGCGACAGGCCGGCCTAGTTGAGCGAGAGTCGCTAACTGACTGACTGACTGACTGACTGATGTCTACCTTGTTGAAAGTCACTGAAGAGTTAAACATGAATGTTGATTGAATCCATAAATTCCAGCGCTATTTTTAAAGTAATGCTTATTATTATAATGGGGCGATGAGCTTTTTTTGTCCTGCTGCTCTGAATCATGATTATAAATGTGTAAAAAGGTGGCTAATCACGTTAGCCTTAAACTTGAACTTTCTGCAAAGGTCACCAGAGTCCTTTGACACATACTGGGGCTCTGAAAGTGGGCGGGGCGGGGCGGGGCTGGGCAGGAGGGGTGGGGCTTTATTCTTTCCTTATTTCTTTATTTCTTTCTTTTTTGTGGTGTTTTATGAGGGAACAGCTGGGACTGTGAATAGGCTTCCTGCAGCCTGTGTGTGGAGAGAAACTAAGCGCAGAACAGAGAGGGCTGAAGCCCCTGTGTGTGGAGAGAAACTAAGCGCAGAACAGAGAGGGCTGAAGCCCCTGTGTGTGGAGAGAAACTAAGCGCAGAACAGAGAGGGCTGAAGCCCCTGTGTGTGGAGAGAAACTAAGCGCAGAACAGAGAGGGCTGAAGCCCCTGTGTGTGGAGAGAAACTAAGCGCAGAACAGAGAGGGCTGAAGCCCCTGTGTGTGGAGAGAAACTAGGCGCAGAACAGAGAGGGCTGAAGCCTCTGTGTGAATGAGTAATGTATACAATAAACATTAAAACACTTGGTTGGTTTTCACATATATACCCATAAATGTACATGCGGACCACTAGCATAGACAGGCAAGCACACACAGGCACACAAGCCAACACACACACACACACGTCACACACACACATACTCACACAGCCTCCTCAGTTTCTAAAGGCACCAGCCACTGCCAGCTTTATATATACAAGTGCTGCATTCAGCTAATTGCTGCTTTAATTGACCCGACCCCTTCCAGTTCAGAAAGTGTCTGTCGTTTAATAACTGCGACGCATGTCGCAGTGGGGCTACAGCAGTAATTCTGCAGCACTGCGGCTGACATGTTAGAATGCAGCGGACAGATTCATGTTCCTGCACATCTCTCTCAAGAGCAGAGCATGCTGGGTACCCGAAATATGAGCTTTACCGTGCTGCTCTCTGTGTCTGGCCCGGGCTTAGCCCAAGCCAGGCTGAGGGGGGCTGCTGGCCTGGCCTGTAGGGGGCCGACGGCTGTTTGAGTTTGGCGGAGTTAACAGCTGCCCGTTAGCGGACAGACAATATGGGGAATATGTCGGGGGGGGGGTGTTTACTGAGGATGACCTCACTGCTGTGGCCTTCTGGGTATTCATGTCTTTCTCACACTCGTCACTGAGACTCCTGTGCTTCTCTGAAAGTTACTGGAGGGGATGAGCCAGTTTTATTCTGTTGTTTTGTTTTTTGGGGGGGGGGTTGTTTGGTTGCGAGTTCGGGGGACAATCAAGGAGAAGCCGAGGGCTGACTGTTTACGGAACGTGACGTATGTGTGGCGACGTTGGGCGCCACAGAAGTTGCTGCATATTGTCGATGTGTGCCTTTGCCGTTAGGCCTGTGAGCCAGACCTCAATGACCCTTTACTGCTTACTGTGGGTGTTTATAAAGTTCATCCAGGTGTTGTTTCAGGTACTTTTACAGGTGTACAGCACCTGTGCTGTATTATATCAGCCTTCAGGCTATGGGGTGCCATTACAATGTTCTAAATGGCCTCACAGTATTGGGTATAATCTAAAATTACATGAAATAACCTTCAATTAACTCTGCACAATATTGTCCGATTCACTATCTACGTACTATACAATGCATTACATGAACTAGATTTAACAGGGTATTACATCGCCTGCATTTAACTGGTTTTATAGCATGGCCCGGATTTAAAAGGGTACTATATGACCTGGATTTAACTCAATTCAACCCAATTCAATTTTTATTTTGTATCGCACTTTTTACAGAGAACTGTCACAGAGATGCTGTACAGAAAAACAGGAGGCAAATTGGGCAAAAACCAGGCCTGAACCCCCAAAAAGCAAACAAGGTCAAAACTTCCCACTCAAACAGTGGCAACAGAGTACTCTATGACCTGGATTTAAAAGTTTATAACATGTACGGTGCGTTTGGTACGACAAGACCTAACGCACCTCACCCCAGAGGTCTCACACAGGGTTAGAATTCGGACCGCATGTTGGCGGTAATGTCGACACGAGACGTTTTGACCACTGACGTTATCTCCTGTTACCTCAGAGGAAACTAGTCAATGGTGCCCTGAGTTGCCCGTGTGCTGTTGGGACCGTACAGAGGAAACAGCCCAGTTCCCCCCCCCCCCCCCTCCCTTCTCTGTGAGCTCTGCACCACTGACGCCGGGAGAAAACACATCTGCATTATTACACATCTGCATTGTTCTCCTACTTTTGGAACATGTTTGTGTCAGAAAAAGAAAGTCTGTGTTTAGTAAATTGGAGCGAGGTTTTTGTTTTTGTTGGTTTTGTTTGTTTGAGGGCTCCTCCTGTTAGAGACATTTTTTTGGGGAAGACTGGGGGCCGCAAGGCTCCTCAGCACTGCGGTTCCAAAAATATTCCGAGTTTAACGGGGGCTCCTTTGACACGCGAGCCTTTTTCCCGATCGATATGTTTGTTTTGGATCGGTGTTTTCACATTCCCATCATCTGATTGCTGGTCACGCTTTGGAGAAAAAAAATAAGTTGTACGCAAAAAGTTTTTTTCTTCTCATAAGTTCCTTTGGCAACTCTCATGTGGGAAAACGGAGAGAATCAACAGCCACATTAAAAGCCAAAAGGCTATTGTGAGAGCCCAGCCCCACCACATCACTGGTGAGTGTCTGTCTCCCCCCTTATTTGTTTTAGCCTGCTTCCACAGGCCTTTAATCCCGCCTGTTTCTGTCTTTGTGTTTCAGGAATGTTGGTCATAATCATGCACTGCTAATTACCATCCTGGTGGTCGATATGTGGCCTGGAAGCTAATACACGGGACAGTGGTGGTGGGGGGGGGGGGGGTGTATTTTGTGGCACATATATAGACTGTGGTGAAGACATGGGAGAAACACAGACTCACCCACGCTCCTGAAGCCTATAAACCCTTACCCACGCCCTCTCTCTGCCACCCTGCCCCACTCTGCGAGCTCTCTACCCTTTTATTGTTTTTATATTCGGCTTGTGTTCTTCACACATTTGTCCTCTAAAATGAAGGATGAATTCAGATGAATGAGGTCAGATGTTAATATTCAGGCAATATCACATAGGCATCACATTAACCCTTTCAAGAGTAGATTTTTTAGGATTATGTTTTTCAAAGTTCTAAGTCAGTGTTCTAGAACCCCATTGCTTTCAGTTACCAGTAGTGACTGTTACTTCAGCATTAGAATAGTCGGTTAAGAACATTCTAATCACATATTTGTGATCTCACACCTTAGCTCATGAGCACCATTGTGACATCACAGCCAGGCAGGTTGAAGTGAGACTTGAAACGATTGGCTTTGCACCCCAGAGGGGTGTGGCTGCTTTGCGGCTGTGTTGCTCTGTGTGGGCTGCCTGTGTAAATAATCACATGGCTGGCACACAAGTGCATCTTTAAGATTGCTCCAGTTACCTACAAAGGTTTTTGTAAGGCAGGAATTTGGCACTTTGCTTATGAATTGGTGAGAAGCACTTTTGCGCACTGTTCAGTCTACTGGTTAAGTCCCATCGATAGGTTTACTATGGCAATATTATCAACGTGTTATTAAGAGATAATGCACCTATGTTTTATGAAATAACATAGTTCCTTTCTTAGGTTGTGCACCACTGTTATTAACACAAATCTTTCTTCCTGACCATTGTGTTATTGCCACCCTCACTTATTGGCAACTTTAGCTCTTGGGTTATAGCAGTAAAAGACAGAAGCAATGTGTTTATAAATAAAGGGCAGAAAGAGTGTTCTGCAGTGCCAAGCTCTTGCAGTCTCTGCAGTAGTCTGATTTATGGAAGGCAAGCTTTTCTGGGCCTTGCAATCCCACGTGCGCTCGTACGTCCTCTCTGGCAGTGTGTTCTGAAATAACAGCTTATGATAATGATAATGTCAGATAATGTCACTCAAAGAGCCAACGTCCACAAATATTTACACCCTGGCTGTCATGCCTTATTGTCAGTGTTGGACCTTCATCATGTTTATAGAGCAAAGTTTGCTGAAAAGAACGATTATAGTGCGCTCCTGAATAACTGTTGCAGTTTGGTGCAAATGACAGTGGTTTTAATGGCTGTGATCTACACAAATTATTGGCATTGGCACCTCTGTTGCTTTACCATAGTGAATCCCCCAAACACGTGCTCACTTGAGACTGTTTTTGACTCTTTAAACAGCTAACAAAGATAGCAAATAGAGATAGCTAAAAGAGTAAAGATACAGCAAATAGAGATAGCTAAAAGAGTAAAATACAGCAAATATAGATAGCTAAAAGATACAGCAAATAGAGATAGCTAAAAGAGTAAAATACAGCAAATATAGATAGCTAAAAGAGTAAAGATACAGCAAATAGAGATAGCTAAAAGAGTAAAGATACAGCAAATAGAGATAGCTAAAAGAGTAAAGATACAGCAAATATAGATAGCTAAAAGAGTAAAATACAGCAAATAGAGATAGCTAAAAGAGTAACATACAGCAAATAGAGATAGCTAAAAGAGTAAAGATCAAATAGAGATAGCTAAAAGAGTAAAATACAGCAAATAGAGTAACAACAAAACCTAGCTAAATCTGCTCTCCAGGACCAGGGTTGCCTACCCCTCACCCTAGGGTATGAATATTCAAATCTGGACCTTGAACCGAAATCCGGTCCTGGTTTTCTTTCTCCCAGGTAATTAACTGCACACGCAGTGCTACTGATTGGCCAGACCGTCTTCACACCTGACTCCCAGGTAAAGGGAGGGTGGAAAACCAGCAGGTCTCGGACCTCGAGGACCCGTGATTTGAATACCAGGGCCCTAGGGTGTTAAATGTACACCAGAATTTTTGCTGTGCGCTTTGTTCCTTCTGCACAATGTGGCTGATGTGGGAGAATAGACTCTACGGACAAACCAGATGGTCATCTCCTGTGTTCATTCTGTTAATTTCTCTTTCCAAACAACAGGAGGTTGCAGTTGGCAGGAGGAGAGTTTGTGCTTTTTTTTTGTATAATATAGAACCTCCTTTGCCACTATCATACTTTACTAGACTCTTCGTGAACATTCATAAGATGCATCGAATTGGAATGTTTCATCTGGGAACATGGTAAGACGGAATGTTCAACGTTAGGAATATGGAGCCAAGCGTCCGGTAACTCTACAGAATCTGTGGTGTGGAGCGTGAAGAGAGGATGCTGGGAAGGGTTTTCACGCAGCAACGTTCCGTGTGAAGAAAGCTGTAGGGCCCTTTCAATAACATATTTGCTAAAACGTGAGTCTGTAATTGAAGCCACAACGCCTCCCTGTAACTTCCCCCTCTCTGACGGCTGAAGCTACGCAGGGCTGGTCTTGGCCCGGCGCTTGGGCTGAAGGGAGACCTCACGTGGAAAAGCAGGTTACTTTTGGAAGCGGGTGTTAGCTGCTTAACACTAAACTACGACCACCCACAGTGGATGAGACCGTTTGAACTCACTTGAAGTGATGTCAGGAGTGTTTCATGTTGTATATTTTTATGTTGGTAATGTCTGGCAATGGACTGTGATGTCTCATGTTTTTTCCAGTGTGGGTGATGCCATGTGTTACCTGCATTTTTAATGATTGCCATCAGTTTTTACATACAAATCCCCCTTTTAAGGGCAATAAAGTCTTCTATTCTATTCTATTCTATTCTGCTCTGTTGAGCCATTAGCCATTCCTGACTAATATCTACTCTGCGTACTTTACACGGTGTCGGGTGTCTCTTGTGTTTCGTGTAAATTGGAGAATGCTGAGAGGTCTTTGCTCATACCTCATGCTGTGGTGCTCTGAGATACCGACTGCATCAAACCTTTATATCGCACAAATATGAGAGATATCTCACACAGTGTCCGTGCCGTGTCACATCACACGCTACACGCATCCTTTCAATCAATTGTTGTGTCGCAATTGTTGTATGAAATGTGCTATATAAATAATATATTTCGATTGATTGATTGATTGATACTACAGCGGTTCCCTAACTGTGGACTGAGCCGCACCCCTGGATCTTAAGAGGGGCAAAGGTGGGTCGCTTGATACACGTTATACCCCGCGCTTAGACATTCTCACTAATCACACTGAATAATGCCATGAATACTGCCCATCCAGGTCATTTTACGTGAACTATATATGTGTACGTATTTCCATATTTCACCATAATATGTAAAGTTTCAATTTAAGGGGTAGAACATATAAAAGGTATTCATGTAGTGGGTCTCTTGGGCGCTGTTTGCACAGTTGGGAAACCCATGGATAGTTGTATGTGGTTCAACACAATCCTATCGCAAATTATGTCCCCGTGAAAATGACCCAAGGTGCCCAGATGAGTGGCTTTCAGCGCCTGAAGAAAGCAGGTCTGTTTACATGAGTTTATTTTAGCTGGATTTTCTGTTTAGTTCGACCAAATTGTCGTTCAGCAGTTACAAATTCCTTCTGATTTATTTATTTATTCACAACCATCTAACAAAAAAAAAACAAGTAGAAAAAACAGACACAAATATAATCCACATTGTTTCATGTGACATTAAATATATTCACATGAAATATTAATTAAATATATAATAACCACAATATATTAGTATGTATTATAGAGCAACATTGCACACTTTTTTGCAGTGGGCACAGTTTAACATAATTTAGAATTCCTAGCATGGACAAAAACATGGACATGGAGTTCTGGCAGGTGTGGATATCAGATTATAAGGAATCACTTTGCTTGGAAAATTGATGTAGAATTGACATTGTGGCGAATGTATCTACTGACGAACATGAACCCATTTACATTTAAATCTGTATTTGTTGACACAAGGGGACAAAACAATAAAAATGTAGAAAGACATCAGTAAAAAGCATCAAAGTTTATCTTCACCTTTTATTACATAAAATATGCATCATGGAATAGAGGATATGGATCTGAATTTGGGAAAAACCGTAATGCCGCATTTACATAAAACAATCCGTTTTAAATGAAACACCTTGGGTATTTTGGTTGTTCTGTTGGATCTGATTGAATGGCACTTCTCTCTCGTTGTGTAATGTTGTGCTTTTGTAGAAAGTGTGTGAAAATGTTTGATGCTCTTACGGTCGGTCATGTGACAGTGGAACAGCTTGAGCTTGGAGAAAGAGAGGTTCTGGGGGCAGAGGTTCCCTCTGGATGTGATGCTAAGCAGTGGAACAGCTTGAGCTTGGAGAAAGAGAGGTTCTGGGGGCAGAGGTACCCTCTGGATGTGATGCTAAGCAGTGGATTTCTATGGTTATCAGAGCATTTGTGTGTCCGTCTTTATAAGGGGTTTGTACCGCTGCCTGTGTGTGTATGTATGCGTCTCTTGTAGTGTGTGTGCTTGTAATTATGCGTGTGTGTGTGTCTTTCAGGGTACGTGTGTATGGATGGTTATGCTTGTGTCTGTGTGTAGAATGATTGTGTGCTTGTGTGTGTCATTATGTGTGTGAGTGGGCGAAAGAACGTGCAATTGTCAATATGTATGAGTGAATATGTGTGTGTGTGTGTGCGTGCGTGTGTGTGTATGAGAGTGTGTGTGGACATGCGTGTGTGTGTATGAGAGTGTGTGTGGACATGCGTGTGTGTGTGTGTGTATGAGAGTGTGTGTGGACATGTGTGTGTGTGTGTGAGTTTGTGTGTGAGACCACAATCCCCACCTGCCCCAGCACGCTCTCTGCACATATGTTCCATAGCTTTCTTAATCATGGTACAAAAACACTTCCTCTAACCACTTCTGTCTGTTCACTTATAAGTCTAGTTAATAGTATTGTCATAGACCCTAGTCCATGTTTTAAATAAAAAATGCTAACTATATAAATAATGTTGGCAATATCTGTAACTCCCATTTAATGAGTACCAAAAGCCCTTTTCAAAATGCACATCAGTTATGCTATTCAATTTATTTCACTGGTTTATAAAACTTTAAGGTTAATATGACATTAAGGCTACTAAAATATACGCATATTATGGGACCAGGTGCACCCACACTCGGAGCACAGACCCCAGTCCGTCTCTAATGGTTAATTAGTTCATGTTGTACCTCAAAGAGAAAGGATTTTTTTCTAAATAAATTTTATGGGCACATTATTTCTCAACTGCATATCACGGACAAGTAATTGGCTGTGACCACAACAAATTTTTCCAAAGCTTTTAGCTGTGGAAGGAGCGTGTGGGCTTGCGCGTGTGACTGGCAGGTTTCATAAGCGAGAGAGATCACACTGATTCAAACAAACAGAAAGGAACGGCCAGTGATTTGTGTTGTTAGAAGTGACACTGATTCCAGTTACGCAACGCTTGCTTTGATTAAATTTTTCTTTGTTTGAAATGTAGTTGCCAGCACAAGGCAGGAAAAATGTACTCTTTTTACCCAAACATACGCGGCGTACTCTGGCCTGCTCCACACTGAAGCTGGGTCTTTCACAACATCACACTGAAGCTGGGTCTTTCACAACATCACACTGAAGCTGGGTCTTTCACAACATCACACTGAAGCTGGGTCTTTCACAACATCACACTGAAGCTGGGTCTTTCACAACATCACACTGAAGCTGGGTCTTTCACAACATCACACTGAAGCTGGGTCTTTCACAACATCACACTGAAGCTGGGTCTTTCACAACCTGATGATTGGAACTGCTGCCAAAATGTTTGCTATTTTTTGTAATATTTACTTTCAGCAAAATGATTTAAGTTGAGATTGAAATGGCAGGTGCTTGAGTTACAGACATGACGGAGGCATGACGGAGGCATGACGGAGGCTTCCTGGCTCGGCTGGCCTACTACACTCACGCTGTCCCAAGCGGATATTGATTGCTGGTGTCACAGAGATGAAATAAAGGCTGATTGATTGATTGATTAATTGATTGTCGGTGTCATCGCTCCGCCATAGGATTCACTCCATGGGTGATAACACAGACGACCTCAGCTTTCTTATTGCCTGCCATTGTAACTGATTACCACAGTATGACTTTAAGACGTTGTTTTCTAAACAAATGTATAAAAAAATCATATTAATAACAATAATACATATGAACAAAGAATGATATGGTGCATTATTGATGTTTCTTTGTAGCAGTTGCACAGGGCAGTTTTGCCAGGTCCAAAGGGTTAGGTCCAAAGGGTTGAGTGTCCAGGACACCGTGAGAGTTTCTTGCTTTCTCCCTGGTGGACGGTGAGCGGACCAGTAAACCAATTATTTTTGACAACAAAACAGCCTTTGCAAGAGGTTTGAGAACAGCTCTTCCAGGCAAGAAAGCGACACTTAACCTGTGACTTTGTGTACCTTTACGCTCCAGGCATCTACGATAAACAATCAATCCTAAAAACCGGTTTACAGTACTGCATGACAAACTTACACACAAAGCGCCGTGCCTCAACCAAAGGCTCATGTCCATGGTCGGAAACGCCATAAAATAATGAAAACGTTGTACAGTAATATTGAATTTCAAAGCTAATGTTATCCTGGTCTTAATCATGTGGCGGGAATGATTATGAGATCAGCACCATCGTGAATATGCGGTGACAAGAACGCGCAGCTTCACTGCTACACACCGTTTGCTACTGTCTGTCAAAATGAGGCCTACAGTTGCTTGTGTCAAAAACAGTGTTCAATCCACACAAACGGTCACTTCTCATTTTACCTTACAGAAGATATTCTCCAAAATATGACATGGTACTCATTTTTAACTTCATATTAACGAATATTGATGAAAACAGTCCATCCTGCCAGTCTAGATTAGTCAGTGTGTATACCTGGGGTGGGCAATTTTGATCCTATAAAACACAGAAATATTCATATAGGAACACAAGGACAGTCTTCAGCTGTCATTCATGCGCCTGTCAAGAAATGTAGCTAAAATGTCTGATGGTGTAAATGTTAGGGCTAAATAAGTAATTAAGAGAGGAGTCAAACTCCAGTCCTGGAGGGCAAACGCTGTTTCTGCTGATTTTTGTGATTTTCTTTCAATCAGCAGCCAATTCTGGTGTGCACAACTCTTTAGCCAATCAGAGTGTGCACAACTCTTTAGCCAATCAGAGTGTGCACAACTCTTTAGCCAATCAGAGTGTGCAGACTATTTAGCCAATCAGAGTGTGCAGACTCTTTAGCCAATCAGTGACCTACTTTCTTAACTGCAGAAATGCATCAAACACCAGCAGACGCAGCGGACCCCAGAACTTGAGTTTCAGATCGTTGTTCTAGAACATTCTGCACCATCACAAGCCTCACCTTAAACACCTCTCTGCTGTCTACTGCATAGAATGGCAAGATATTATACCTCTCTGGGTAAAACAAAGAAAATTAAATCTCAATTATTTAGAGTCAATTATATTTTTCACAGCAGTTCTGTGTAAAAGGCTAACTGACATCATTTGTTTATATTTGTGTTATAAACATACAGAAACTGCCTTTTAGTGTTTACACTCTTCTGTGTACATGGTTGCATGTGAGTTGACAGATATTAGTCACACACTCTACCTGCTAAGTTGATAAAATCTTTATACATTAGATGCAGCCAGAGAACAATTTTGAAATATGAACATGATACTGTAGCCTGTTTTTCTTCCAAAAAAAAAAACAAAAAAAAAAAACTACAACAACATGTTCTAGACGGATGTGAAATATTAAACCGTAATGAATACAATACAAATGACTTCATATACTTGTAATATTAGGTGCAAACTCAGCAAATCCACAAAAAAAAGGAATCTTGAAGAAATAATTGACAACGAAACCAAAAAAAAGTGATCTCCTTCACAAAAAGTGATCTCCTTCACAAAAAGTTCTTTGAATAAAAAAAAAAACATTCTAATATTTCTCTTTGTGTTTCTACTCAAAGCAGCAGAACACAGTCAGTCAGTCTCTTTCCTCCACTTTCTCATTCCATCTCTCTCTCTTCTCTCCTCCGTCTCTCCATTCCCTCGTTTCGCACCCTCGCCTGTTTTAGGCCTTCTTGCATTTGCCCTTCTTCTCTCGCTGCTGAAACTTGCGGAGGCGCCGAGCCCACGTGTCCCTCCACTGGATCACCAGGCTGCCCTTGTCCGCCACCACGCCGCTCTGGTCCGGGGAGTTGTCCTCGTTGCCCAGGAGCAGGTATTTCTTTCCCTGCTTGATCTTGGGGCACTTGCACGCCACGTCCTTGGCGTGGACCCACAGGAGCTGGTCTCCGCGGCGGATTCGGCTCTCGCCCTGCTTGTAGACCGAGATGACGTTTACCGTGAACTTCCACCACTCCCCCGCCCTGTCCCCCTTCAGTATATGCACCTGTACAGCTGTGTGAGAGAGAGAGAGAGAGAGAGAGAGCGAGAGAGAGAGAGAGAGAGAGAGAGAGAGAGAGAAAGAGCGAGAGAGAGAGGGAGAGGGAGAGAGAGAGAGAGAGAGAGAGAGGGAGAGAGGGAGAGAGGGAGAGAGAGAGAGAAAGAGCGAGAGCGAGAGAGAGAGTGAGTGGTAGGGAGAGAGAGAGAGATTGAGAGAGAGAGGGAGGGAGAGGGAGAGAGAGAGGGAGAGAGAGAAAGAGCGAGAGAGAGAGGGAGAGGGAGAGAGAGAGGAAGGGAGAGGGAGAGAGAGAGAGAGAGAGAAAGAATCAGACCTGGGTCAAATATGTATTTTAAACCTCATATAATGTTCACATTTTATGAGGCCTTTTATGTTTGGGGTCAAATTGCCCCCAGAAGTTTAAACCGACACAACACTACTGTAACATAAACATTTTGACACTTCCTGTGTCACCTTTGGTGCGTCTCCCGATTGACTCGCCTTTTTCCCCGAAATATTAAACATCTCAATTTAGATCCTGGGGTAAGTGAAAGTTTAAATCTGTATGGGAAAGTACCACCAGAATTACTGACAAAAAATCTGAGATAAAAAAGAAAGTAGTATATTTTCATATATTTCATACAGCAAGCCCACAAAGGCTCCACACATTTGTATACGGAGTTTGTACCGGACTTTTAAAAACATAGTGTTGTGTTTATTGCGTATTTACCATTTCATCCCAACAAATTAGGAAAAGTCATATAGAGCGAACATGAAAAAATAAGAGTAACTGGTTTTTAAGAGATGTCAAACATTGAATAATAATAAAATTATTCATAATTAATTAATAATAAGAGCCACGTAATGATTGACCATGTGTTCTGTCCTGTCCCCCCCCCTCAAACTGTCGTCTGACATATGCTGAAATATAAAATTTGTGTTTTTAAATGTAAAAAATAGTTTTTAAATGTATTTTGTAAACAGGGGTCAGTAAACAAGCCAGGTCAGTGTTTAACTGGAAAGTATAATGACGGTAAGGATGCATATTTGAAATACTTTAACTGTTTGAATGGCAGTTAAAGGTTGAATGCACAGCTACAGACTCTTCAAAATAAAGAGTTTTCAACAAAACAAGCGGCTAGCCAGAATGTGCAATCTCATAAACGAGTCTGGAAGCTCTTCTGAAATAGTCAATAATCTGCTATTCATTTTACTATTATCTAAAGGGTTAAATCATTCAGAATAGTTATTTGACCCAGGTCTAAATGCGGCAGAAAAGGTTCCTGAGTGAACAGAACCGCTGGCAGCCGTTCACCTGCCCCAAACCCCTGTGAATTGTGTCAGAAAAGGAGCCTTTTTTTTCTCGCCAAGATAGTTTCATTGGAATGCGTTTACCGCCACTCGCCTCAGAATGTCCTCGAGCTGGTGACCCGCGCCATCTTTATTGCTCTCGCGTTCCTTCCTCCACTGTTGACCTTTGGCCCCTCCTCCCCTCCCTTATTGTCTAGGCCTTCGCATTCGTTATTACGGCAGCGGTTGCCATGGCGTCCTCGGTCGAGAAAATCGAACCGGTACCGGCTCAGCCCAGCTGAAAGAGCAGTCGCTTGCATGTAAAACCCTCTAATGTTTGACTGCGGTTGAGGTTTCCGTAGAAACGATTGAGAAAGAGAAGAAGGGGTCGGACTGAAAGGGCCTCGGGGGCCCGTGCCAAACATTGGATTCCTTTATTTTCACTACAAACGAGAGAAAATGGTGAAAATTTCAAATAAAGGAAGCAGCCAACAGCAGAGGAGAAATAGCATGAGTGATTACACGGGAGGTTAAGAGCTATAAAACCTTCGGCAAAAACAAGTCCTATAAACGCAGCTCTGTAGCCCATCGCGGGCCTTTTTTTACGATCCGGCACACAGAGGGCCTCTGGTCAAGGAACAATAAAAATACCGCCATCCCCGCCAGCGCATTTCAGCGCAAATATTGATCTCTTCCACAGAGACCCATTTACACATAGTCATGGAGACATTATAGGGCTGCCGTTCAACATGAAACACAGTAGAGCCACCTCTACACACTTAACAGCTAACTCAGAACTCAGGACTGCATGATTGCCATGGAAACCTCTGCCACAATGTATTTGCCCCCCCCTCCGACAACTCCCCCCCCCACTCCGACACCCCCACCCAACATCTACACACTTCTCAATCCTGCCAACCAGCGGAATGATGATGCCTCAGAATGTTATGGGATTTGGGGTAGAAATGGTGTTTTAGAAAATATCAAAGTGAAGCATCCCCCCCGGGGTGGCGGAAAGAAAGGGGGGGGGCGCTGGAGAGAGAAAGAGAGGAGGAGGGGGCGCTGGGGGCGGGGCCGCGCGAGCAAATTGCCTCCAATTACAGAAGAAAAGAAGCCAGTTGGAATCACTGTGGCCCCCTTTCACAGGCCTGCCATTCATTGAGTGTGTCTTTGGGCCAAAGGCAACTTGTTCGTCAAAAGAAAGAGAAGTTTTGGGGGGGAGCGGGTGGTATTTATATTTTTCCACGCATTGAGAATGTTCCAGAAAGATCAGGATACTCTCTGACCCCCATCATGAGCTTTCCAGGCTTGGATGCGGCTTCCGTTTCTGCACAAAGCGTTTGCTCTGGGAACTGGATACAGGACCAGAATGTGGTCTCCCTACATACGTCTTCTACCTCTCTCTCTCTCTCTCTCTCTCTCCCCACGTCTCCTTTAAGTAACACACTCCTCTAATGAACAGTACATTAACCCTCCCCTAACTTTAGGGTTAATCAAAGCACTATTGTTGAAAAATGAACAGTTGAGAGGTTGGGAGAGTCGGACGAACCTTAATGTGTTGGCACCACCCACGCGCCTAATACATACGCCTAATTAGGCAGAGGCGGACCAGCATTGCAGACACGCCCACTGATTCACACTCATACGCTGCTGAAGAGGAACTGCCACCTGTAACCACCCGCTCTGAAGCCCCGCCCACACCCGTCTCGCCAGCCCCTCCCCCCCATCCCGCTGCCTCAGTCGCCAGTCCCCACCCCGCCACAAGCGTGATTAAATTGGGGGGGGGGGGGGCTGTGAACGGCGCGTCGAGGCCTGAAAGACTGCTGGACAAAGCGCTCGGCCCGTGAGCACCGGCGCACATCAGCGGAGGACTGGAACAGAAAGACGCGAAGGAGCGCCAAGGCTCCCGCTGTGGCGGCCTGTGGCGGCCTGGAGCCCGGAGGCCCGTCTCGCGCGAGGCTGAGGGGAAAACGGGGCGTGTTTGATTACAGCTCTGAGGGTCAGCATTTCCCCACTGCCCCCTGCAAGCTCCAGCAGGTGGCGCAACAACACGCCAGCAATGTAGAATCCTCCCCTCATACCCCCCTGTAAGAAACACTGCAAGGGGTTCCCCTCCCCTACAGAACCAGGCCTGAATGCAGCAGCAGGAGATTGGATTAATCCCCCCCCCCAAAAAGCAGGGGTCTGGGGGGGGGGGGGGGGGGGGGGGGTCAATTATCCACAACATTCATCCGTCTTCATTTCCAAACTGCTTAGTTTGCCTAGCTCTAGCCCAGCAGGGCACAATCCCATCACCACCGTAGACCGACGCAGAGAGGATGGGCTAGCTGCTGCTACCAGATTCCTGTTGAATGAATGCGCTGTAATGGGAGCTTACTGGGTCAGGGAACTAACTCTCTGGGGGCCACGGGGAGGTAGGGAGTAATAGACTGTAGCGCCGGTCATGTCATGCGGAGAAATGCGCGCAGCGGCTAACGTGCGCCAGGGGCTCGCGCAGGCTAGCATCAGCGGCCAGTGACCCGTCGCTAAGCTAAACACAAGCCTGCATGCCGGGACTCTAATTGATTTTTACTTCCAGCAAAGATTGAAAATGTTTTTAAGAAAGGGGCGAAAAAGACCACATTCCACGCAATTAGACGTTCATGGCCCATGAGTCATCCAGGAAGAGCAATAAACCTGTTTTTATGGAGGACTGAAGGCCACTGGAGAAAGAAAAAAGCATGTGTAATATTTACATACATGTAGTATGTGTAGCGCATTGCTACGCTAACCCTGACAGCACTACGACAATTTCAGAATGCATATAAATTCAATCTGACAATATTTATAGGCATACTGGAAAGTATTCATTGTAAAAATACATTTGTAAATTAACTATGGAAATGAAATCTGCTTTTTTGTAGAGTATTGACTATTGATTCAGTATTGACTATTGATTCAGTATTGACTATTGATTCAGCCAAATTCTGCACTTTTCCACACCAAAGCAACATCAATAACAAATGATAAAATAATTCATTTAAAATGCCACCTTTTGGTTTAATCTCCAGTTTATTGTTTTATTTTACAGAATGTACTGCACAATATCAGTTCTCACTCTGGTACAATGGTAGAGATGGATTGCGCTGGTTTGCTCCAATCAGAGTGGCCGAGCCATTGTACAAGCTCTGGCCAATCAGAGTGGTCGAGCCATTGTACAAGCTCTGACCAATCAGAG
The DNA here is from genome assembly GCA_022702515.1 of Ilyophis sp. 1 JC-2022. Lineage (NCBI taxonomy): Eukaryota > Metazoa > Chordata > Actinopteri > Anguilliformes > Synaphobranchidae > Ilyophis > Ilyophis sp. 1 JC-2022. Next base: position 111,658,341 of record CM040394.1, on the reverse strand, counting down.
TGGCCGAGCCATTGTACAAGCTCTGGCCAATCAGAGTGGCCGAGCCATTGTACAAGCACAGACCAATCAGGAGAGTGGCTGAGCCATTGTACAAGCACAGACCAATCAGGAGAGTGGCTGAGCCATTGTACAAGCACAGACCAATCAGGAGAGTGGCTGAGCCACTTTAATGATAATGCTGAAATGTGGAAAAAAGTTCTGATAATTATAAATCCAAACCTGTGAGAGAGAGAATGGGGGTCACATCTATTGAGACCCAGTGAGTTTTGTCTACGGCCAGCGGCAAAGGCCTATCCTATCCTATCCTATTCATGAAGGTGAGGGAAATATTTAAGGGAGATTTGTCATTAAAATGGGGGACTTTTGTAACTTTAGTGATGATAGTGTGGAGAGTCCTGGGAATGTGTTCAGTGTGTTCAGTAGAGCAGTACAATTACCCGCTATGTCTTTACTCTGCCAATACTCAGTGTGTTCAGTAGAGCAGTACAATTACCCGCTATGTCTTTACTCTGCCAAACGTGCTCAATTTGTCAAATTGTCACACTTGCGCATGCACTTGTTAATTGAAGAGCTAGCTGGCATTTGGGACATTTGTTGGTGTTTTGGCTAAAGCGGTTTACTTTTATAAAGCACGTATAAATTAGATTTGGCTCACAGGCCTACTCTTCCAATGCATCTGTTATTTCCATAGAGAAGCGTAGAGAAGCATTTGGCGTAAGAAGCGAGCTGACAGTTTGATTTCTTAATCGTTGGCTTTTCTAACCCTACTGTTGAAATCCTCTTGATGACCTCACATCATGCTGTGAAAAGTAAAAAAAATTTTTTTTTTTGCTAAGTTTTATTTATTTAGTTCAGATTCCGGTCTCCTGATCCCAGGATGGTTTGTGAAAACCTGAGGCGGTTACAGGTCACAGTCAGCGGCCGCTAGCCAGTAGCGCAACCCCGCGGACCCAGGGCGTTAACGCAGAGGACGATAAAGGCAGGAAGCGTCGCCAAAGTGAGGAAAGAGAAAACGCGTGTCGTCTCTTAACGAGGTCTTCTGCCCTCTGTCACACCGACCTTCCCTTTATCCTCTTAAGACGCTTAGACAACCTGCTGCAGGGTCGTGCTAAGCCCCTGTCCGACACTCTTTCAGGCCTTTGATGCCTTTGATGTGATTGGAGAGTAAGCCCTCAGTATAACGGCTCAGGAGCCGCAGGTCACTCACTCACCGTAGTCTTTCTTGCAGTATTTCTTCATGTTGATCTTCAGCTTGCCTTTGGAGGCCTTGCAGTACGAGTCACAGTCTACAGAGAGAGAGAGGGAGAGAGGGAGAGAGAGAGACAGAGAGAGAGAGACAGAGAGAGAGAGATAGAGGGAGAGAGAGAGAGAGGGTGGAGGGGTGGGGAAGAGAGAGATGCGTTAGGGTGTATGGGAAAAAGAGGGATTCTCAGCTGACGGAACGCACTGGAACATAAACCCCCCCCCCCCCCCGCCTGAGACGTGTCCATCTGGGGCCGACCGTGCCACCTAACAGGGCCTAGGGAGCGCTGGAGAAAGCACCTTGTTTTGTTGTAGGAATGCGCTAACAAAGGCGACCCCACCCCCGATCAGTGCCCCGGCCTTCTGGCCACGGCCCCCCCCCACACACCCCCCTCCAGTGAGGGACCTTTTGGGCGTGGCTATTGTGCCACCCAGGAGTCCCAGAAACCCACGACCCCCCACCGCCCCCCCTGATTAAGGCCTATACAGCCCCGGCTTGTCGTGTCACCCCAAGCCCCTCCACCACTGCCCATCTGCAACCCTGGGCCATGTATGACATCACAGTTTCGGGAGACGGGGTCACTTTGGTGTACAAAGAAAGGTCAAAAAAGGGGGGCGGAGGGCAAAATTAGCGTCCAATGAAAATTAACGAGGCCATTTTGGTGTCCACTCTTCGCCGGTCAATGAATAAACTGCTCCCATTGGCTTCCAATCATCAGGGTGCGGCGCCCACAGTCAGTGGCGTGAAAGCCCACAAATTTATGAGGAGTCAACTTCAGCTTCTAAATATGTCCCAGCAACACCCGCTCTGCACAAACCTCTGCAAACAGACCAGACCCAGCCCGTGGGAGCAGAATGGATCAGACCCAGTCCGTGGGGGCAGAATGGACCAGACCCAGTCCGTGGGGGCAGAATGGACCAGACCCAGTCCGTGGGGGCAGTTTAATGATGAGGCAAGATGGAAAAATTAAGAGTTTCTTTTTCTTTTGTCTTGGACTCAAAATACAGTAACTACCTCACTTGAAGTTGGAGAGAGAGAGAGACGGAGACAGAAATAGAGAGAGTGATAACATTAGACAGTGAGGGGGAGAGAAGGGAATGGAGAGAGGAGAGATAGAGTACGAGGCAGAGCGAAAGAGGTATGGGGAAAGAGGGAGTGATAGCAAGAGAGGGAGAAAGAGAGAAGGGGGGGCATTTGAGGCAGTCTGAATATGAAGAAACTTCATTGTTTTGCCCTCAATCTCCTGCTCTTTATTTCCTTTTATATTCTGTGTGAATGAGGTTGCCTGGGTAACGATGGAATGAGAAAAAATCCACCCCCCCCCCCTCAAAAAAAGGGGGTTTGGGGTGATTGGGGAAAAGGGGGGAGGAGGTAGAGACAACATTTCTGGTAAAACCCAAGTCAGGGCCCAGGACAGTGGAGAGGGGGAAAAGCGAGAGAAATCCCAAAGTAAATGAAAGTGACGAGTCCATATCGGTCCCGGCTGATTTCCATGTAAATGAGGAGTGTCGGAAAAGGACATTTTGTTTTCCAACCCAAGGGGCCGGTTCCACGCCGTCATGATACTTCGCTTTGATAGCTCTCCTTCCCCCATTGACGGACCCCAGCACCGTTGAGAGCACCCCGAAAGCTCCCATTGAGGGGCCAGTACCCCCACGGCGCAGACAAACGTCCTCTTTGTGTCAGCTCTTGGGTTAAGGGAAGTGGGGTTTTTATTGACCAGCCTACATTGGACTTACCCAGTTTCAGAGACATCGTCTGGGCACTGAGCTCCAAACACTCAATCCCTATGTGTGTGTATGTATGTGTGTGTGTGTATGTGTTACATACTTAAGTGTGTGTATGTATGCACATTGTGTGTATGCGTGTGTGTATGTGTGCATGTGTGTGTATGCGTGTGTGTATGTGTGCATATGTACGTGTGTGTGTGTGTATGCGTGTGTGCATATGTACGTGTTACATACTTAAGTGTGTGTATGTATGCGCGTTGTGTGTATGTGTGTGTATGTATGTGTGTGTATGTGTATGCGTGTGTGTGCATATGTGTGTGTGTATATATGCGTGTTGTGTGTTACCTACTTAAGTGTGTGTAATGTATGCATGTTGTGTCATGGTGGTGTGTGTGTGTGTCTGTATGTACATGTTACATACTTAAGTGTGTGTATGTATGCATGTCATGTGGTGAAGTGCGTGTGTGTTGTTGTGTATAACCTATATGTTTAATGTGTGCGTCATTTTAATATTAATATTATCATTTCTATATTTAAACATTATGTTCAAGAAGAACACCTATAGTCTACTCTTTATCACTGAGCAGGCATGTATCACAAATGAACTGAGCTTAATTACCGTACCAGCTGGAGTCGAATCTGAACATACAAGCTAAACAAGTGGCCAGGACCTGGAAGCAGCGAAACAGACTACCACAAGAAACATAAGTGTTTAAAAAGTGTAGCCTACTACTACTACTACTACAACTACTACTGCTAATAATAATAATAATTATAAAATTAAATAATAATAATAACAACAATAATAATAATGCAATTACCTTTGGCTATAACCACACTGTGTTCATCAGATTTCAGGTACAACGTACGAAGAATAGATACAAGTGCAAACATTTCACAGGAAGGAGACACCGAAAATAGTTAGCTAACGTTACAATTTAGTTGTTAAAAACCGGAGTTTCTATTTCAGAATGATTAGTCGACTCGATTGTCTACGTTGTTGGATAGGACAAGGATGGCTTAGTGAAAGTAGCTCATCATAGTTACACTCGAATTTTGCGCATTTCTTAACCTAGGCACTACAAATCCACAATTCGTGAACCTTTGAAATATGAGTAGGCTGTCGTTTTTAACGGACTATTCCCAACTTGCGGTTTGTTTCGCGGAGTTATTTGAAAAGCCTCCAGCAGCGTAGCGGGGGGGAGGGCCTCGCGCTGATGACAAATTAATTTCCTTCCTCAGCACCTGCAGCGCAGCTGTTCGCCACGCGGAGCGGGCTCGGCTCGCGCTTCGCGGTCTTTCCTTTCTTTGGTCGCCGTCCAGGCGCTGCAGTTCATTGACCGCGCTGGTGATGAGGAGGCCCTAGACTTCATGCGCTTGCAATTAAGGTAGCCTATAGGGTGAGATTATATTATTTTCAAATAACAATTTATGCTTAGCTGGGCTATAATGGTCTGTAAATGTTGTAATGTATTTGCTGAACTGCATGCCTGGGTGGTCTGACCACGTTTGTCTTGCATGGATAGCGAGTAGGCTAATCGTGGTGCTGTTCATCTGTCCCCACCTGTCAACCTGTGCAAATATTGAGATCGTCAAGTACAATATAATACATATAGCTGCAGGCACGTGCACACATAGACCTCAAAGGGGGCTTGAGCACCTGCCGTTTGGCCTCCTATAGAAAAGTGCCCTTTTTCTGTTTAAAAAAATATATTATTCTTTTTTTTTAAAATAAATAAATAAATTCTTGTTTGCGCACAGCTTGCCCTGCCGAACAGATATATTGATTGAATCAAAATATCATGTCAGAAGATTGGTGCTCCCGGGCGATGCCCTCTACCATCCCTCCTGGTTTCCTGCTGCAGCCGCAAGCGCTGTGTGGGCACCGAGCCTTTCTATGGTGAAAGAACGCACGCACGCAAAATTGCATGCATAGGCACTCGACAGTCGTGAGTCAGTCATGAGTTTCTTTGAGGCAGACATCAGGTATTTGGCCAAACAAAGTATAAATATACTGTTAATTTTCGTTTTATATTGATATTGATGCGCTTTAGGAATTTCTTGACACTATTTGGCATGTCGGGTCTATCTATGCTAGAACTATTTAGCAGCTCAAAATGTGCAAACTGGCTATCGTTAGACTTTTGCAAGTAATGTGATAATCAGTGGAATATGGTCGAGTTCTTGTGTCCCATCCACTTAACCTAAAATAACTGTCCAATCGCACCACAGCAGTTTTAATGTTGTCTAGATAGCTGGTTAGCTAATGTAATACGTTCAGGGATTAAAGTTCTCCGTCGCTATGATGATGCAGCACAGCACTTAAAGGCGAATGAGAATTGCGTTTAATGTGATGTTTAACTGTAGCATAAATATATGTATACATTTAATGGGCTATTTTTTGTTATCCTTTACATTTCAATAGGCTGCATTATTGAAATGGGATTTCATGTAATTCATTGTTTGATGAGTTGAAGTGTTAATAATTTGAACGTTAAAAGCAGTAGCGTTAACCTATTTCCACGAATCCACACTGACTGAGTGTGAAAACCCTATATTTCATTTGATTAGCTTTTCATATTTGTCAATGTCGTTTTAAAAGCAACATTTTGAACACCCTGTTACTACGTTTATATTGTCAATTGAAACGAGCTGAACACGTTTAAGAAGGTCAATTAAAAAGGCTATTTTCCATATGTCTTGACTCTTCTCTGTTGAATTAATCTCAGTCAACTCTATGTTAACGTAAAGCGCCCTTATGAGGATTTTCACAAAAGTGCAAAGCATTGTGAGAAGGCAAGAACGAATACGGGTAGACTTTTATTTTATCGGTTGCTATAGGCCTACTGGCTAGGAAGGTGATACATTTTCCAATCATTTTGTAAAACAATCTACAACATATTTGAACAACATTTTGTAATGAATACGTAAGGTTAAATTATCCTAATCATACTTCTGAAAGGTTAATAATTTAACACTGATTTAAGTGATTAAGTGAGTAATTCAAAGTAATATAACGCATTACCAGTATATAATATAAGCTTTACTTTAAAAAAAAGTAAATAGTAATATGTAATATATTGCAATTTTCCAGTAACGCCCCAACTCTGCCCACAGTACATCTAAGAATAATAATCAACGTGTGATTTTACTTGACACAATTCGATAACAAAGTTATAACCCAGTTGTTTTACTCATCGGAGAGTCAACACTTAATGAGGACTATCCAGTTGGAGCGAGCAGAGAATGATTTTCTCTTCACGTAGTGTCAGTCCAATAGGCTATATTCAGCAGCTCAATGTTTTTTTTATTTTTTATAAACCAGTTTTTTAGGTACACATAAAAATTTCATGAAATTTATGTGCCAGAGTGCATGAAAAGGCATCAAAATAGAGGTTGTTCATCAAAAATTTCTGCCCGGGGGAGGATGCCCGCGTACCCCCCTACACAGGAGGCTGAGCCCCTTACATCTTTACATATGAAAAATTACGCTGATAGTCTCTAATATTTACATAAAAGCATAGGTTAAATTCACTGTTTTATAAATTGCGTGTTGGGACCTTAACTTGACCAAACAAAATTTTAGTCGTGAGATTTTTTTTCAGGGATTTTTTTGCTTTAATCCCTGTACATTAGCTAGCTAAGGTTAGCACACTCTCTCTCTCTCTCATTAAAGAAAATAAATGTTCTCTAATATCATAATTGATCATTAAGATCACACATGTTGACTGGGGTCTTCTGGTAGGCATACAGGCTAATGGACTTAAACAGTAACTGCATAATTTTGATTGTAGGCTTCTAACTTAATAACCATTCATTCTACTGGATTGTTGTAGGGTATGCTCATAGATTTTCATCAATGACAGCCTACAGACAGGCCCCCCTCCCTCTACTGTGACAGGAAGGCATAGCAGGTACATAGTTATCACAATTTTTTTTTAATATAGTTATTGTGTGTGTGTGTGTGTGTGTCACCAAGCAGTGATGGTACCATTTTATATGCTGGCTTACTTTAGGGGGGGGGGGGGTGTAGTAGTAGTAGTTTTATTTGTTATATGAACTGTATACAGGTACACAAAGCAATATCAGCATCTTCTTATTGCCCGTTATTACTAAAGAAATTATGCCTTCTCTGGAGAGGTGGTAAGAGACGAATATGGAGGCGAGAGAGGCAGCCATGCAGCCAGAGGAAGTGCATCTTTGTCAGCAGTATTAAGCTTAGCTTCTGCAAGTGAGGATGTCAGTCAGAGGGCTAGGTAAGAGTTGGGCTGGTTAACATGTGAGGAGAATTTACTGAAATAGACCATGTCTTTGCATGTATCATTATTGAACTGTCATGTGGCAGTGTTTGAACCAACCTCAGTCATGGGTTTGTTTTAAATACATACATTTGAATATCCCTTTAACAGTGTCGCAAAAGTACTCATTCCAGGCATATATTTATTTAATTATTTGCAAAAAAAACGCAGACGTGCCCTTTTATAAATTTGGGCCCCTGCCCCTCTAATATCCTCTGCACGTCCCTGTATAGCTGTATGGGCAGGCAGCAATGAGCCAGTTTCCACTGCAAAGCCGAAAACGACTGAGTGACACACGAGTGTGCACGGACTTCCTGTCTGTGTTCTGTTCTCACCTGTTGGCTCCTCTGTGCTGCTCACGCTGGTTGTCGGGGGAGCCACAGGAATCTCTGTATTCAAAGAGGAAAATATGGCAGACAGCACAAAAAGTTACAATAAGGATCACAGTTTAAGCTAAATCACGACTGTGAGCTGCAAAGGCGAAACCGTTTTTGTAATTCAGTCAGCATAGCCATGAACATGCAAGGCAGGTGTTTATTTAATATATGGCATTTTCTGTTACAGCGTGAGAACATGCTCCAAAATTTTGAGGTGTATACGAGAAGCGCTGACCCAGCGGTGAGGTATGTTTTTAACGCCGGGGATAATATCTGCATCTCTGAACCGGCTACACATTTTTATAACAGCAGGTTTGCATCGGTGCAAATGAATGAACTGGCCCCCCGGAGTTTGTGTGCAAAGACTTGACTCTTTCAGTCCCTTGGTCTGCAGGAAGTTGTCACTGGTGGCGGTCATGCACACAGGAAGCTCTTCCTATTTCCAGAAGAGCAGGTAGGTAACAGTAAAAAAAAACACCTTGTACATTGTTGGCAGAGAAACCCACAAGACAGTGCAAAGCATACCAGACAGAGAAGGCAGTGGTGCTCAACAGAGAAATCAAACAACGGATAGACGGGCTTAAAAAAGAAGGCAAAGACACAGGCAGCCAGGCCATGCAGGCTATAGGAGTGTGTTCAAAGTGAGAAAGAAAGAATCAAGTCTTCCCACAAATTGTTGCTGCAGTTAAAGAAAAATGGATATACCGTGTATATACTGTATATATATATATATTCTGTATACTGTATATTCTGGTAATAGAGCATTGTGGAGTATATTTACTCTCTTGTGCTTGGAAAATGTGTTTCGTCAGTTAAGGTTGTCAAACAAAACACCATTTTACATTTGTGAAGTGAGTGTTTCTTAGTATGTGGCTGGACAGGCCCCTGTCTTTCCTGTCTTTTCTTCCAACTGCTCAATTAATTAGGTTTGATTGAGCCATTAATTGGACATGGATTTTAAATTGTTACTAAGCCAAAAGTCATTCAGGAAAAAAATATTTTGGAAGGTGTATGATTGGAAAAATATAAAATGGGTTTCGTCAACAGACTTAGTAAATTCATGCCATGTAAAGTAATTGGTACATGTTTTATTGAAGTTGTTTCTATATTCATTTTTCAGGTTTTTATGCTGGAAATAAAGTTTTGTCTTTGATAATGGGCCTTCCTTCCTGTGCTATTTTAGATCTTACTTTTGTTGTATTGGTGATACTTTCTTTTGTACTGAACAGGACTGAAAATATCTGTTTGGATTCAAATATGCAGTTTCTTTGTGGGTCTTGGCTCTACGTTTATCTGCACTGAAAGATATTAAGAGTACCATTTGTAACATCACAGTGCTAGTTTGCTACATTGGAAGAAGGTGGGTTTCCATTTTGTCATAATATTGAGTATTCAATCAAAACAGCCAAATGATCTCAAGCGGTCAAGCTCTATTCAAACAAAAACAAAAAAACATATTAATCTGGTGCAGTATTACATCAGAGCAGCTTATTCCTTTGAATAAATCTTTGGACTGCATGTTTTAAATTAACACAAAATGTATGCCGTACAGATGCTGTAGTTGGTGTTAAAACACACAACTGTAACCCTCCAGCATGGACGCCACACACGTGCCCTGACATCAGCACCGTACCCGAACAGGAATCCAGAGAAACGACTCTGCTTCCTATAAAACTGAAATTGGCAGGCAGGCATAGCTACATTTGACATTAAGCGATTAAACGTAAAACATGATATTTCGCAATTATAGGAGAAAAGTAAATGTTTTGAATTGAATCAATGAGACCTCTATTATGTCCAAGTTTCACACTTTGTGTTTGTTACATTCCAGCAAAAAAAAAACGTATCATGGAAATGCGATTGCTGTGGGTTTACAGTCTTGATTTATCCTCTTGAATCGCAGCCAAGGGTAACAGAAAGGTTTCTGTTTTATGGCAGCACAATTTAAATGCGAAAGGCACCCATTGAAAAGTATGCTGCTTGTAATAAAAAAGAACTGTCCAATGACAGTGACTCGCATTGTATTCATATGTTTATCATCGATATATCTCTACGAGCGATGCCAGGTGCCGTTGCGATAACGCCAGGCCACAATTCAGGCTATTACCATTGGGCTCCTGGTGTTTATCTCTTATGGGCTGAAATCTTCTGCCTTTAGATACCGCCAATGAATAAATCTCTGACCGCTGGCCAGTGACCTGACTTGCTCTTTTCCTGGGATTCCCACCTCCAACTGATTCGATTTTGAACTGATTTGATGATCCGTGTCTGTCAAAATAAACGTGTATCAAATAAACCGGGTTCTCATCTGAGAAAACTGCCCTCTGGTTTGAGGGAGAAAGGAACGGCAGCTCTAGATGTAATAAGTGGGTAAAAGGATAAATGGGTTTGGACATGTTGTTGGAATCCCCCGCTCTGTGCTGGGAGTATATGGCTAAGGATGGTTAGAGGTTTGGAGCCGCTGGAGCACACATACTTATGCAGGGGGCAATGGGAGAGCGGCTCTGTTGGTAGCCTTTAGCGCAGCGGTTGCATGTGATGCCAGTCACGCCATCTTTACAGGGACACTGGCCCGTGGTTTGGTTGCAGGTTTTGCCCGCAGCGCCCACGGGGTGGCAGTCACAAGCTGTGAGAGGAAGAGAGGAGAGAAGAGGTGAGAGAGTCTGCACATACACACGCACACGCATGCACACACACATACACACGCACACACATACACACGCACACGCATACACACACATACACACACACACACACACACACATGCACACACACACATACACACGCATACACACACACATACACGTACGCACACAGACATACACACATACACACACACACACACATGCACACACACACATACACACACATACACACGCATACACACACATACACACACACACATGCACACACACACATACACACGCATACACACACATGCACGTACGCACACAGACATACACACACACACATACACACGCATACACACACACGTACACATGCATGTACGCACACAAACATACACACACACATACACACGCATACACACACACGTACACATGCATTTACGCACACAGACATACACACACCCGCACACACATGCACACATACTCACACGTGCATACATACACACATACACACGCAAACACGCACACGCATACACACACGTACACATACACGTACGCACGCATACATACACACACCAATGTACACACACACGCTCACACACGCACGCACGCACGCATGCACGTACGCACACTGACATACAGATGCATCCACACACATACACACATGCACGCACGCACGTACACACACACAAACACACACACACACTCACTCACAAATACACACACATACACACACATGTACACACACACACACACACACACACATACGTACACACTCAGAAAGCACAGGCAGCACAGGTAGACAGTAACAGGTGTAGTGGTGGCAGCACAGGTAGACAGTAACAGGTGTAGTGGTGCCGGCACAGTTAAATTGTAGCACAGGTAAACAGTAACACAGGTGCAGCAGTGACAGCTTAGAACCCTAGATTGGAACAGGACTCAAAGCACCTCCAACACACTGACTCTGGATCAGTACAGCACCACTGTAGAGGCGTCTCCACATAGTCAGCATACTCTCAACCACTGACTCTGGATCAGTCAAGCACCACTGTAGAGGCGTCTCAACATAGTCAGCATACTCTCAACCACTGACTCTGGATCAGTCAAGCACCACTGTAGAGGCGTCTCCACATAGTCAGCATACTCTCAACCACTGACTCTGGATCAGTCAAGCACCACTGCAGAGGCGTCTCCACATAGTCAGCATACTCTCAACCACTGACTCTGGATCAGTCAAGCACCACTGTAGAGGCGTCTCAACATAGTCAGAATACTCAGAATGATTCTCCACAGTCAGTGTGCTCTCTCCAGCTGTGCATTCTGTCCTCTTTTAGCACGTTAGCATCTTACAGAGAGACGCTAACGTTCAGCATTAACTTTATCATTGTTGAGTATGTGTGCTTCCCTAAAGTCTTTGTGTAAAATCATTTGGGATGAGAGGCAGTTTCTCTGTGATCTCTGTCTGTGACCTGCATGGTCTCTTCAGGAGACTGGGTGGTGTTTAGTCCAATAAGAACGCAGAATCCAGAGTGACATCACTAAAGGTGGTGGAGGGCGGGCATCGGGTCACCTGTCACAGCGGCCTCTTCTCTAATATACGTCCCGCTTCACCACCTGAATTAATTTGACCCTTATTTAACCAGGTACGTTAGACTTCTCCATACTACAGACTGAGTAAATATGCATTGGCATGCTGGCGTTCAGATGTTTGGCTCCACAAGTCTATGTCAGGCAACAGCATAGTTCCAGCTCTGGAGAACCAATTTAGACCTTCCACAGCTCTGCTTTGTGTCACCTGTCATTCCCAAAGAGAGTTATTCCATTCAAAAGTCTGATCTCACACGGATGGCTTACATGCCTATTTTTTTTAACTGTCATACACAGAATTCCTTCACACTCTGGCCATTGAGTGTACGACCACATCAATTGGCAGAAATATGTAACTGTTTATGTTTGAATAGGTCACGGTGGGTATAATTTTTCTGATAAATGGTTAGATATTTCCATTTTTACTTTTACACTATTATTCGTAGGGATTTAAGTATAAACATGTGATTTTTCATGCAAAAAGAACACCAATTTAAAATAAACAAAAATGTTGATTTTCTCAAAATTGGTAAAAGTGGGCTGAGTGAGTTTTGGAAAAACTCTTAATTTGCACCTTGCATTTCTTTATGGGGTCTGCACCTTAAGTTCAGCATGAGTATACTGCTATAAGGCATTGGCCCCAAAACATATTGCGCTAGATACCAGTGAAGCTCCTCTTCCAGAATAAACAGGAGAACAGTTCCAACACTATAGCTCACCATCAGGCCAGCATGGCACGAGCCTGACTCCTTTGTGTGGAATGGACCCATGGCGTCTATTATTAACTCTTTGAAGAGTAGGTTTTTTTGGAATGTTTTTTAGTCAGTGTTCTAGAACTCCATTACTTTCAGTTACCGGTAGTGATTGTTACATCAGCATTAGAACATTCAGTTAAGAACATTCTAACCGCATACGTGTGATCTCACACCTTTAAAGGGTTAAATAGTTTGTTCGACTTTAAGCACAGAGCAGCAGCGGGACTGAACCAGGCTCTCGCTGTCTGCACACAAAATGCATGTCAAGCTTTATTAAAAAGAACAGCATGGGAGTTGTCAACAATAATATCAGATTTTACTTTCGATAAAAGATATCTTTTTTCCCTATTAAACGTTTGGCTCTCCGGACGAGGCCGTTTGGCTCTGCTCAGAGAGCTCAAAACTCCTGGGAGGGTGTCTGGGTGTCGATAACGAGGCTAAACGGCTCAGGCCCAACCTGAGATGTAAAAGATCTTGGCCAGAAGACTCCTCAAATAGAGACCAAAGAAAGCTTCCCATTAATACAAGCGTGGAACACATATTAGTGAAGTCTGCTTTGGCTGTTTTGTCATGAAAATTGCATGTTAAATGTGAGTTTTTTCTCGCACTGGTAAAGATCCACCATAAAGCACATGTCTGAAGTTTGAACCCTGCTCTCCCCATCTCGTACTACAATAGTTTTTTCCGGCAGATTAATTTGTTGGTTTCTGGAAGCAGGTCCTACACCGGCAAGTGTGTGCTGTGGTCCGGATCCTGTTGTGCTTCACACCCTGGGTCAGCTTGAAGCAAAATCGCGTATTTTTTTTGGCTTTTGCAAATTTAACATTCTTTGAGTGGCTCTCCCATATTTGTTATTTTCACTGTTCATTAACTCTAATATGAAACTGTATATTCCTTGTCTGTTGCTGTGGTTCATTTCTTTCATGTCAATGTTAAAAAACATTTAGCTTAATAGAAAGGCAGCCTCAATAAAGCTCACTCTGATGATAAAAAAATTAATAAAAATGAAAACAGTGAGGTCACTTAAAAAAGCAATGGTTTTAAAGCCCATGTTACTGTGTAACTACCGTGACAATGCAAGCACCGAGCGTGAGTAATCTCTCAAACATCCAGCTGTTATTCTTTCTTCATTTAAAAACATTATTCCATAAGTACTATCAGCTGAAGCCGTGAAAATTGGCTTTGGGGGGGACTGGGACTTGGGGCGGCGGGGGGGGGGCTGGGACTTGTGAGACTGGGACTTTGGGGGACTTGGACTTGTGGGGACTAATAAAAAACACTGTGCTGCGTTCCTCCTTTTGCCTAACAAATCAATTTAAGTGCACAAGCACAGTTTGGATGAATTAATTTAAGGTCTGCTTTTAAACTGCGAGTCAAGGATTAAAACAAATGTTGATTGATTCTAGGCTACTGTTCATCTAGTGGTTATTGGCAGTTATTAAAAGTATATGCCATTGGAATAATCTTAACAAATTACCTAATTATCAAACCTGGTGCAAGGTGCATAGGACCTGTCTTTGCTCAAGGGTGCATCAGCCCAACACCACCAGATTATATCTAAACTACACTCATTTTTAAATCAGAGCAGATGAGAATGAATTCGCCAGATCAGAGGGCTTCACCGAGGCCAGCCTCAGAAATCTGAGAACAACAAATAAAAAAATTAATTTCTGCTCAATTTGGAACGGCCCTCTGTGCCTGCTGGTCACCACAGCGCCCCCTGTCCCTGTATAAGCAGCACTGCAACTAAAGTACGCAAAACACTCCTCCGCTGCATGAGGCCACTCAGCGGTACTACCGCCATCAGAGGCGAGGTGGCTCGCTAACCGGCAGCAGCTGGTAGCCTGCGGGCGCCCCGGTGTATTGTGGGAGTGGGCGGGGCCATGCAGCGACAACCCGAGAAAAATCAACGAGTTGAATCGGAGTCCCGGGTCCCGTTGGCCGCGTTTGCCCTACAGCAGATGTGGAATGAAGCTGTAAATCACTTAAATTAAACCGTACGCCTTCAACAGAGCCGCTGGAGGGTCTGCAAAAATGAAAGGGTTTTTTTGGGGGTGGTGGGGGTCACTTTAAGAATAAAAGCACTCTTAATGATATTTCTACGTTTGATTTCACACGCAGATGGTTGGCACTGCCAGTGCAATAAGTGCGTTGAGTAATGGGAGGGAGCGCTGTGTTTGTCGCTCGAGGAGAGCGCGGCGATCGGGTTCTGTTACAGCGTGTAAAGTTCAATTATGAAAGTCAGAAGTCATTGGAAATCTTGCTGGGGGGGGGGGGAGGGGTGGCTGGAACGTTTCAAGCTTCCCGCATAATGGTTCATAAAGTTTTGGAAATGCGAGTGTTTAATTCATTAAGAGGAACGTGAGCCGTAGCACCCAGCCCTGCTCTCCCCCCCCCCCACCCCCCCATCTGCACTCCAAATATAGTTTATAAAAACATTTAAACTGGCATCAGAGAGGGATGGTGGCTCATGTCATTTGTCACCTTACAGTAATGGTAACAGGTTCCTTATTGTAGCTCTGTTTGGACGGAACTGAGTGCTCTGGTAAACTGTGGACGGTGTTTGTTTAGAATTACATTAGCCTTTAAGACTCCTGGAAACTTTCAGGATTAAATTTAACAAAAGTGATTAGGCGGACTGCTGGCTGCTGGTTGGTGATCAGGCGTGTTTATACTTTCATTTCAGCATGTGACGTAACTGGAAATGAGACCTGGGGATGAATAGAGAGCGGAAGGGCTGTAATTCGGCTCTCTCCAAAAGCCTGATTGCTGGCTTCCTCTCAGGGCTCTCTCTCAGACCCCACGCAGGTGAACAGTACTGCTAAGTACCAGTACCGTGCAACGGTAATGTAAACCCATGAATGTAAACCCAGCGGCTGTGTCTAAACCTAGCCTCTCCATGTCTTGCACTGTTTGAGGTGGTGATTTGGGTGTAGAGATCACAGGTGGTTATTTGGGTGTAGAGATCACAGATGGTGATTTTGGTGCAGAAATCATAGACTCTGATTTAGATGTAGAGACAACCACACTTGATTTGCGTGAAGAGATCACAGAGAGTAATTTGGGTACAGAAATCACAGTTGGGGATACAGAGATCACAGACAGTGATTAGAGTGTAGTGATCACAGACAGTGATTAGAGTGTAGTGATCACAGTTGGGGATACAGAGATCACAGGCAGTGATTAGAGTGTAGTGATCACAGTTGGGGATACAGTGATCACAGGCAGTGATTAGAGTGTAGTGATCACAGTTGGGGATACAGAGATCACAGACAGCGATTAGAGTGTAGTGATCACAGTTGGGGATACAGAGATCACAGACAGTGATTAGAGTGTAGTGATCACAGTTGGGGATACAGTGATCACAGGCAGTGATTAGAGTGTAGTGATCACAGTTGGGGATACAGAGATCACAGACAGCGATTAGAGTGTAGTGATCACAGTTGGGGATACAGAGATCACAGACAGTGATTAGAGTGTAGTGATCACAGTTGGGGATACAGAGATCACAGGCAGTGATTAGAGTGTAGTGATCACAGTTGGGGATACAGTGATCACAGGCAGTGATTAGAGTGTAGTGATTAGAGTGCAGTGATTAGAGTACAGTGATTAGAGTGTAGTGATTAGAGTGCAGTGATTAGAGTGTAGTGATTAGAGTGCAGTGATTAGAGTGCAGTGATTAGAGTGTAGTGATTAGAGTGTAACGATTAGAGTGCAGTGATTAGAGTGTAGCGATTAGAGTGTAGTGATTAGAGTTTAAAGCGCATGGGTTTGGGTCAGTACCTTTGCAGGCCTTGCGGTGGGAGATGGGCTTGGTCATGTCCCTGTAGTAGCCCTCCTTACAGTAGTGACAGTGGCGGCCGGCGGTGTTGTGGCGACAGTTGAGGCAGACCCCGCCACTCTTGCGTCCGGACAGCTTGTACAGCTCCATGTTAAAGCGGCATCGTCTGGCGTGCAGGTTGCAGTTACATGCTGCGGTGGGGGTGACAGACAGACAGATAGACAGACAGACACACAGGTAAACACGTGCTGGTGAGAAGCTAGCTACCAGCTCTGTTTCTTTATTTACAGTTTGTTTGAACAAAAATCATGCGCATAAATTCCCCGATCCGTTTAACCTTTTTTTTGTTGCCCATATGCTTCATACTTCATTAGCTACTGGTGGATTTTTGTTCATTCATGGAAAGGTTTATGCCTCGCGTAGCAACTTTAGGAAGGCTTAACATCCGGCCTACGTACCGAAGAACAGCAGTTTTCTAAAAATGTTTCTGTTTAGTTAGGCCATAACGTTTTGACTGTTTCATTCATTTTCAAAAGAAAATGATTTAATAAAGAGGGATACAATTCATATTGTTTTTTTTAAGAAACCTTACATAAATCTAATCAGCACTATTAATAACTGGCAAGATTACCAAGAAAACATTGCAGGGCCGTGGTCTGATTTTCTGCTCGTTATCTAAAGCGGTTTGGAGACGTATAAGGACAACAAGGTGAAGGAGGGCCTGCTACAGGGTGCTGACTGCACACTATCGGCCAGGCTGTTTTCAGACCCTCAGAAAGAGCCCTGTGCTATCTCCAGCACACATGCCTCCTCAGCTCTTTTAACCAATCAGCTAATTGCCCCAGAGTGCTTGGCAGCCCAGGAGCTGATAAGCACCACAAAACCATTATGACTGGGATGTCTTTTCCAAGTCTGTCCTGCATTCACTCCACCGCTCCCTATGGCGGCTACCAGACCTCGACCTACCGGCAGTTAATCTGTACCTGGCATATTAAAATATCCCCGAGCCCTCTTGCTCAAATCACCGTCCTTCAGGGCAAAGAACTGCTGGTGTTCCACCCTTCCTTTACCTGGGAGTCAGGTGTGAAGACGGTCTGGCCAATCAGTAGCACTACTTGTTCACTTAATTACCTGAGAGAATATAAATCAGGTATATAAATACTGAGGTATGTAAAGTACCAGTTTTATGTCCAGCAGGTGCTACAATACAGAATATCAACCCCGAATCCCAGAAGGAAACGTAAGACAAATGCTCTAATTATAAAGGCATTTCTGCAGGACAGAGAAAGTTTGGTTTGTGAGCCGCCATTGTGGTTGAAAAGCAAATTAATGTAGCATCCCAGTGAGCAAAAGCCAGAATCTACACGTCTAGAGGGGTGAAAATCTAGGTTGAGAGACACAAACGGACTAGCTTAACCCCAATATAGCTCAGGTTTCACCAGGATGTAGCCTGGCTACGTCCTAGTCGTCTATATAACTTTCACTTTTGAACCAAATTTAGCCGATTTTCACCTGAACGCCTAAGACGGCGTTTCACTGACTTTTCACCACAAAAATGTTCACTGGGGATGAAAGGTGTGGCATGGTGAAGATTAGTCTTCCTCAACCGTGTGATGAAGGTCAGGCCACGGCCTTACCCCCTCGCCGGGCTTGTCACCACCCCCCAGTCACCCAGTCAACGTAACACTCTGAGGCATTCCAGCCCCGCGCCCACGACGCTCCCGGGTATCAGCACAAAGCATTCCGAGTGTTCCAGAGTGTTCAGTGCACGGAAAAGAAGGTTCCACTCAGAGAGACGGGACACGGTGTCTCCTACACTCTCAGGACAAAAAGGTACAAAAAGTACCTAAAAAGGTACAAACACTTGTCACTGGGCTGGTACCCTGTAGGTACATACACCAGCAATGGATAATTAATTTGAACTGCAATGCGTATTACAAGGACTCTTTTACATGTATTTTTAAAACGCGTCTTACTGATTTAATTATAACAGGCTGATTAAACTGCAGAGTGGCATGCTGAGCTGAGCAGCTCGTTCTTTGCACAGTTTCCTACAGTCCAGATTAAATTAATTCCACCGCAGAACCCACATCTGCAGACCAGAAGCAGTTTATTGAACAGACATACACTGCTGTGAGTCACTCATCCGTAAGTCTGACCATTTTTCACACTACAGAGCACACGGTACTACAGGACGGCCGGTGCTGCTTTGAGATTAGCTGGCAACCATTTGCATGCAGGCACGCCGTGCATCATTGGGAAGAATCATGAGCCGTAATGGAGCCCTGGAGAACGGCGCGGACGGGGGTTGCTGAGTCGTAATGGAGCCCTGGAGAACGGCGCGGACGGGGTTACTGGAGGTCCCTGCCAGCTTCCTCCTCTTCATCCAGACATTTTCAGAACTTTCCAACAATAAATATTTCAATTACGCAATTCAAGGAGCAGCTGTTACTTCACTGCAAGAGACAACAAAGTCCTCGGTTAAGTGCCACTTGGATTATTAATAATTTCACAAGTGTCTGGAATGCTTTTGATAGTTTCAGAAAATATACACATTTAAAATTGGTATTTGTGGCGATCTCCACCCCACCCGTCTCATCTGAAGATTTTTCTGTGTTGTTTCACTGTAACCGGTCACCCCGGCATGACATAACCATGAAAAAGCATACAGGAAAGAGATGTGCTACGATCTTATGGTCTTTGATCACACTAACCGGAGTGGACAAAGCCAAGAAAACAACTTTAAAAAAATGTATTTTGACAAGGGGGTAATAGCGTGTATAAGGCTCTTTTAATACAGCGCACATTGGAAAACAGTGGCTTTCAACGGCACAGCTGTAGGCCAGAAGTAGCTTTGCATTGAGAGACAGAAAGCCGCATAAACAACCTGGGCGTCTCTCTCTACGTCACCTCTCCAATCAGCAATCCACACCCTGGCCTGTACGCTCACAGAAATCAACTAAATTCTAATAAAGTCACATAACAGTTTTTAAATATAATTCTCAGCTTAAAACTTTATCAATTATATAGCTAATCTGTTGCATAAACATGTGACTTTCTGGAATAATTATGAACAATGTTCATAATTAAGTTATGTAGTCTTATGACTGTTATGACCACGACTTGTTGTTTAGTCTTAGTTAGTGTTTAGAAAAGAAATTGTTTGTGCCATATGAAGGACTTATCTTACTCTGGCTTTCAATTTAGAGCCCTATGTATCAGATGTGATAGATTATTTCCAATATTGGTTAGGATGGTTATGAAATTGGGCTTGAGGGAAAGGGTCGATGAGGTTTGATATTTTTCCTGCCTTGATGTACACTACATGGCCAAATGTATCCGGACACCCCTTGGTCTGGGGCTGTTTTTCATTGTTTGGGCTAAACCCCTTAGTTCTAATGAAGGCTAATGTTAATACTACAGCATACAATGACATTCTAGATTGGCCCGTTCCTGTTTCAGCATGAAATCTTATCAGGCCAGTTTAATGCATAAATTATTTGCATAAATTAATGTACAAATTATTTCGTATAACTCGGATCAAACTGTCAAACGACATTGCACATCAAATATGATTCAAGATTCAGCAACTGCATGGCCTATTTCTCACCTAAATTATTTTCAGAAACATATTTTAGTGGACTATTTAGGTGCAATAAGATAATTGAACAGGACGCCACGTTGTTCCGGTTTAAAAACGTGGAGGCGAAACGAAAGTAATCTAGTGGGTCTAACCAATAAGCTGCCGGCTGTTTCCGTTGTGGGCAACAACAATTATCCATATGACGTAGAGGTACCTCCAAAGAGGTACTCTGACATCACGATTGGGGCGGGGGCAGTGTGGGGAGCAGAAAGGAAATTTCTACCAGTTTCTTATGATATCCAATATTATTTCAGAATTGTTGAAATAATGAAATGCATGAATAAAGTAGGCATACAAACACGTTTACAGCTAAAAGAAAAGTGATCTAGAGTGTAGTTACCCTTTAACTGGCTTCACCAACCTGAATGCTTTCTGTGCTACAAAGCAACACCATTCCATTAATTAACCTGCATCTAAAACCTTCAAGCGCTCTTCACTCATCGATTTTTTTGTTAATGACTTGTAACTATCGACTCATTTCCACAGCATCCACTGAGATATGGTGAGCAAGATAAATGCTAAATGTAAACAATTAAATGTTAAAGTCTTCCACTTTCTACACTACAGAGATAATTACCTTATCAATGACCTCAGAAAGCCCTTTTTAATCAACACATTAACAGATCAATAGTAATTTTTCAGACCAATGCTCAGATACATGACACACACACATGCACACACACGCACACACAAAGAAATGAACAGAAGGCCGTGCTCTCATAATGAATAAATTAACTGGACGTGAGTTTGCCAAAAACCCTTATCGCTCCTCAGCCAGAGCTTCTGGCCTTTTAAACAACTGCAGTGAAAAATGACGGGTTTTGCCACTGCTGCTATACTCTCAGCGGTGGAACGCAGCGGAATTTAAATAACAAGTTGCTCAGAACTGTGCCAAAATGGTCCAGGCCCCGACATTCCCCCATAATAGAATATCCATGTCCCTGGTGTAGCACAGTGAAAATGGGACTGATTAATGTGCTTGAGAAACGCATGGCTTTCACAAGGACAGATTATTTATGCGTATTATATTTCTATTCCCTGGACTGTATCTGCCACCTGCCCTCAGTGTCTGTGTGTGAGTGTTTGTGCGCGCATGTGTGTGTGTGTGTGTGTGTGTCCATGAATCAGGCTGCAGCGCATTCCTCTGCAACAGCGCTAACAGACCCCACGCAGCCCGCGCACCTAATTAGGCCTCCGCTATGCTAACAGCCCCGGCACTGCGTTTAGCAACAACAAAGGCTCCTTAATGACCCCCATTACCCACGCTAACGGGGTTTTAATAGCTGCGGAAGCCCTGTGTGGCGGGTGGCCACGCCCCCCCCCACACCTCGTCTCTTCAATGAACCAATAAAACCCCACAGGAGAGGCCTTTCTTCACCACTGACAGGAGGCAATACACGCATTTTACAAGCGGCGGTCCTGTGATCTCCCTCTGATTTATTGGACCGAGTAATCGTGCGTTTGTGTGGTCCAATGAGGTATTCCCAATAAAACTGCGGTGCGGTTGCCAGGGCGACTTTGTTCGGAACCAAAAATGTTGACTCAAGGGTCGGAACGAAGCAGGGGAACAGCCGCAGACAAAGACAGGCTAGGTTTTGACTGAGAATTGTGCTTTGAAAATCTCTGAAGATTGGATGATGTGGGCGGGGCCAGTTCTGGCCCTTCCCTTCAAAGGACTAGATGCTGATTGGCTGAATCAGAGCACTTGTTCCAGCGATCATTGTCACTGCCAGTCAACAATGATTTGTTACTACAAAGATAACAACCTCTGGCACATCAATTCTCTCTGTGGGAACGCAAATTTTTTGTTGTAGATCTTTTTCTTGAATTATTCATGCCCCAGAGCAGTTGTACAAACTTCTGTTCTCAGTCATACAACAGTCATGTCTCATAACTCACATATGAACCTTGAATGGTTGTGGCAAATTCTGTTTTAGCCGTGATCCTGAACAAAGGGGGAAAGAACGCAACACTAAGGGACATAAAAATTGGATAATGAACCATTTGTGCAATCAATCGCTGTGGTAACAGGACTTCCCCTGAGCTCTAGTTCCGATGCCAATGATAACACGTTCTCTTTTGCAAATGATACCCAGGTTTTTACAGTGTGGCCACCTACGCTCTTTAGCTCTTTTCCGTTGCTTTGTGGAAACGTAAAGCAGTTGTAAGGTGCAGGGGGAAAGTATCTTACACTGATTGTGTGATAGATCTCTGGGAAATGAAGACCTATACATGTCATATGATCTACTGAGGTTTGTGCCTTTACCAAAAAAATCTGATGACCATTGGATTCTTTCCTATTTTCGAGATGTCTGTGATAACCTTCTCATACAACTGCAGCCAGGATATTAGCGCTTTAGCTACAGGCTCACACAACTGCAGCCAGTATATTAGCGCTTTAGCTACAGGCTCACACAACTGCAGCCAGTATATTAGCGCTTTAGCTACAGGCTCACACAACTGCAGCCAGTATATTAGCGCTTTAGCTACAGGCTCACACAACTGCAGCCAGTATATTAGCGCTTTAGCTACAGGCTCACACAACTGCAGCCAGGATATTAGCGCTTTAGCTACAGGCTCACACAACTGCAGCCAGGATATTAGCGCTTTAGCTACAGGCTCACACAACTGCAGCCAGGATATTAGCGCTTTAGCTACAGGCTCACACAACTGCAGCCAGGATATTAGCGCACTTCATGAGGAGTTCCCAGGCTTATCCAAACTCGGGGCCCCTAAAATTACCACCCCTGTAGCTGTTGACCCCTACCTCAATAACAGTTAAATTTTTACTCCCTTATAGGGTATTTAACATACGTGTATTGTGTACATGAACTCATGCCTAAATCGTCATATCATTACATTGTGGGTCTTTGTGAGACCTTTTATATATTTTTTGTTTTTCTCCCAAGTTTTGAATGAGCAATCACATTCATCAGGAATACTCATTGCAACCTCAAAACCTCAACCTCAGTGCCTCATCATCACACACCAGTGACCTGCTCTGACCGATAGGGTGCCTGTGATAATCCGCCAATCGCTTATGAGGCGTCATAAGAGTGAATTTGCTCAGGTAGTTCACAGTTACATTCTCTGTGAGGAGGGAATATCTCTGTAGGGGGGGGTTTGTGCAGAATGAGTTGGGCGACCGCGGTGGCTGAAGGTTCAGTGACACGGCGTGCAGCGGGAAGTTGACGGGAAGTCTCTGCCGCTAACAATTCGGCTGGGAAAAGCGGATGAGGGTCACGCTGTGAGGGGAAGGTCCCAGGAATGAACTGCAGTCATTCCCATCCTGTATCACACCTGTATTAACAAGGTCAGTTGGGTTGAGTTTGGTGAATTGTTCACAGACACTAGTAGAAGCAGATCTTTAGACCATAGAAAAAAGGCCTATTTAGGCTGAATGACCTGTTTTGTTTTTTGTAACCTTCTTGTGTTATTATGTTAGCCTACTAATTTGTGTTTTTTTTATTTTTTAAGAACAACAAAATGAATGTGAGTTTTTCTGCATTTAAACCCATGTTGTCACCTTGAACACGCCAAATAACTCAAACCGTGAGGTCACATCCTGCCCTGTGGATTGGGGGGTGTAACCCGTAACTCCTTCCTGTTTATCATCACGGAATGATTGACAGGCAGAGAAGGAAGTTCCTGGGAGAAAATCCAGAAACATAAAGTACTTGCTTAGCTCATGGAGTTAAAAAAAATATGTTCGCAAAATAGTTTTAAATGGGTTTCTGTGTGAAATAAGAGGCGTTTTATCCAGAATGTCAGAGCCGTTTCATTGGCTTCCATAGTGCAGGTCCTGTGTGGGTAACAGTGCACCAGGTATGTAGTCTTTGTACCTCCACTCATCCTGTCTTTGAAACGCAGAAATGGGGAGGAAGGCCACCGTGTTCCCAGCAGAGCTGAATGCCGCCATACTCCTTCAGCTATCTTGGCCCTGCCCGGGATTTATGGCTTTTTGGTCGCAAGTTTTAACATCGTTTCACGCTCTTTTAGTGGAACACGGTACCACCACATGCAGCGCATTTGTAGTAAAAATGTATGGGCCGTGAAAATGACTTCATTTTGGAAAAGAGAGGACTGGTAGAAGGGGGGGCGGGGGGGGGGCAGGTCACAGAGGAGGGGTGTAATTTAGGGGTTCACAGCTCCAAGTGGCAGCATGTACCGATCGCTCTGCTCTCTCTGTTCTCCACAGCAATATCACATACATTATCAAGGAGGGAAATTGCCACCAGTCAAATGCTGGTAAATTTTATCTGTGGCTGCTACGCTTGTCTACTCTACTAGGTAGGTTCTGTTCCAAATATCTAGTTGTCTTTGTCAGACAGTGAAATTGTGTGGTGAGTTTTGGGATGCACCAGCCACTGTGGCCAGTGGACATACAATGTTGTTTCCTGCCCTGCATCACAGATATCCACACAGATACTTGCACATGGAGCCAGGTCGGTAGCATCAGAATGCACACACACATACTTGCACATGGAGCCAGGTCGGTAGCATCAGAATGCACACACATACTTGCACATGGAGCCAGGTCGGTAGCATCAGAATGCACACACATACTTGCACATGGAGCCAGGTCGGTAGCATCAGAATGCACACACATACTTGCACATGGAGCCAGGTCGGTAGCATCAGAATGCACACACATACTTGCACATGGAGCCAGGTCGGTAGCATCAGAATGCACATACACATACTTGCACATGGAGCCAGGTCGGTAGCATCAGAATGCACACATATACTTGCACATGGAGCCAGGTCGGTAGCATCAGAATGCACACACATACTTGCACATGGAGCCAGGTCGGTAGCATCAGAATGCACACACATACTTGCACATGGAGCCAGGTCGGTAGCATCAGAATGCACACACATACTTGCACATGGGGCCAGGTCGGTAGCATCAGAATGCACACACACATACTTGCACATGGAGCCAGGTCGGTAGCATCAGAATGCACACACTTATTTGCACATGGAGCCAGGTCGGTAGCATCAGAATGCACACACATACTTGCACATGGAGCCAGGTCGGTAGCATCAGAATGCACACACATACTTGCACATGGAGCCAGGTCGGTAGCATCAGAATGCACACACATACTTGCACATGGAGCCAGGTCGGTAGCATCAGAATGCACACACATACTTGCACATGGAGCCAGGTCGGTAGCATCAGAATGCACACACATACTTGCACATGGAGCCAGGTCGGTAGCATCAGAATGCACACACATACTTGCACATGGAGCCAGGTCGGTAGCATCAGAATGCACACACATACTTGCACATGGAGCCAGGTCGGTAGCATCAGAATGCACACACATACTTGCACATGGAGCCAGGTCGGTAGCATCAGAATGCACACACATACTTGCACATGGAGCCAGGTCGGTAGCATCAGAATGCACACACATACTTGCACATGGAGCCAGGTCGGTAGCATCAGAATGCACACACATACTTGCACATGGAGCCAGGTCGGTAGCATCAGAATGCACACACATACTTGCACATGGAGCCAGGTCGGTAGCATCAGAATGCACACACATACTTGCACATGGAGCCAGGTCGGTAGCATCAGAATGCACACACATACTTGCACATGGAGCCAGGTCGGTAGCATCAGAATGCACACACATACTTGCACATGGAGCCAGGTCGGTAGCATCAGAATGCACACACATACTTGCACATGGAGCCAGGTCGGTAGCATCAGAATGCACACACATACTTGCACATGGAGCCAGGTCGGTAGCATCAGAATGCACACACATACTTGCACATGGAGCCAGGTCGGTAGCATCAGAATGCACACACATACTTGCACATGGAGCCAGGTCGGTAGCATCAGAATGCACACACACATACTTGCACATGGAGCCAGGTCGGTAGCATCAGAATGCACACACATACTTGCACATGGAGCCAGGTCGGTAGCATCAGAATGCACACACATACTTGCACATGGAGCCAGGTCGGTAGCATCAGAATGCACACACACATACTTGCACATGGAGCCAGGTCGGTAACATCAGAATGCACACACATACTTGCACATGGAGCCAGGTCGGTAGCATCAGAATGCACACACATACTTGCACATGGAGCCAGGTCGGTAGCATCAGAATGCACACACATACTTGCACATGGAGCCAGGTCGGTAGCATCAGGACAGGATGAAGATGGTTATGGAATTCACCCTTTCACCTTTCAAGTGCTATAATCTTATTTCTCAATTGTGATCGTCTTGCACTTGGATCTTTAAATACAGAGAGGAAATAATTTGAACCCTTTCAGGTGTGAAATCACAAACATGTGATTGGAATGTTCTCAACCAGACACTCTAATGCTGATGTAACAGAGGGGGGGAGGGTTAAAGAGGGGGTCCTCAGGCAGTGCTGTAGAGCAGCGATCCCCAGCGCTGCTGTCGGAAAGCCACAATAACCACCACACCCTCTGGGTCCCCAGATCCAGGGTTGGCGAGCCCCGTGGCCATGAGGGTACACGTGAGTTCTGGGGTATGCCGCGCATTACCCAGCATGCCTGAGCGGAGAGGCCTGCTGTCGGAGAGCGCGGCATAGTGCTTTTAAGAGACAAAACAGGATCAGCACTAAATACTCCAGGCGCTCAGGGACACAAAAAGAGTTTTTGACTCCCCGCCACGCGCCTCGTGTCCCAAAGCCACGTCTCACGCTGAGCGCACAGAGCAGAGCAGGAAGCCGCCGCGCACTAAATTAAATCAGCGGGTGATGATCCATCCAGTTCTGACATGTTTATAATCCCCCCTCTCTCCCTTTCTCTCGCTCTATCTCCCTTGCTCTCTCTCTATCTCCCTCTCTCTCGCTCTCGCTCTCTCTCTTTCTCTCTGCACACTTGTATAACAGCGCAGAATCCCAGCTGTCATTTTTTTTTTTTTGCCGTTTCTGCTGTGGTGGTGAGCGACCCTGAGCAGGAGGCTGTCTTGCTGATGCAGCTACAGAACCTGCACCTCCTCCTGAATCTGCTCCTCCTCTGCAGCTCCTACAGAACCTACACCTCCTAAATCTGCTCCTCTTCTGCAACTCCTACAGAACCTGCTCCTCTTCTACAGCAACCACAGAACCCGCTCCTCCTCTGCAACTCCTACAGAACCTGCACCTCCTCTGCAACTCCTACAGAACCTGCTCCTCCTCTGCAGCTCCTACAGAACCCGCTCCTCCTCTGCAACTCCTATGGAACCTGCTCCTCCTCTGCTGCTCCTCCTCTGCAACTCCTACAGAACCTGCACCTCCTCTGCAACTCCTACAGAACCTGCTCCTCCTCTGCAGCTCCTACAGAACCCGCTCCTCCTCTGCAGCTCCTACAGAACCTGCTCCTCCTCTGCAGCTCCTACAGAACCTGCTCCTCCTCTGCAACTCCTATGGAACCTGCTCCTCCTCTGCAGCTCCTACAGAACCTACACCTCCTAAATCTGCTCCTCTTCTGCAACTCCTACAGAACCTGCTCCTCTTCTACAGCAACCACAGAACCCGCTCCTCCTCTGCAACTCCTACAGAACCTGCACCTCCTCTGCAACTCCTACAGAACCTGCTCCTCCTCTGCAGCTCCTACAGAACCCGCTCCTCCTCTGCAACTCCTATGGAACCTGCTCCTCCTCTGCTGCTCCTCCTCTGCAGTTCCTACAGAACCTGCACCTCCTCTGCAACTCCTACAGAACCTGCTCCTCCTCTGCAGCTCCTACAAAACCTGCTCCTCCTCTGCAGTTCCTACAGAACCTGCACCTCCTCTGCAACTCCTACAGAACCTGCTCCTCCTCTGCAACTCCTATGGAACCTGCTCCTCCTCTGCTGCTCCTCCTCTGCAACTCCTACAGAACCTGCTCCTCCTCTGCAGCTCCTACAGAACCTGCTCCTCGATAGCACAGCATCCGCCCATGAGGTCGAAATCATATGAGAATCAATTGAGCAATTAATGTTGTTTTCACAATCGCTCTCAAGCTCCATTATAGAACTGGCAGGTCAAATACACCATTCTGCATTAAGCATGCACCAGTCCTGATTTTCACATCAATAGCAGGGAAAATCGCATCATTTGAGCACTGCTATCTCCAAATGTTGATCTCTTCTCCTACAAGTAATGGAGTCAGAGGCATTGCATCTGTATTGGGTCAATGCTGATGGACATAACACTTAGTAAACTGCTCCCTAGTCATACGATGGGAGTCTCTTGTCTCTGTAAACTGCTTACATAGCAGAAAGTCTCAGACTTTTATACGATGAACTATGTGGGAGTTAAAAGCACTCTTTCAGAGTTTATTTTGCACTCTGCATGTTGGCATGAGGATGAAAATGCTCAAAAATGCGTATCTGTGCTGTGCATGTGAAACCAAGCAGCAGTGACATCATCACCTACAGAAACCAAGCAGCAGTGACATCATCACCTACAAAAACCAATCAGCAGAGAGGCATTAGCTAATTCTGCCTGGGAAACAAATTGCATTTTGTGAGAGTGTTTAGTGATTAAGCCCAGTGTGAAGCAGCACTATGGAGGGGCTGAGTGCTGGAATAAAATCATCTCAACGTGATTTATCTATGTTCTCCGCGTGTTTTATGCATGTTCTCCACGTGATGAAGTCAGAATACATCTTTGGAACGGAAAGAAAAGCCAGAGATCACAAAATGTTCAGTTCTTTGTGAATGTTTTTTGCATTTTATTACCCAGAAGCACCAAACCTTCCCATGACATGGATCTGCATGATGGCCATCCTCAGCTGCTTGGCCTACGTCAGGGGTGGGGAATCTTATCCAATAATGGCCGGTGCAGGTGTGGGTTTTTGCTTTAGCCCAGCACCTAAGACACCTGCTTCTATTTACTTTTGATTGAAGACCATGATTAGTTAATTAGTTGAATCAGGTGTCTTCGTGCCGGGCTAAATCAAAAACCTGCACCAACACCGGATACACTCTTGTATCTCTCTGGTAGTCCCTGGTAGATTCCCCACCCCTGGCATACATAATAACCACAGGTGGAAAGTCCAGGGGTCAGAAAGTAAAAGTCATACCATGTGTTTCTTTCACCAATTAACTCAGCCAGCTGGTTCCACTACATAGTTCTATATGAAATACTACGGAGGACCTTCACTTTTTCAACCTGGATTTTCCACCTGTGATAATAACTGTGGGGGCAGTGAGAGGAGACAGTGAGAGGAGGCAGTGAGAGGAGACAGTGAGAGGAGACAGTTAGAGGAGACAGTGAGAGGAGGCAGTGAGAGGAGACAGTTAGAGGAGGCAGTGAGAGGAGGCAGTTAGAGGAGACAGTGAGAGGAGACAGTGAGAGGAGTCAGTGAGAGGAGGCAGTGAGAGGAGACAGTGAGAGGAGGCAGTGAGAGGAGACAGTTAGAGGAGGCAGTGAGAGGAGAGTGATAGGAGACAGTGAGAGGAGTCAGTGAGAGGAGTCAGTGAGAGGAGGCAGTGAGAGGAGACAGTGAGAGGAGTCAGTGAGAGGAGACAGTGAGAGGAGACAGTGAGAGGAGACAGTGAGAGGAGACAGTGAGAGGAGGCAGTGAGAGGAGGCAGTTAGAGGAGGCAGTGAGAGGAGACAGTGAGAGGAGACAGTGAGAGGAGACAGTGAGAGGAGGCAGTGAGAGGAGGCAGTGAGAGGAGACAGTGAGAGGAGACAGTGAGAGGAGACAGTGAGAGGAGGCAGTGAGAGGAGGCAGTGAGAGGAGGCAGTGAGAGGAGACAGTGAGAGGAGACAGTGAGAGGAGGCAGTGAGAGGAGGCAGTGAGAGGAGACAGTGAGAGGAGGCAGTGAGAGGAGGCAGTGAGAGGAGACAGTGAGAGGAGGCAGTGAGAGGAGACAGTGAGAGGAGGCAGTGAGAGGAGGCAGTGAGAGGAGACAGTGAGAGGAGGCAGTGAGAGGAGTCAGTGAGAGGAGACAGTGAGAGGAGGCAGTGAGAGGAGGCAGTGAGAGGAGACAGTGAGAGGAGACAGTGAGAGGAGGCAGTGAGAGGAGGCAGTGAGAGGAGACAGTGAGAGGAGACAGTGAGAGGAGGCAGTGAGAGGAGGCAGTGAGAGGAGGCAGTGAGAGGAGACAGTGAGAGGAGGCAGTGAGAGGAGACAGTGAGAGGAGGCAGTGAGAGGAGACAGTGAGAGGAGGCAGTGAGAGGAGGCAGTGAGAGGAGACAGTGAGAGGAGACAGTGAGAGGAGACAGTGAGAGGAGACAGTGAGAGGAGGCAGTGAGAGGAGACAGGTATATTTTCTGGGTTTTCCAGGCCGGATAGCCTGTGGAAGGAAGCTGAGCTCAATAACTTCCTGCACCAGATAGCCAGAACAGTACGTTAACCCTCATTTCCTGTAGCTAAATACTTTCACTGCCATACACCACATTACCTCTACTGTCACTGTACAGATCTTGCCAGAAATGCTGTCAAAAGCTGGATATGGCTCTCGCTCTGATACCATAGATCTCAGCCAGGACCATAGAATCAGATTCTGTTTTCTTTCTTTTTCTTTACAGGATTACGGCCCTGAGACTTGATGGTAGGAAAGGAAATATACTGCAGGTTTACCGGCCTACTGGATCTACTGGATCTACTGGACCTTCCACCAACATGTCAGCTTCTGGAGGTATTTATTGGGAGTTATAGTATTTTTTTATTTTTTATTTCTTGGAGAACAGAAATTATTCTCTATTGTATTACATTTCATTCACGCACATGGAGAGAAGTGGGGAGAGCTATCTAATGAATGCTAGAGCTTGGGTATATAATGTTGATTCAGGACATTGTGCAAAACGAATAACACAACCAATGATTGG
Organism: Ilyophis sp. 1 JC-2022; assembly: GCA_022702515.1. Taxonomy (NCBI): domain Eukaryota; kingdom Metazoa; phylum Chordata; class Actinopteri; order Anguilliformes; family Synaphobranchidae; genus Ilyophis; species Ilyophis sp. 1 JC-2022. Next base: position 111,627,494 of record CM040394.1, on the reverse strand, counting down.
TGCAAAACAAATGCCATGACCAATCAGTGACCAATCAGTGGTCATGTTATTGGTTTTGTGTGTGCAAAAAGGTTTTAAATCAGGTCTTAAATCAAGCCCAAAGGGTACAGGACCTGTCACTCAAATAACTGGAGGAAGTGGGCGGGTACCACTGCTAACTGCATGCCTATACAGCGTAAGCCTAAATTAGCTTTGGTGTATAAATAAAATGCTTCACATTTATAGAAGTCATTTTCAAGGACATGACAGACTGTGGAAGTGGAGACCTATTGGGCATTCCTATATGAGTAACACCCTCTCATTTTTTTGGTTTTTGGAGGTTTTGGTATTGATTTGATTTAATCTAAAATATACTACTCAAAAGAAGTTAAGGGGCAAAAATATAATATATATATATATAATATATAATATATAAGCTAATGAGCTAAATTGGTGATAACTAATGACAAAATTATTATTTGATGGCTCAAGAACAGAAGACACAAAACAAAAAACTTTTGATTAGACACTAGTTTACTACCCTGATGAACAAAAGTCATGCACCCCCCAAAATGATGATGTGATGATGAATGGAAAATGCTCAGCCATTTTACTGCTAAAATTGGCATGCATGGAATGACACTCATGCAACACACGTGCAAATGGTGCATGAGGTGTCACAATGGGTGTTTCGAGGCAGTTTGTCAGTTTAGTCTGACTAAGTTCGTGCTTCAAATCCATGAAAAGGAAATCTGGGTTAACTTAAAAAGTTTCCAAAGATAAGTGCAATGAATGCATGTCCCATAATAACGTGATGTCTATAGTCCAAATGTCAACCCAAAGGGGGATATTCTAACCCTATCTGGCTTAAAAAGACATACTTACAAAAATTTCCTTTGACCCTTAAATTCTTTTGAGGAGTATACATTCTGACATACTACTCACAACCACTCACAGTGCACGTGCCCGCTCAAACCATGCACAAAACAGCTCGCATTGCACATGCACTCTCAAATAGGCGGGAAACCACATGATTACACCCCAATCGCGCTTTACCATGAGGTTTAAAGTTGAATCTCACCACAGTCTGAGCCGCACTCCAGCAACAGGGCTATCAGCGTTTGGAATTGCTGCGTTTTCCTGGTGTCCGCTGCTCTCCGGAATCTACTGTTTATTTCTCAGGCTGTCGGGAGGGGGTTGTGGGACCCAAACAAACTTAAGAAAGCCATTAAAAGAGGTCCCAGGCTTGGCAGTGAGGTTTTAATGAGGCTTAGCCAGGCCAATCCATCACTGGTGTGATTGGAATTTACTTTAACACACTGCTGTCTCACTGTAGTCTTTTAGTTTATGGCATTAATTTATTTAATTCCCAGGGATACGGAGCGTGAACGCCTGACTGCAAACAGCTGATCTTTAACTTGTTCGTTCTCTTTGCCGAGTGCAAATATTGACACCATATCGCCACACAACCTTGTTAGAAAATCTCATCTATCAGTGTGACAGCGTCGCTGCATTTGGACGTGGCCGCTGAGAATGGCGGTTTCCACATGCGCGCGGGGGGTGAGTGGCGTATCGGAAGTTGATGCACGGCGGGGTAATCCCGTTGCAGGCTTACGAGTGTTATTGTGACGTTATTGTTTTTTCTGATTCCGCTCATTGTCCACTCATTTGTTATTAAGGCACTTAGCTGATTTAGTTCCCCACCCTGTCGGTGTGGAAACCGCCCCCCTCCCCCCCCTTAATGGAAACCAGATACGGTATCTCATCCCCGACTATCCTGTGGAAACCGTGCTCACTGTCTGAATAAATAAAGCAGCTGGGCTGGGCTGAGATCCCGGACGTAGATCCCGGGGGGGGAAACATCAAACCCCCCCCCCAATATTATTATGCTGTATTGGGGGCTACAGTCAGTGCCCCTCCCTCCTCCTGTTAGTTGTCCCCCCGAAAGTAGAAATGAGATCTATGCTCTTGGTGAGAGGGCCCTTGAGCGGAGCCGAGGGGGGCAGGGGGGCGAGGGCGCAGGAGAAGTCTCTCACCCCCTGGGTGACCCCCCCAGTGAGAGAGCACCTCCCAGTTTGGAGAGGAGTCCTGACCTGCTTCCATCCCCGATACTAACGCCCCAGATTCCAGGCTCGTATTGGGCGTATTTTTCCGTTTTAGAGTATTTCAGGTCGTCGGGACCTGTTCGAACACGCGCATGCTTTCAGGCACGTCGTTAAGGCATCAAAACGCCTGGAAAAAACTAGAGGAATATTTACGGAATATATGGATTATTAGGGAATATTATGGGACATTTAAAGATATGGAGCAGTACTGCAGGGACAGGGGGGTGTGTCTCAGATGGACAGGGGGGTGTGTCTCAGATGGCCAGGGGTGTATTCACATTGCGGGGAGGGGACGGGAGGGGAGGATAAGGGTGTCACGCCTGCACTCTTCCCACTTACCCCTTTTATTTTCCCCCATATCCCGCAAGTGATTCCTTAGCCTGGGAAAATCAGTATTCACTGGAGCATCGCCCCCCTCTCTGTGTGGTTTGTGTCCAGTTTGGGACAGGCTGCAGAGGGACCCCCAACAGCCATTAGGACTGTGTCCCAGATAAATGGCTTTAATTGGGGGAAGATAAGAGAATTTCTGCACGTCTCCACAGATACATGTCACAGCTGCTCTGAAGCTAACTGGTGCCCTTCCCGGATACACGCTTGTATCTCTCTGGTAGTCCCTAAATCATTATGAACCCATGGGGACGTAGTGATGCCAAGTTATTGTTTCAATAATTCATCAAATTTGTGAGAAGTATGTTGTTCTGTCCCATAAGGGCTCTTATGTTCATGCAGAGATCCACACATTTATAACCCCCACTCGTCTGAGCAGCTATAGATCCACACCTCTATCTGTGGCTATTTATAACCCCCACTCCACTCCCCACTCGTCTGAGCAGCTATAGATCCACACCTCTATCTGTGGCTATTTATAACCCCCACTCCACTCCCCACTCGTCTGAGCAGCTATAGATCCACACCTCTATCTGTGGCTATTTATAACCCCCACTCCACTCCCCACTCGTCTGAGCAGCTATAGATCCACACCTCTGTGCCTATTTATAACCCCCACTCCACTCCCCACTCGTCTGAGCAGCTATAGATCCACACCTCTATCTGTGGCTATTTATAACCCCCACTCCACTCCCCACTCGTCTGAGCAGCTATAGATCCACACCTCTATCTGTGGCTATTTATAACCCCCACTCCACTCCCCACTCGTCTGAGCAGCTATAGATCCACACCTCTATCTGTGGCTATTTATAACCCCCACTCCACTCCCCACTCGTCTGAGCAGCTATAGATCCACACCTCTGTGCCTATTTATAACCCCCACTCCACTCCCCACTCGTCTGAGCAGCTATAGATCCACACCTCTGTGCCTATTTATAACCCCCACTCCACTCCCCACTCGTCTGAGCAGCTATAGATCCACACCTCTGTGCCTATTTATAACCCCCACTCCACTCCCCACTCGTCTGAGCAGCTATAGATCCACACCTCTGTGCCTATTTATAACCCCCACTCCACTCCCCACTCGTCTGAGCAGCTATAGATCCACACCTCTATCTGTGGCTATTTATACCCCCCACTCCACTCCCCACTCGTCTGAGCAGCTATAGATCCACACCTCTATCTGTGGCTATTTATAACCCCCACTCCACTCCCCACTCGTCTGAGCAGCTATAGATCCACACCTCTATCTGTGGCTATTTATAACCCCCACTCCACTCCCCACTCGTCTGAGCAGCTATAGATCCACACCTCTATCTGTGGCTATTTATAACCCCCACTCCACTCCCCACTCGTCTGAGCAGCTATAGATCCACACCTCTATCTGTGGCTATTTATAACCCCCACTCCACTCCCCACTCGTCTGAGCAGCTATAGATCCACACCTCTATCTGTGGCTATTTATAACCCCCACTCCACTCCCCACTCGTCTGAGCAGCTATAGATCCACACCTCTATCTGTGGCTATTTATAACCCCCACTCCACTCCCCACTCGTCTGAGCAGCTATAGATCCACACCTCTATCTGTGGCTATTTATAACCCCCACTCCACTCCCCACTCGTCTGAGCAGCTATAGATCCACACCTCTATCTGTGGCTATTTATAACCCCCACTCCACTCCCCACTCGTCTGAGCAGCTATAGATCCACACCTCTATCTGTGGCTATTTATAACCCCCACTCCACTCCCCACTCGTCTGAGCAGCTATAGATCCACACCTCTATCTGTGGCTATTTATAACCCCCACTCCACTCCCCACTCGTCTGAGCAGCTATAGATCCACACCTCTGTGCCTATTTATAACCCCCACTCCACTCCCCACTCGTCTGAGCAGCTATAGATCCACACCTCTATCTGTGGCTATTTATAACCCCCACTCCACTCCCCACTCGTCTGAGCAGCTATAGATCCACACCTCTGTGCCTATTTAAAACCCCCACTCCACTCACCACTCGTCTGAGCAGCTATAGATCCACACCTCTGTGCCTATTTATAACCCCCACTCCACTCCCCACTCGTCTGAGCAGCTATAGATCCACACCTCTATCTGTGGCTATTTATACCCCCCACTCCACTCCCCACTCGTCTGAGCAGCTATAGATCCACACCTCTATCTGTGGCTATTTATAACCCCCACTCCACTCCCCACTCGTCTGAGCAGCTATAGATCCACACCTCTATCTGTGGCTATTTATAACCCCCACTCCACTCCCCACTCGTCTGAGCAGCTATAGATCCACACCTCTATCTGTGGCTATTTATAACCCCCACTCCACTCCCCACTCGTCTGAGCAGCTATAGATCCACACCTCTATCTGTGGCTATTTATAACCCCCACTCCACTCCCCACTCGTCTGAGCAGCTATAGATCCACACCTCTATCTGTGGCTATTTATAACCCCCACTCCACTCCCCACTCGTCTGAGCAGCTATAGATCCACACCTCTATCTGTGGCTATTTATAACCCCCACTCCACTCCCCACTCGTCTGAGCAGCTATAGATCCACACCTCTATCTGTGGCTATTTATAACCCCCACTCCACTCCCCACTCGTCTGAGCAGCTATAGATCCACACCTCTATCTGTGGCTATTTATAACCCCCACTCCACTCCCCACTCGTCTGAGCAGCTATAGATCCACACCTCTATCTGTGGCTATTTATAACCCCCACTCCACTCCCCACTCGTCTGAGCAGCTATAGATCCACACCTCTATCTGTGGCTATTTATAACCCCCACTCCACTCCCCACTCGTCTGAGCAGCTATAGATCCACACCTCTGTGCCTATTTATAACCCCCACTCCACTCCCCACTCGTCTGAGCAGCTATAGATCCACACCTCTATCTGTGGCTATTTATAACCCCCACTCCACTCCCCACTCGTCTGAGCAGCTATAGATCCACACCTCTGTGCCTATTTATAACCCCCACTCCACTCCCCACTCGTCTGAGCAGCTATAGATCCACACCTCTGTGCCTATTTATAACCCCCACTCCACTCCCCACTCGTCTGAGCAGCTATAGATCCACACCTCTATCTGTGGCTATTTATACCCCCCACTCCACTCCCCACTCGTCTGAGCAGCTATAGATCCACACCTCTATCTGTGGCTATTTATAACCCCCACTCCACTCCCCACTCGTCTGAGCAGCTATAGATCCACACCTCTATCTGTGGCTATTTATAACCCCCACTCCACTCCCCACTCGTCTGAGCAGCTATAGATCCACACCTCTATCTGTGGCTATTTATAACCCCCACTCCACTCCCCACTCGTCTGAGCAGCTATAGATCCACACCTCTATCTGTGGCTATTTATAACCCCCACTCCACTCCCCACTCGTCTGAGCAGCTATAGATCCACACCTCTATCTGTGGCTATTTATAACCCCCACTCCACTCCCCACTCGTCTGAGCAGCTATAGATCCACACCTCTATCTGTGGCTATTTATAACCCCCACTCCACTCCCCACTCGTCTGAGCAGCTATAGATCCACACCTCTATCTGTGGCTATTTATAACCCCCACTCCACTCCCCACTCGTCTGAGCAGCTATAGATCCACACCTCTATCTGTGGCTATTTATAACCCCCACTCCACTCCCCACTCGTCTGAGCAGCTATAGATCCACACCTCTATCTGTGGCTATTTATAACCCCCACTCCACTCCCCACTCGTCTGAGCAGCTATAGATCCACACCTCTATCTGTGGCTATTTATAACCCCCACTCCACTCCCCACTCGTCTGAGCAGCTATAGATCCACACCTCTATCTGTGGCTATTTATAACCCCCACTCCACTCCCCACTCGTCTGAGCAGCTATAGATCCACACCTCTGTGCCTATTTATAACCCCCACTCCACTCCCCACTCGTCTGAGCAGCTATAGATCCACACCTCTATCTGTGGCTATTTATAACCCCCACTCCACTCCCCACTCGTCTGAGCAGCTATAGATCCACACCTCTATCTGTGGCTATTTATAACCCCCACTCCACTCCCCACTCGTCTGAGCAGCTATAGATCCACACCTCTATCTGTGGCTATTTATAACCCCCACTCCACTCCCCACTCGTCTGAGCAGCTATAGATCCACACCTCTATCTGTGGCTATTTATAACCCCCACTCCACTCCCCACTCGTCTGAGCAGCTATAGATCCACACCTCTATCTGTGGCTATTTATAACCCCCACTCCACTCCCCACTCGTCTGAGCAGCTATAGATCCACACCTCTATCTGTGGCTATTTATAACCCCCACTCCACTCCCCACTCGTCTGAGCAGCTATAGATCCACACCTCTATCTGTGGCTATTTATAACCCCCACTGCACTCCCCACTCGTCTGAGCAGCTATAGATCCACACCTCTATCTGTGGCTATTTATAACCCCCACTCCACTCCCCACTCGTCTGAGCAGCTATAGATCCACACCTCTATCTGTGGCTATTTATAACCCCCACTCCACTCCCCACTCGTCTGAGCAGCTATAGATCCACACCTCTATCTGTGGCTATTTATAACACCCACTCCTGTGAAGAATATCGTCTGAGCAGCTATAGAATCTGTGATCTCTGTTTGGACACACAGCATTACTTACTGACAAGAGACATGGTTTCATTAGTGTGCAAAAGATTCAGGTTTCTCACTAGGGGACTAATCAAGCTCTTATCAAGACTCCATGGGTGATGTTACTATCGGAACACACACTAAGCTTCCTGTGATGTCACCATCAACATAATGTTCTCTGTAATGTCATCATCAGTACATTGTATTCCCTGTGATGTCACAATCAGCACAAACATTTCACTCATTGTGATGTCACAATCAGCACAAACATTTCACTCATTGTGATGTCACACACACTTATTTATTATTATCTCTGCACATTATTACACAGGCCAGCACAATGACTGAAATGCAACTAACCAATCAGTCTCTCAAGATTCTATTTAATTCAATTTAGTTTGTATCACGCTTTTTACAGAAAACTGTCCGAACATTTTTTAATGAAAGTTTATGTTTATGTTTATGTTTATGTTTATTGACGTCACGTGGCACTGTAATGGCAACATGTAGTCCAGCTGTCTCTCATGTTCATGTTTGTTAATTTGAATGGGTTTTGTTGTGTCTGGCTTTTATCTTTGTTTTTTTCATGCACTGTGTGTCTGTAGTGGGACGGGGAAGCGGGCTGGAGATTTTTCAGGGCACTCCTGCTGCTCGTTTTGATAATATCGACGTATTGTCTAGTCGATATAATTTTGTTTGTGGTCGTCACCATGGAGACGACTTGGAAGATTGACGCAGTTCGGTGCTCCGTTTCGGCGGTGTACAGAGACTGCGGCGCTGCGTGTATGGAGGAGAGTCATGGAGGCGGAGTTTGTGTGTTGGACTGCTTGGTGACACTGGACATCTTGGGACAGCGGGGGCTATTTTTAAACATGGATGTATTGCACTTTAATTCACTTGATTGATGTAATGATTCTGTTGGATGTCTTTGTTTGATGTGTTTGTTTGTGTGTTGTGGGTCTGCCCCACTGTCTGTCTTTTTTTGTTGTTGCTGGGGCTACAACTGAAGTTCCCTTGCGGGAAAATAAAAGTTATTCTATTCTATTCTATTATGCTCTGCTTTTGTAGCGACTCCCTGCCACATCTCTCTTGCTCACACAAACACACACGCGCACACACAGACAGTAGTACAGAATTAGCAGGTAAACACACTGGTACATTTAATACAAAGAGTTATCAGCCATACTAACAGATCATTAGAGCTTAACTCCAATAGATACAACCCCTTTCTCTGCTTAACTGCACTGTGAAAGAACTGTAGAATTAGTGAACTGCAGTGTGTGCACAGTACAGAACAATCACAGAATGAATTTGGCGTTAATACTATTTTCTATTTATTTATTGACGGGTGGGGAGTGGAGAGATTCAGTTTATTTAGATGTTGTGGGAAAACACTGCCTTCGTGCATTTCTGTACCAATGCGTGACAGATACAAAACGAACTCGCTGTCCTCGGCCACCCACATGATCGTTGTCAATTCTGATCGAAACCAGCCTTCCAAGAGCCACTCCACAAAAAGCCCCAAGCATGATAATATTTAATTGCCAATTTGCTTTTGTTCCAGGGGAATTAGTTTAGCCTTTTATTTGCATGACAATCTGTTATTCTTTCGTCTCTTTGATTCACCCGCGGCCGCGAGCCACATCACAGCAGGGGAGGGATTTCCGCGAAGCCCTGTGCCAAACGGGTTTAAAAGCCGTTTTCTGCCTCTCTGAGTTCCGTGCAGCGAAAGACGTGTGCCACCATTCACTGCACAAACGAGGAAGTATAATTACCTCCAACGCTCAAAGGGGTGTCGGTACAGCGGGAACGACGACGCTCGAATTGTAGCTGATCTGGGGGCATCGTGCACAATTACATACGGCTATTGATGCCTCACAGCTAATAAACAACTAGCAGTGGTGACCGAGGCGTTCATACTCCCGCTAGGTGGTCCTGTTGCCATGGAAGCGACTCGACCCAATGGAAGTTCTACCAAGGCGCAGCGTGCACAAACGTTCCATGTTGGCTTTTAATTGATGTTGTAGTTGAAGTAAAACTCCCACCCTACCCACCCCAGTGACAAGTCCCCAAATAATTTAAAAATAATAATAATCCGTTATACAAATGGCAAATTTGTCTTTATTATTTGCAGAGGTATAAATCCAGGGGACATAAAATAAAGGCCTACCACATGTTTCTTCCACCCACAAACTCAGCCAGCTGATTTCACTAATTAGTTCTACCTCCTCGCTAAATAATTATGTTAATTAGCAAATCCAGGTGATTGGATTAGAATACTGGGGAGGACTTTTACTTTATGTCCCCTGGATTTCCACCTCTGCTCATCACCAACACGTCGTCCTGTGTAAAGACTCACTAAAGATTCCAATGTTGAAATGAATTAGTCTCCTCTGTCACTCGCTCGGCCTACACGTTTTACATCTGTTGACCAAAGCGGATTTATTTAATAACCCAACAAGTAATTCAAGGAATTAAAACCGGAACTAATCACCCTGATTAGAATTTTTTTTTGATAAATAGATCGTAATGGGTTTTCTTTACAAGAAATTAGACATCGAGGCACCTGGGTTTCCCTCGTCACCCTCAGTTTTTGGGAGGATGTTGAGTAAACAAAGTACCCCAAAGAATTTCTCTGGGCATGACATTTTCTTATTATCAAACTCAGGGATGTTTATGAAGTAACAGGCAGACTCTTTGATTTCATTCAGAGCTATACATCTGAATAAAAAATAAAAAAACTGTAAAGACCGCTACAACTTTCAGCTTGGAACTCCCCAAACAATTAAAATTCAACTCCTGTTTTCCCCGGTACAAAGAAGAACAAAAACCAGACTTTGGAAGATTGTATTCTGGACTTTCAACCAATCTATAGCTGCTTGCTTGTATGGGTCTTATTTGTCAGGCTAAGATTCCACAGAAGATGGGATAGAATTTCAGTTTTTTCCTCCTCGCATGATGTTTGTGTATGTGATAGGATCTCTGTATGCAGATAGCATTCAGAGCATGTCAGTGGATAGTACATGCTATTCATGAAGAGTTGTGTATGAATGGTACTGTGCACTGTCCGGTGGGAGTTTCTCCTCTGTGCGCATTGTAGCGTGTTTTAAGGAGGGGAGATGGAAAACATCCAGGTTTAGTTTACTTTGGCAGGTGAGACCGCATGGGGTTTGTCATCTTAAGTGACCTCATGTTAATTGTAGAGAAGGAAGTCTGCAGTCTCACGCCATGTTTCCTGTGTGTGTGCCTCTGTGTGTGTGTGTGTGTGTGTGTGTCCATGTGATTGTGGATGTACATGCACTTGTGTGTATGTGTGTGTGTTTATGTGTGTGTGTGTGTGTTCGCTCATGTGTGTGTACGTGTGTGTGTGTACAGGCATATGTTTGTTTGCTGTTTCTAATGTCTTTTTCCGTGTCTGTTTCACACACACTTTCTATATTGCTCACCTCTCATCTCTCACCTCTCACCTCTCACCTTTCACCTCTCATCTCTCACCTCTCACATCTCACCTCTCACCTTTCAACTCTCATCTCTCACCTCTCACCTCTCCCTCTCACCTCTCACCTCTCATCTCTCACCTCTCACATCTCACCTCTCACCTTTCAACTCTCATCTCTCACCTCTCACCTCTCCCTCTCACCTCTCATCTCTCATCTCTCACCTCACATCTCACCTCTCACCTTTCAACTCTCATCTCTCACCTCTCATCTCTCCCTCTCATCTCTCACCTTTCACCTCTCATCTCTCACCTCTCACATCTCACCTCTCACCTTTCAACTCTCACCTCTCACCTCTCATCTCTCCCTCTCATCTCTCCCTTTCACCTCTCACCTCTCACCTCTCACCTTTCACCTCTCATCTCTCACCTCTCACCTCTCATCTCTCCCTCTCATCTCTCACCTTTCACCTCTCATCTCTCACCTCTCACATCTCACCTCTCACCTTTCAACTCTCACCTCTCACCTCTCATCTCTCCCTCTCATCTCTCCCTTTCACCTCTCACCTCTCACCTCTCACCTTTCACCTCTCATCTCTCACCTCTCACCTCTCATCTCTCACCTCTCATCTCTCACCTCTCACCTCTCATCTCTCACCTCTCCCTTTCACCTCTCACCTCTCACCTCTCACCTCTCATCTCTCACCTCTCACCTCTCATCTCTCACCTCTCCCTTTCACCTCTCACCTCTCACCTCTCACCTCTCACATCTCACCTCTCACCTCCTTAATTCTGCCTCACGGTTGTACAGACACCACAGCAGCAAACCGAGGGTCAGCCATCAACAGACATTAACAACAAAATGAAGACCTCAATTTATTCATTAGGAAAACATCCCCAAGCAACACCCCAGAAGATGAGCCACTCTGTACTATAAACAGATTCCTGGAATATGCCGGAAACAGGTACAGACAAGGGCAAAGCCCAGATGACTCTATGGCGCAAGCAAGAATGAAAACCTTCAAGCTCAGCCAAGAGAGGGTGCCGTCTGACCGCCGATGCAGTTCGCTTGTTTAGTCTCAGTCAGGGAAAAGTCCCTCGCCGCCACAAAACCCTGAATCACTTCCAGACCTTCACAAAACAAGCTGCTGCTGACATTCCCCTCTGCTGCCCCTCAGTTTAACTTAGTTTCCACCTGCTGCTTTATTGAGAATGTGTGCGTTTGTCTGGCTTAGATTTAGATTTAGGGCTACACAGTGGTTTAGATTGAGACTGAGGGCTACACGGTGGTTTAGATTGAGTTTGAGGGCTACACGGTGGTTTAGATTGAGTTTGAGGGCTACACAGTGGTTTAGATTGAGACTGAGGGCTACACAGTGGTTTAGATTGAGTTTGAGGGCTACAAGATGGTTTAGATTGAGTTTGAGGGCCACACGGTGGTTTAGATTGAGTTTGAGGGCTACAAGATGGTTTAGATTGAGTTTGAGGGCTACACGGTGGTTTAGATTGAGTTTGAGGGCTACACGGTGGTTTAGATTGAGTTTGAGGGCTACACGGTGGTTTAGATTGAGTTTGAGGGCTACACGGTGGTTTAGATTGAGTTTGAGGGCTACACGGTGGTTTAAATTGAGTTTGAGGGCTACACGGTGGTTTAGATTGATTCCATCTTCCATGAATGTGGAGACTTGGTTGCAGTTTTCATTTGTGCTCTAATGAAAAAGAGGGCGGTATCAGCCATCGGCCAAAACTGCCAAATATCAGTTATTGATATTGGCCGCAGATTTTCCATAGTGTGCACCCCTTACTCATAACTGACCCCTGTGTTGGCCTTCTTCCCTCACCTATATAATATCGGACTGCTGTAGAGCTGGTTTGCAAAATCGCTGGTGGATCACTGGCTGTGCGAGCCACTACTGGGGCCTGGAAGGCCACATAACAGCCACGCAGTGCGATTTTGAGATGCTGAAAGCTGAAGAAATCTGGGAGAAATCTCCACAAAATGGAGGATGTTCCTCCTCAAAACTGCATCCCCAAAACAATTTTGAGGATTTGTATCTCCCTGAAAAGCTGAAACAAAGGCTTAATTCCTAGCCCCTGCAGGTCATGTCTGCGTTGAATTATGAGTCTAAACTTTTCCAGCAAACAAAACAATAACTACAAAAAATAAATTCTGCCCAGGGGTTGAGGGAGTGGGGGGAGGAGGAGCAGTGGACGATACCACAAGAGTTTGGGTTTGGATGGTAAAAATGACTTTTTCCTCATTGAAGAAGGTCCACCCCCTCCCCCTCTTCCCCCGTCCCAACTGTGATTACGCATAACTGCACGTTTTAAGGAAACCAGAGAAACAATGCTATGCAGGCACATAGAATATCACTACCCTCCTCAATTTCTGTTAGAGGAGCGGATTATAGACTTTATTAATACATCGTGTGGCGGTGGTACATCTGTTGTAGTAATAACACTGTTAGCGTAGCTGTCAACTGCACCAGATTCAGCCAGCGGGGGTTACGTAGCATCGCCGCTATTATGACACACCGCAGCGAGCGGGGTTAGCGTAGCGTAGCCACTATTATGACACACCGCAGCCAGCGGAGGTTAGCGTAGCGTACCCGCTATTATGACACACCGCCGTTTTTCTCCTCATTGGCGTCGATCTGTCACGCTCGTTAAACATTCAACTTTCATTTTCTGAAGCACTGAAAAAACACAAAAAGGACTAAATTGTAAAAAAACGATCAGATTCATTCCTCTAATGAGGCTGTTCAGATGTATTCAAATGGATCAATTGACAAATATTAAGTACCTATGGATTTCATGGCTTTTGGATTTTTTGGCTTTTACCAATGCCCAAGAACATATGGCAGTCACTTAAAATAAAACCAAATACCATAATAAAATAAAGCTAATACAACTCAACACAGGAAAGAATAAAAGTGGCCAGTGAGTGAACATTTTCCACATCCTGGACTTCTTGATAGGCAGTTGTGACTCGCTATGGCAACAATCATCACTGATACATACTGCCACACTGTATGTACTGTACACACAGCGTGCAACGCCCGGCGACCCGCTCGGCGACCGGCCCAGCACGCCTCCATTCCATTCCTGTGTTCACACAGTTTGTCACGCAGGAAATACCGTTAAAGACAATAACAATAAAGAAGATCAAAGACACCAGAGAATAAACAGGAAAACGCTGAATCCGAACCTCTGCCATTTGTTTGGATGCGGGCATGGTTGCATGGTTGCTGTGTGTTTGCAGTGATGAGAAATAGGAGGTGACTTCATGTTTTATGAAAAGTCACACGGGTCGCGATCAGACCTAAATGATCTGCAGATGGCCCGGGTACCCAGCAGCTTTCAGAAGAGTGTAAAATCCCGGGGTCACAAAGTAAGTCCTGCCGTGTGTTTCTTCCACCCATTAACTCAGCCAGCTGATTTCACTAATTAGTTCTACTTCCTGGCTGCAGAACTGTGCTCATGAGCAAATCCAGGTGATTGGAACAAAATACTGGGGAGGACGTTTACTTTCTGAACCTGGAGTTCACACCTCGGCTTTCGGCTTGAATCTTCTGGAGAAACTGATGCCCAGGGCCCAGGCTGGAGCTCATAAACTGATGCCCAGGGCCCAGGCTGGAGCTCATAACCTGATGCCCAGGGCCCAGGCTGGAGCTCATAAACTGATGCCCAGGGCCCAGGCTGGAGCTCATAACCTGATGCCCAGGGCCCAGGCTGGAGCTCATAACCTGATGCCCAGGGCCCAGGCTGGAGCTCATAACCTGGCTGTAACCTTCAGGAGGGTTTTCTGGGCAGACACTGACTGCACATCCATTAAGGAGGTCTGCTCTGTGCTTTAGTTTAGAGTGTAAGGCTTTGGGCTCTAAGGCCTCTACAAAACCTCTGAAACAACCATTCACCTCTGAAAATGACTATAACTATGAAAATTGGAACAAAGTCATTTTTGTCATTTTTATTTTCATATTAAGTCATTTATATGAGTCCACAATGGATGAAAATATACACTGCAAGAGTAAAATGAACATCAGAGTAGATTAAATCATTTTGCTGTAAATGTGGGAATGCTGACATCATTTTTTATTTCAGATTGATGGTTTCATGCAGGCTGTGAGCTGTTAGCTGATAGCCATTAGCTTTTAGCTGTTAGCTGTCAGTGCATGGCCCTGTATGTCTACAGCATGACCTTTGACACTTGAATAGTTAAGATTGGTGGACGTGTCACTCTGAACCAAACCCAGCATCTCTGAAGCATTTTTCTGAAGCTGCTGTTTCCCAGGGTTTACAAAACAGCACTGATAAGCTGGCCTGTAGAAACATCCGCTCTGCGAGACCCCTCCCCCCTATGGGACACTCAAGGCTTCATCCCACATGAAACCCAAACACGCTCCATCATTGAACTTTACAGCCTGTGCTCCTTACACAGGTACACACTGAACCCTGCAGCCTGTTCTCCTTACACAGGTACACACTGAACTCTACAGCCTGTGCTTCTTACACAGGTACACACTGAACTCTACAGCCTGTTCTCCTTACACAGGTACACACTGAACTCTACAGCCTGTGCTCCTTACACAGGTACACACTGAACTCTACAGCCTGTGCTCCTTACACAGGTACACACTGAACTCTACAGCCTGTGCTCCTTACACAGGTACACACTGAACTCTGCAGCCTGTTCTCCTTACACAGGTACACACTGAACTCTACAACCTGTGCTTCTTACACAGGTACACACTGAACTCTGCAGCCTGTGCTCCTTACACAGGTACACACTGAACTCTACAGCCTGTGCTCCTTACACAGGTGCACACTGAACTCTACAGCCTGTGCTCCTTACACAGGTGCACACTGAACTCTACAGCCTGTGCTCCTTACACAGGTACACACTGAACTCTACAGCCTGTGCTCCTTACACAGGTACACACTGAACTCTACAGCCTGTGCTCCTTACACAGGTGCACACTGAACTCTACAGCCTGTGCTCCTTACACAGGTGCACACTGAACTCTACAGCCTGTGCTCCTTACACAGGTGCACACTGAACTCTACAGCCTGTGCTCCTTACACAGGTACACACTGAACTCTACAGTCTGTGCTCCTTACACAGGTGCACACTGAACTCTACAGCCTGTGCTCCTTACACAGGTACACACTGAACTCTGCAGCCTGTTCTCCTTACACAGGTACACACTGAACTCTACAACCTGTGCTCCTTACACAGGTGCACACTGAACTCTGCAGCCTGTGCTCCTTACACAGGTACACACTGAACTCTACAGCCTGTGCTCCTTACACAGGTACACACTGAACTCTGCAGCCTGTTCTCCTTACACAGGTACACACTGAACTCTACAACCTGTGCTCCTTACACAGGTGCACACTGAACTCTGCAGCCTGTGCTCCTTACACAGGTACACACTGAACCCTGCAGCCTGTTCTCCTTACACAGGTACACACTGAACTCTACAACCTGTGCTCCTTACACAGGTGCACACTGAACTCTGCAGCCTGTGCTCCTTACACAGGTACACACTGAACTCTACAGCCTGTGCTCCTTACACAGGTACACACTGAACTATGCAGCCTGTTCTCCTTACACAGGTACACACTGAACTCTACAACCTGTGCTTCTTACACAGGTACACACTGAACTCTGCAGCCTGTGCTCCTTACACAGGTACACACTGAACTCTACAGCCTGTGCTCCTTACACAGGTGCACACTGAACTCTACAGCCTGTGCTCCTTACACAGGTGCACACTGAACTCTACAGCCTGTGCTCCTTACACAGGTACACACTGAACTCTACAGCCTGTGCTCCTTACACAGGTACACACTGAACTCTACAGCCTGTGCTCCTTACACAGGTACACACTGAACTCCACAGCCTGTGCTCCTTACACAGGTGCACACTGAACTCTACAGCCTGTTCTTCTTACACAGGTACACACTGAACTCTGCAGCCTGTGCTCCTTACACAGGTACACACTGAACTCTGCAGCCTGTGCTCCTTACACAGGTACACACTGAACTCTACAGCCTGTGCTCCTTACACAGGTACACACTGAACTCTACAGCCTTTACTCCTTACACAGGTGCACACTGAACTCTACAGCCTGTTCTCCTTACACAGGTACACATTGAACTCTGCAGCCTGTGCTCCTTACACAGGTACACACTGAACTCTACAGCCTGTGCTCCTTACACAGGTACACACTGAACTCTACAGCCTTTACTCCTTACACAGGTGCACACTGAACTCTACAGCCTGTTCTCCTTACACAGGTACACACTGAACTCTACAGCCTGTGTTCCTTACACAGGTACACACTGAACTCTACAGCCTGTTCTCCTTACACAGGTACACACTGAACTCTACAGCCTGTGTTCCTTACACAGGTGCACACTGAACTCTACAGCCTGTTCTCCTTACACAGGTACATACTGAACTCTACAGCCTGTGTTCCTTACACAGGTGCACACTGAACTCTACAGCCTGTTCTCCTTACACAGGTACACACTGAACTCTACAGCCTGTGTTCCTTACACAGGTACACACTGAACTCTACAGCCTGTGCTCCTTACACAGGTACACACTGAACTCTACAGCCTTTACTCCTTACACAGGTACACACTGAACTCTACAGCCTTTACTCCTTACACAGGTGCACACTGAACTCTACAGCCTGTTCTCCTTACACATGTACACACTGAACTCTACTGCCTGTGTTTCTTACACAGGTACACACTGAACTCTACAGCCTGTGCTCTTTACACAGGTGCACACTGAACCTGCAGCCTGTGCTCCTTACACAGGTACACACTGAACTCTACAGCCTGTTCTCCTTACACAGGTACACACTGAACTCTACAGCCTGTGCTCCTTACACAGGTACATACTGAACTCTACAGCCTGTGCTCCGTACACAGGTACACACTGAACTCTACAGCCTGTGCTCTTTGCACAGGTGCAGGTGGCATAATAGCAAACCAATGGGAAATTATCATAAAAGCAAATGTAAGGAGGGCAGCTGTTTATCGCTATATAACATCTGTATGCCCCGGTACTGGCTATATAACATCTGTATGCCCCGGTACTGGCTTTCTCCTGTAACGGACCACAGTAGAACGTTTTCACAAAGATGCATGCACATCTGCAGCTGTGACTATCTAAATATGTCACATCAAATAAATAACTGGCCGAATTAAGAAAATAACTGAAATCCCGAAATGGAGCAGCCCTCTTTGTGCAGCCCTGACACAGAATCTCTGGAGTACCACAAGTGTGTGTGCAAATCCTGAATGGGACACTCCTGAGTGAATCAGTTCAGTTAAACAAAGAACGGCATCAAAGCAGCATGAAACAGCTCGGTACAGTTAGACTGCAGGACGGAAGATTATGAATTGAATCAAGGAGTCAGCAGGGAGTCACTCTTAAGCGAATGACTCTTCTCTTTTAAACAGGCCCTTATGAACAAAAATGCACAAATATAACTGATTTCAAATAGCACTTTAACTTGAACCCAGAGCCAGTTGGCTATGCTGTTCCTTGCCCCTGCATACGCCCCTCTCTCTCTCTGATATTTTTGGAAGTGTAGTTTCATGGAAGGGGTCAGCGTTAGACTGGACAGGATTCAAAATGGAGGCAGCTGGCCCAAATCTGAGTTGTGCTTCCATTGGGAAGGAAGCTCGGCTCATCTTGGAAAAAATGAAAGATTTCTTTCAGCCTGTGTATTTTGAACACCTCCTCTGCTGGTCCTGCCTCTCTCTCGTACTGTGTTACCCGCAGGCCAAGGGAGTCACAAATACAAAAAGCCACATGATTAATGAGCGTATTTTATGCCTCTGTGGTAATTTGCCGGATCTTTTTCGGCCTCTGCCCCCTGTATCTCCCAGTGCATGTGTGTGGAATGTGAGCAGGCTCACACGCAGCATCTGTGTGGCTTTTTATTCGCTGTGTATAAAAACCCCAAATCACTACGGTACCAAAAAAGACACTCAGCAAGTGCCGCAGTGGGGCTCGTGAGTGAGATCGCTCGCTAAAGCTGTTTCAGAACCGGTCCGATGTCTGAAATCCATCTTAGACCAATCTGTACATCTGTAATGGTGGAATGAATCAACATATGCTAAAACTAGCACTTGCTCCTGTGTGCACAGCCATAACTCTACCTTAGTCAACAAACGTGATAATCGTTTCATAGGCCTGTGAATGATTATATGGCTGTTTATGGTTCAACGGCTTTAAAATGGATACAAATGAACAGAAATTTTCCAATTTTGGGATCACCAAATGTCCCATTTGCACACAGGTACCAAGAACATTTTAGCTGAAAAGAGGCTAACCTGAAATGTTAGTTTATTTAGACATTATCTATTGTTAATCTTGTTGTTATATATGTTATTTATAAATAAAATATAAACTTATAATGTATACTATTTACACAACATAAATCCTTCATTTCCAGTATTCATCCAATCTGTAACATACATTTTTGTTATTTATACGTTAATTTTTGATCTGTGTTATTTACATAGAATGTATTGCTAACTTGTTGTACTGAACATATTATTTATTTACATAACATTTATGTCTCTCTTATCTTTCATATTTATTCTAAATGTTATCCCTCACAGAAAATCGATTTTTATTCACACATTTTCAGAATGTTTATGTGACATTTATTTTAACCTAATTCTTTAAATAAATAAAAAAATTCAAATTATGGGAAATATTTTTTGTACTTATATTGTTTTTTGTAAAATAAACTTTTGTTCAAATCCCGTGGCCTTCAAACTCAGTCCTGGGGAACCCCTGTGTATGCTGGTTTTTGTACAATCAAGGTTTTGAAACACGTGTTTAATTTCTTTCAGAATTTTTTTCATAAAATTTTTAATACAGGTTTGTCTTGTTATCATTTCCTTTGTCTTTGAATTCTTCATTATCTACCAAATAGTTCGTTTTTAGTCCACACTTTCACCACAGTCTTTGATCAGTTCATTTTATTTTTTATTATTTCTTCATGTAATCATTTGTAATATAGCAAATGTGAATATGGGAATTTTATTCTTCATGGCATGCATAGCTAGTTCTGACATAATGTGGTTTAAGAGAGTAAATAATCCCTAAAAACATGAAAAATGTAATTTATAAAAATTAACAGCTTGTTTCTGGGATTGCAAGGCTGGTTGCAATGAAAAGCAGCATACACAGGGGTCCCCCAAGGATCAAGTTTGAGAACCACTGTCCAAGCCTATTGCACAGCTTAACGAATCGCTCAGTTATACCTTCAAAAGATCATCAGACTCAACACACCAGCCAGACATCTCCGTTCTGTTTCCTCTGTGTGTCTGACTCCGCCCCCTGCGTGCATAACCACGCCCCTGTGTGCCTGGCCCCTCCCCCTTTGTGTCCAGGTCACGTCTCCTGTCTGTTCTGCCCTCAGGTGGTGAAATGAGCTTCCCGCTGCAGTCAGGACAGCAGACTGACTGTTCGGATTAGAACATCTTTAACTATCCTCTTTTTTGGGGAGATTTCCTTTTGGGATAATGTTACGCGCATAGTTGTGTAAAGTTAGTTAAGGTGTAAAGGGGTATACACTCTTTTTTACGATACTAATTATTGGTTTGATAGGTTAACCTTTCACTCACTGGTAATAAATGGGCCTCAGTGACTTATTGGAAAAACGGCGCATTTGTATTCCTGTGACCAGAACTTATGTTCTCCACTTTTATAAGTTTCTCTGGATAAAAGTATCTAAGTGACTGTAATGTAATGTCCCTCTATTTCCTCTCTACCTTCAAATCAAAGTGTGTCTTAAACTTAAAGGCGAAGTTAGGTGTTGAGACCCGATTGCCCCCAGCACGTAAACTACAGAGTAATGCTCTCGCGCATTCCGGCTTGCTTCCGGCTGTCTCGCAGATTTACAGTGAGGCGTGCGCTGACTGAAAGCTGCACGAAGCAAATATACATTTCTGCTCCATCTCTGGGGCAAAAAGGCAGCCGGAATCGGCGGAGATTGGCAGTAGAGAACCTCCCCAGCCCCCATCCCAAGCACAGAATGAAAAGAAAAAAGCCAAAGGGCAGAATCGCAGTCAAACATGCCTCACCCCCACACAGAAATGTCAGACGGCCCCTTTCTCCCGCCTCCCCAAAGCCCTACACTCGCTTTAATTTCCACGTCTCGTCCGGCGACATCGCCAACAAACAAAACAAAAAAAAACCGGGGAAGGAATGCGCTGGAAAAAGGGCGGCCTCACTGACAACATGATGAATGCGACAAGCGACCGTCCTTTATGCCGCGGAGAAAACACACGCACTGCCGATCCGCCCAAAGTGCCGCGGTTAGCCTCCAGGGGAACGATTCACTCCCCGCCCGTCTGAGCGGAACATGACATCAGTGTCAAGACTTGTGTCTTTTCTTTCACAAGCATGTGCGCGCGCCATTGTCTCCCCGGACAAACGCGATGACAAGAGAGAGAGAGAGAACAGAAACCTCCGTGTTTATTGGATGAAAGAAAGCAACATCGCCAAGACAGTTTGTGGACGCAAAAAAGAGTCTCAAAAGCGAAACGAACTTGGTTTGGTAAGAGTACCGGGGGTAAAATGAAAAGACAAGACCGACGCAGGGAGCGTTATGTTGTCCGCGTGTTCTGCCTGACTCACAGCTCCCAGTGGTAGTGTTTTTTGTGTTCGCCATGTGTGGGGTCCCTTCCAAAAGCCTGAAGATTAATTGGTCTAGTTTAGGGATTCGCAAACTCTCCCAGCTCACAAACCCCACTTGATGAATGAATGCATTTCCTGTGATCCAACCCCTTATACAAATTATATTATAACACTTGTTATATGAAATACTGAATCCATAAAAATAATAACAATGATAATAATAACTAGAATGGCACTACACCCGTGCGTGTGCTAATCTCGACCCTGAATGTAATATACATGGGGCTAAAACTTTGATCTTGCACTGTGAAGTGGGGCATTGACCGATTTAGGATTTTTTCCCCCAAAGGATTCAGGTCATTCCCCAACTCTCAACATTTTCACAAAGTTTCATCACAATCAGAGTAGAATTGTTCGAGTTATGGATGATAGGGACACAGACCAGGACAGACACACACACACACACACACACAAACAGGAGCAAAAACAATACCCCCTGCTTGCGCGCGCAAGTCTAATAAATAAAAATAATACTAGCATGTAGGCTACACCACCCAGTGCAGTGTTTAGTTTGTGTGGTTATGTCTTCAGAACGTCTATAGCGTGTGTCATTCAATCATTCATTCACATGCATGTCATGACCCGCCAGCAGGTCTCTCTCTCTCTTTGTGTGATTTGGTGAACTGGTGTCTAATTTGTCCCTTGTCTGTGCTTTTTAGTTGCCCCATTCAGTCACAGTCCAGTCGTGTCTTTCACCCAGTGTCTGCAAGATTCAGATCCACAGAATTCCACACGCAAAGGCAAGGGGTCCCACACTGGGGTTCAGGGGCCCCTAGGGGTCAGCAAGGGAGTATGCAAAAATGTAAAAAATGTGTTCCCTTTTCTAAGATAAATTTCACAAACGGTATATTCTTTGAATATACTATGAAAGAAATCTAATCTATCGGTACATGTCCGTACATACATAATATGAGATGGTCAGTTTAATAATTGTTAAAAATTATTCTGCGTTTAATATCCACTGTTTTGAAGCCAATGAGAAGAGGGTCAACAGTGAACCCTCTTCTGAGATGAGGGTCTTCAGGTGGACAGCAGTCATTTTAGGGAATAACAGACCTTGAGAATAAAAGTTTGGAAACTCATGCTCTCCTGCATTTGCGCAAAATGGGATGATTAGATTATATCGCATTATATTGTATATCAACTTCAGCATTAATTCAGCATTCTCTTCTCTTCAGCATTCATTTTTCTGCATAAGAAATGTATATGCAGCTAGCAGCAGCAAAGGTATAGATATTTCCGTCTGTTTCCATCGTTGCATGCATTTGAACAACGTCACGCGCCATCCAAATGGACAGAATCAGAAGAGTGACATTTTTTCAAACAGACCCGTGAGTGTGTAGGCTCTGAAATCTGCAAGAACCGCCTGTCAAATAGCGCATGGTTTCTGGCGCTGCAAAAAAAAAAACTACGAGGTCACTTTTCCCATCACTCAATGATATTCTGCTACGAATCTGCTACGTATTTTCCTATTGGAAAGAAAAGCGAGCTTGGATTTATTTAATGTAATGTAAATGCAAAACCGCAAAATATCTTAAAATATCTTAGTGAGTAATCTCAGGGGCGTAAGAGACAAAATATTTATCCTTCCACTACGGAGCACTTACTGCCATATTTAAACTACTGCTACCACTACGGTGCACTTACTGCCATATTTAAGCTACTGCTACTGAATCACGTACATGCAATATGCATCAAGGAAAGACTGGAGCGTGGCTTGACGTTATTATTTTATGGGCCTGTTCATTTGATTACATTTCAATGTTTAATAACTCAAACAATTTTTGAATATGGGAAATAGAATTTACTGTTTTGTTTTAATACTGAAATACAGCGAGTACAGAATTATTAATTATCCAGTTATAGCACTATAACAATACTAATAGTAGCTTATAGTTGTACTATTACTGCATAATGCCGCCTCCTCATCATAATAATAATAATCATCATTGAAGCCATTGTTAAAAGTTTTGCTGTTGTTTTTTTCTGTTCCCATGCAACTGTTGTTGTATATAGCGTTTTACGCGCGGTTGACCTTAGTCAGTGCAGCATAATAATAATAATAATAATAATAATAATAACTTCAAATCGTTAAAAATGGATTTCTGAAACAGTGCAAGTAGTTTATTCTGCACGTGACCAAAAATCGTTGATCTTTTCATCTGAGAAAATCACCTGCTGTGTCTCGCTTTCTACCTCCCTTTATTGATCAGTCCCTTTATTGACCAGTCCCTTTATTGACCAGTCGCAACCAAGTCGGTCGATTGAAAGCTCTACAGGTATGAATGAATCACACGCGTAATTGTACTCCAGGTTGATTAAAGCAGCCTAATGTTCATCTTTCTCCAAATGCAATGTTGTTGTTTATGATAATGCGTCTATCTTCCCTTTTCTTTGAAATGAAAGTAGCGCTGCAAAATGACTCAAGTAGGCTGTACCTATTTATGTTGTCAAGCACATCAACGTTTAATCTCTTATCATAACTTGCTTTTTAAAAAATCGGACTGTTTATAACTTTACTTCAAATTCATATTCTTAATTCAATTGTCTGATGTTGTATGATGATATATGACCAGGATTAGCAGGTTTAATTCAAGTGATTAAATACAATAAATCTGCTTATCATGATCACACGTCACGTGTTTTATATTGGGAAATAGACACCAGGCATTAGTAATTCCATTGCCTCTTTGGGGTTATATTTACAAACATATGCAGTAAATAGAGAAACAAGCCCATTTCTGTTTGTGCAGAAACCTATGCCTATTAAAAAACCTAACGTCTAACCAATTAAATGACTGACAGACTATAAATGCGGCGTGTTTATTCTTGGTGATGGTTTATTTATAAGCGTTACAAACATTCCCCAGGAGTTGTTTTTTTCGCATATTTTTTTAGCACTATAACTCAGTCGATTGCTTAATTAAATAATTTATAAACTGAGAAGGTTGTTGGGATTTTACAGTATTGCGACTGATAATTCAACAACACGTATCCTTGACGCAACAGGCTACCTAATGGCAATCTATTTTTTTTTTCATATTTCGGTCTACTTATATTAGTCCACCCCATTTCTGCTGACGAGCTGTTTGTTTCTGAATTATATTTTGTATGTGGGGACTTTAGCTTACCACAGAAACATTTCGCATTGTTCAACTGCATTTGCGTTTGTCTGGAAGATTTTGAAGAGCCCATTTTGAAGACCCAAAGGCATGGGCTCCGCACCAATTGCCAGCTAAAAACAAATGTTATTTTACAAAATTGCCTTTCCTGAATTAGTATTCCTGGCGCGCGCTGGGAGTGAGACACAGACGGTCGTAGGCGCTCGTTTTCACTGTCTCGTGCTTTTCATGTGTTGGTCCATTTGGCTATAGGCACTGAGTGAATATGAACATTTTCTCACGTGGAGCGTTATGAAGAAGTTAAGGGATTCTCCACAATAGGTTATGTAACTGCCATGCAGGGAAATAACTACACAAAGAACGAAAGTTCATTTCTGGGTTAAACACTGACATACCTATACATTTAAATCATATTACTTGGATGCAAACCTGACCTCCGTCATGCATGCGGTAGCCTATAAGTGTAATTACACCACCAGTGCTGAAAAACCTACCCCCGCTTTCGCGTGTTGTGTTTGTGTTGTTAACAGTTAGTGTGGCTTGTGGTGTTTGCCAATAACTAGGTACAGCAAGGGAAATTGAAATCAGGACTGTATGTAATTTTTTTTAAAAAGTTAATTGACTTACCGACACATTCGTTCGCTTCTCTGGCGGTTGCGCGTTGCCAAGGTCGGTCATAATGAAACGGTTTACATCTGTCGCACTCCGGCCCTGCTGTGTGATGCTTGCACTCGCAAACCACGTTCCCATCTCGGTCCTTCACGCACCTTGAAGCATGCCCGTTGCACTTGCACCGGCCCCCGACCTGCAGGTCCGAGACGGCATAGTAATACGAGTCTCGGGCCAACTCCGAATCGTCCTCGTTCTCGTCCCCGAAGGTGTGCAGGCGGATGAAGGCCACCCTGATGTCGGTGGCCGTCACCCAGTCCTGAAGCACAGGTGAGTTGTCAAAGTCGTGCGCCGACGGTCTACCATCCAACGTGCTGAACGCAATGAGACCCCCGGAGAGAGGATGCATGTCCGTGTGAGAATCGGTGCAGATGGCTTCTTGCTCGTTTTGCTTCGTGATGGCAGCTTTGTTTGGTTTATTGAACATCTTTTTGCAGTGCGTTGAATAGAACTGGAAGGGCACCCATGACTTGCCGTAGTCCATTGACTTGTAGATAGCCATGGATTCCGGTCGCGGCGAGCAAAACTGCAGGCTCACATAGGTGACTTCGAATTTTTTTCCCAAAGACAACGTCAAAGTGACGTTCTGCGGGTACTGTATGTAATTTTCTGACTGCCAGCACGTGAGGTTATGAGGATTGTTTAGATCTGTCAGATACGCCGGCGGGTGAGACTTCTTTGGGTCTCCGGCGTCGCACGTGTGGCAGTTCCTGCTTCTCTCGTCTCCCTTCTCGGTCACGACGCAGTACCTGCCGGCCGGTTTCCCACAGGTGCTCGTCACGCGCACTTCCTTGCCGAAAGCGGAGTTCACGAAATCGGGAATGCATCTTCTCGGGTTACCGTTCTCGTCATAGCAGGGGTCGGGCGGAGAGGTCTGCGCCGCAAACATGCTCATCCCGTAACCGCCAAATGCCCCGCGTGCCATTAAGCACGCGGCCACCAAAGTGAGCCAAGCCTCAAAAATCCTCAACATTGTATTCCGTGGTCTTCAGTGTCTCTTGCGCTGAAATATACAACCGTGGAGGGGGGATATGCTTTATATATATTCTATTTTAAATAATAATAATAATAATCTTAGTGAAATGTATCGCACTGAATAAACAAAACAGAAGAGGACATTAAGAAGCAACACCTGCAGTTAGATTTCTGTCTGAAATAATAAACAATAAAGAATTATTCATAATCAAACACGTATCGATATAGTTGTAACAATGACATACAGTTACGGAAATTATGCTATCATATCTGATAACAATATACCAATTCTTATCATTATCCTTAACGTGGTTTTTATAGGCTACACCAACCCTAGATCTTTAACACATGTTATCGCAATGCATACAGTATGCGAATTGAAACTTCTTACGAGGTAAAGAAATCTCCAGGACACTGTACCTCGGAATAACAGCTCAGCTTGGCAGTGAAAGTACACTTTTAAAATTATGCTGAAACCTATAGCGCTCTCTCCCTTCAGTTTTGCGCGAATATCGCAAGCTATTTTTTCGTAGTTCTTTCTTTCTTTTTAAAAAGTTAGAAGTTAAAGGCAAAATACTACAGAAGACCCGAAGTTTCTCTGTCCCGGTCTCAAACTCAGTGCCCCCCTTGTCTCTTTCCCCTCTCTTTCTGTGTGTTTGGAACACTCACTATCTGTATTGAAGAGCCAGTGGAGCCTCTACGGTGCTTGAGGTCACCTTCTGGGGTAACATTCAGCGCGCAAAAGGAGCGAACAACGACCCCTACTGGTAGTTAATCAATGGACAAGACGCGAGGAGAGAGGAACGCCAGGAAGAGTGCATCTGTAATTTAGATTATTTAACTGAATTTCTCCACGGGATTTGATATGATTTTGGTTTTTTATTAACTTTATGCTTTCTAACGCTGGAAACACAATGCAAAATATACGCAGTGATTTGTATTTTCATTCATAAAAGGTTATATTAAAATCACATGATTTGTGCAGTACGCCTACTTTTAATTGAACACGTGATTTTATCATTTTAATTGTTATTTTCTTGTTCTTAAACTACACCCTCTTATATTTAATTATTATAATAATGTACGTATAGTCTACATCTAATGCGTGCTTGTAAATGTAATGCGTTTAATATACAGTATGTGCTTACCAATCATGTGGTGCGTTTCATTTTGGATGTAGGCCTACATAAGTCTATGGACCCAATTCCTTGTCTTCGGACACGTGGTAGGCTACCATCGCACAGACCCTTTACCTTTATTTGGAAATGCGAATTTGTATTGAGGTCCAGTGTCCGCCTGCGCCTGCGCATGAACACCAAAATGCATTGGAATCATGTTTTTTTCTTTCTCTATTCCAACAATACTTTACATTCATAAGTCTGGCCGCATTGATTGCTTCATTATCTATTCATTTGTTTATTTCTTTAGAAACATTTCCGAGGGAAATCACGGTGACAATGTCAAAATTAATAACAGAGGACAATATATTTGTATAGCTATAGAGTTAGGCATATCAACGTCAGTGATGTGCAAATTCAGTTTGCGTAACATGGATTATGTATGGCATATGTTATGTGTGATACGTTGATTTTAGTAGGCTAGGCTACTGCTAATTATACTTTACCCATACATGTGATGCAATTGCAATTGTGGTGTCATGTTACAATTGTGTTGTTATTTTTGTATCGCTATCCTGCCGTAGATCATTCCTCACAGAAAGAGGCGAACTAGTATCCTGCTGAAATACAAGAACTGAAGGCTTTGTTTATCTCTTAATTTATCAACCGCGTCTCGCAACCTATTCAAGAAATCCAGACAACAACAACAGAAACAGCCATAGCTGTTGTTTATAACGATGTTTGTTGGACAGGCTGGTTTGTCTTTGGCGACGGATGAGCTCTCTGTAAAGGACCCTACAATGTATTTGTGGTACACCAAGCGACAGGTTCAGCCTTTTTAAAAGCTCCTTCTTTTCACCAAATCCGTCACACTCGAGGCCCGAGGAACGGGGCTCTATGCAAATACTCCCCCGCTGAATGTCGCTGGA
Organism: Ilyophis sp. 1 JC-2022; assembly: GCA_022702515.1. Classification (NCBI taxonomy): domain Eukaryota; kingdom Metazoa; phylum Chordata; class Actinopteri; order Anguilliformes; family Synaphobranchidae; genus Ilyophis; species Ilyophis sp. 1 JC-2022. The sequence goes on along the minus strand of CM040394.1, from coordinate 111,599,399 downwards.
GCAGGCGAAGTAAAGGTCCGCCATAAATTGAATTAGAGCTTGATTAATCTGTTCCAGGCCCTAGTCTCCTAGCAGGGAGTCTCTGACATTGCGAGCCGCTCTCTACTTCGGGCAGCTGGGTGTTGAGCCCGCGCTCTGCTCGCTTTCACCTGCTCATTTCCCCCATTCACGGCGTCGTAATGAGGGAATTGTTAACTGTTAACCGTGAAATAGCCCCCTCCAAATCCTTTACAGATTTTCACAATCCATTTAATTAGAAGAGTGAAAGGTCAGCGGTAACGATACCAATTACGCACACCAATCCGCTGAAAGGGTAAAGCCCAGCGCACGCAACGGGACAGTCTGAGATTAAGAGGTTTCACTAAAGTCTCATTTTATGAAGACCATTAAGGATAAGTACAATGTTGTCCATTGCGTAAACTACGTTCCAAAACTAGAGAAGTAGCCTAATCCTAACCCCCCAGGTTAACAAAAAATGAAATATAATAGAACCCTCGGTCTTTGCGCCATTGAAAATATATATATTTTGGCCCCCTGGGTGGATAATGTCATACATGTTAGCCTAATGTTCGGGATTGCAATCAGGAAAATGCCCACCTCCCTCCAGTCATACTACTGTGGATGTGGTCCACAAATAATCAAGTGTATTGTTGTCTAATACGAATTATATTGTGATTAACTATAATGTGAAACTGAATAGCCTAGTAACGAGCCTCTCATATTTCAGGGTTTCGTTTGCTGGGTCTAATTAAATGCATATTAGTCAAGTCAGTCAAGTTTATTTGTAACGCACATATTCATACAACTGAATGCAATTCAGTGCTTCACAGAAGGATGGGGGGAAAAAAGATCGAATGGACAGTACAATTAAAAATGCACAAAGTTTAAAATCAGTTTAAAAAGACAAAAGGAAATAAGATTAAAAAACAATAAAAACAGATAAAAGACTATAGTGCATGAATAGATAGCCCCGGTTTCTGTACATCGGGGTCTCTGTACAAAATAACAAAATATGTCCACGTGAGCGCAGTTAAAATAGCGAAATGTATTGCAGCCACCAGAAATTTAGACTATAGGCCATTGACCGAGTATGTCTTGTTAAACGTTTTATTCTGTAAATGAATATTGGACTTATTAAATTGTTTTATTGTACAAAAACAAAAGATAGGGGAAGATTAAAATACCATTTTACAGTCATTGTTGATGGCTGAGTCACCGCATGCCCCGTATTGTGTCCTTGATTGTTTTAGAAGCTATTGATCCGGATAGTCCGGTCACTTTCATGTTTTCTGTGGGCCTACTTACATTTACATAGACTACATTGCGTGAGGCAGGAATTATAGGTTTATCTGATATTTTTGTAAATAAATAAAATAAAACATTTTTAAAGTTAGATAATAACATGATAATGTGCTTTGTTGTATCTTGTTGCTGTATAAAATATGTATAACATACTTTTCAAACTTGTAAAAACTAGAGGTAACACGAACCCGTAGACCTATAATATAGCTATTAGAAAATTCTAGATGTTGCTTGATAGGCTACCTAAAAAAATAGGCCTATGTGCATATAAATCTATAAGATCTCGAATGATTGTCATGCATGTACCCAATTGTATCTTTGTTGGAGAACAAAATATTGAAAGTGTGAATTCTGAAACGACCCCAGCTTTACACAGACTTGGTTCATGTAGCCTAGTAGTTGCATTATTTATTAAGGCGAATTACGTATCAATGGTATATTCCTTTTTGTGTTTCTTACTGATTTCATATAATTATTCCTTACATTGGTTTAAATCGATGTGAAGTTGCGGATATTTAATTGGCGTCACTGGACTTGACCAGTGATGGCAAGTTGAATGGAAACCTATTCAGTTCATTTTATAATTATGAACTTTTAATTTCCACAAGATGCTCAGTTGTTCGGAATAATAGCGACCATGGCATTATCTTGCTTTCGCTAAGGTTTTCGTTTCATTCCAACTAGAAAGAGAGATGAACGCAGGTGTGATGCAAGTCGTTGCGGGGCTCCTCTGAACCGAAGCAATTAGGTTGGTCTGATTGAGGGATTATGTGTTTGAGAGAGGGCGACGAACAAACACGGGCCATGTTTCTCTGACTGATAGTATATGACTTCAAAAAACCTACTAAAACTGAACGAAATAGTCTGTGTTATAAAAATTATATTTTAATGTTTTTTTTTCCATACATACCGGATGTTTTAATCGCCTGTATAGGCCTAATGTTGGCCTGGTTATCTGTTAGCACAATTCAGGAGCCTATAACATTAGGTCCGTTTTTAGCGATATGTGCCCAGTACAATTGGTTGACATATCAGGATTCGTAAATTGCATAGGCCTTCAGGTCTACCGTGAGCAATTAGTGAGTATGCATAAGCAAATGGTCCAGTTTGTCCTCAAATAAAAATTCAGAATGTGTCCGGAATAAAATAAAAATGTGAATTTAAAAAATATATATGCTATACCACTCTTTAACTTAATTGTATATATTAAATATGCTTATCTGTTCGCATGAATTGTGTAATTATAAAAGTTGGTTAAAAATACATAATACACAACTATATGGCGACACTACATTATTTGGTTGGAGGGGTGAAATTAGGCTATGTAGTAGGCCTATAGGTTGAATGTTTAAAGATGTGTAGCCTACATGTAATTACCATGGCACTTGTAACGGGGTGGTTTACTTATAAACGTATAAAGAACAATTAAAGTGCTAACAGTGGAAATGTTATATAGTGGAATAGCGAATTATCATTATTATTATTATATAATAATAATATTATTAATAATTATAATTATAGTATTATTCATAATTATAATTATATTATTCATAATTATAATTAGAATGTTATTATTATTATGATTATTACTATTATTATTATTAATAATAATTTTTAGTTTATGTATGTATTTATTTGTTTATTTAATTACTCACTTAAAAAACTGAAATATCAACTATATTTCGAAAACGCACAGAAATCTGCTGATCTGGTAAAAAATCCCGGGTGTCGCATCGGCTGCGCTTTAGATTTCGTGTGAAATGCTGACATTAACAAAAAGGCTGTGTAGGAATCAGAACAACTCGACATGGTTACTGTGCAATTCTGTATTTCTGTATTAGCTGTTAGATTGGCAACTTTATTGGATTTACAGCGAAACACCAATAGGCCGATTAATGATAGCCTACTTGAGCCAACTGGCAGAGCGGTTGGTTTGTATGAGTATTCTGTCTTAAACTGGGAAAATGTGTGATGGAAAAAAGCAGGTTTCTTTTTAGACCCTCCACGTGGCTCTGCGTTTTCACATAGTCCCTTAGATGTGATGGATTATGCACATCTGTTTAATATTGCACACAGGACCAAATATAAGGCCCAGGGGTCCTTTTAGCATCTAAATGTGTTGAAGCAAACAGCGCGAGGTATTTCACCGAAACTGACTTTTTTAAATGTCGAATTAAATGGGCGATAATATGGCGATCGTGTTGCTTCTATCTTCACATTCCTGTTTGTTCGTATATTCCTATAAAACGTAGGCCTATATATTGTAAAGACCTTGAAAACCAGAAGGCAGTGGGGAAACAAACCAAATACGATATAGCATATATGTGAGAACTGTTGGTCTCATGCATCCACCATTCATTTTACACAAGCGTAGCCTGCTTTATCATTAGCCTAATATTACATTAATTTAACAGACGCGGTTTTCGAAAGCGACTTAAATTTACAACTTCTTTCAATTGACGTTTATTAAAATACAATAGAATCGAATAGAAAAAAACTTAAATAAAGCCTCTGCATATTTATATCTACAATAATTTCACTAGTTTGCATTACAGTATAGTGCATTGCAATGTATGCCAATCACAAAAAAACATTTTACATGATTCACGGACTTCACAGCAGTGCTTATTAATAAAATATAACAGTCCATGCAATTATGAGAGTGAAGAACCGCAGTATTAACGTTGAACGCTCAAGTTAAAATCGTTTAGCCACGATGAACAATTCTCAACTGTGTGAAGAACTCTACCGGTGAAAACTAAACCTCCGGAGCCACCTTGTGGTGGTAAAGTGCATTACCAGTCAATTTGCATGCCCAATTACTTTTGTTATACAGAATTAAATTATATTGTATTTACTTAATAGACACTCATATCCAGAGTGGGTCACAAAAATGGAGAACATCGCTGATATTATTTTAAGAATTTGTGTAATATCAACAACAAGGCACAGACGACAGAACAGAGAGGTCTGGTTGGTGTCTATGGTCTGATTGTCTTATAAATATACACTGGGATGGCCTCTTTAGCTGGCTGATAGGCCCGCACCAAGGTTTTTCAATTTGATGTGAGCCTATATCAGTAACCGGTGAATATGAATATTAATATAGAATATGAAAGTTTTTATTGACTTATGTGTAAAAGTGAATAAGAGAGCATAGCATTCATGTCACTTGATGACACTGCAAGTGTAATGGTTGTCATAGTAGGCTATGCCTGAACAAACATGTACAACAATAATTAAAAATGTCTAAAATGCAACAGAAAATGTAATGTATAAACTTGAAGGGTTTCTTCTCCTGACTTATTTTTCCATAGAGTTCAATAGGAAAATTTCTCAGGAAAAACCACCCTTAAAATGATCCATCTATATCTACTGCATATCTGGCAGCAGAGTGATGGTTTGAGGCTCGTTTGATACCTCAGACCCTGATGACTTACAAGCATTTTTTACCCCATGTATTCCATACTGTTCCAGCGTAATTTACAGCTAAATATAGTCCCACTCCCCAATTCCCATAGAGATCCATTCAAACGCAGAGACAAAAGTATCGCTTGTAAGAGTACCAGAAAATAAGATATCAAGAGTCTTTTGATGTTGTTGGGTCACAGACATCAGAAAGTCATGGCATGCAAAGGATATGCGACCAAATATGAAAAATGATTACTTTCTTCTATATATAAATTCAGGGGTGCCAATTTTTTGTCATAATAAATTTACTTAAATTAAAAGTCGGATTCTTTTATTTTTTTCAGTGTGAGATTAAGCTAATTCGCCAAACGGTGAATTTTTTATAACCCTTTTTACTCATCTTTACCAGGGGTGCCAATAATAGTGGAGGGCACTGTATGTGTGCGTCTGCATGTGTGGTTATTTAATCGTTTGTTATTCAAATATATTCAAATATTCATTTTGATTGGCCTCGAAGAACTGACAGAAAATGTTAATCTAACCAGACGCGCTAGAGGACAACCTCGACCTCAACTATATTATGTCGTCCCAGTTGTCCTGTTAGTACCCTTTGTTGGGACTCCCCATACGTCTAGCTTCCTGTTTAATGTTCGGTCAGCTGATTGGAAAGTCATGTGACTCGATCGAGCAGTGTGTACATTTCGACGGTTATCTTTGTTGTATTATTCCTGAACATGGAGCATTTAAAAATAGCCGCGGGACTATTGCTCTTCATTGCCATTGCTCCAGGTCAGTAAACGTTTGCTAACCAGTTTAAATTGTGATTCCATCGTTTCGGCGCTGTAAATTACACCTTTGTCTTTAGCTAGAAGTACATCTGGAGTTTAGCTGGAGTAAACCTAGCTAGTTTCATACATATGTCTTCTTAAATAGCGAGTGGTGGTCCACACTGAAAATGAAACTTGTACCTGTTTGAGCTGTGAAATATTATAGTACTATTATCCAGATTGCTTTCTCTTTACATATGCCACGAACCGAAAGTAGAGGCAGCTTGAGTTATCCCAAGTTATTTTTTGCACCTTGAATATCAGGGCATGAAATTGGGCACTAGATTTAGCAAACTAGTTAGCTGTAGAACTAAAAAGTTGAGAGCTGTATAGGCTTTATTGCAAGAGGAGTGCATACAGCTAACGTTAGATTTGTCTGCCCCATTCGATAGGGGGAAGTTAGTTTGCTAATAGTTGCTAGCCACATAGCTAGTCATTCTGTTTGCGTGAGATGCAAAGCTGTGTTGAATAATATATAGGAGTCTGGAGAAAACGTTACATTATCAGTAATTTTCATGTTTTATTTTTCAACTTAAAAAAAAAGAAAAAAAAAGGAAGAGGTTTTACAATGCAAAAATCTCAATGTCTGTGTAGGGTGTCCGGGTCCCGTGCCAGCTACAGAATCATGGGGGTACGTAGATGTCCGCGAGGGGGCGCACATGTTCTGGTGGCTGTATCATGCCACCGACGCCACGAGGAGCTACAAGGAGCTGCCCCTCGTGATGTGGCTGCAGGTAAACGAACCGAGACAATTTAATGCTGACATGCTGGAAAAAAAAGATCTCTAGTTGGTTGAAAAATGAAGTTCCAAACTACTATACTTCAAAGAACAACTTACACTCACTTAAGGACACTGTGACTTTATATAGTTGTTGATGGAATTGATTTTACAATCTATTTTCCACTGGGAGTCTCTCTTACCCTACCCATGAGCTTGGCCTGTTTTTCGTTTTAAGTATCTGATAACGCAGGACTTGGGTTAATTGAACAGAGAACCGAAGCTGCCATCTTAATCTTTTCCAAATAGTTATTTCTTAATGTCAATGTAAATTTTCTTCAAACAGCCACCGTGACATGTAACTATTTATCAATTTAATATAATGCTCTGCTTATGAAGTGTGGGTTTCTGACTGCACTTGGATGTGTCCCTCCCAGGGTGGCCCGGGTGGATCCAGCTGTGGTTTTGGGAACTTTGAGGAGATCGGACCCCTGGACAGAGATCTGGCCCCTAGAAAAACCACCTGGGTAAATTTATGCATTTAAAAAATAAAGAAGAAGAATATGTATTTGAGTAATGTACATTTTAAAAGTGCTCTGCTGTATCCCTTCAGATGAATAACCTGCATGTACTGTCACCTTTATTGAACCAAGCGCATGTTTCTGTATGAGTCCTGGGTCTGGGTGTGAAAGCTAAGGCCACGGGCGGGTTGTGATTAGGGGGAGTAGAATGAGACAGGGGGGTGTATCAGAGAATCGGTACGAACGAGCGCCTTTTTGTGCACTTTTCAGGTAAACGCTGCTAACCTGCTGTTTGTAGACAACCCGGTGGGCACAGGCTACAGCTACACTGACACAGAAGACGCCCTGACCAAAGACGTCGCCATGATCGCGACGGACATGATATTCCTGCTCAAAAGCTTTTTTGACTCAAAGGCAGAATTCCAGGTACGGCAGTGTGTGCTACGGGTCATCATGTTCCCCGTTCCCAAGCCTTAAAATCAAAAGTGGGCGATGAGTCCCTATCTGTTTCTGGTTTTCACGCCAACTTCTGGCCTTTACTTAATTAGCCCGAACATTTACCCCATCTGACATTTTAGCTACATTTCTTGATGAGTACATGAATGACGGCCTAAGGCCGCTCTTGTGTTTCTGTGTGAAATGTTTTGCTGTGATCTAACATTCTGAATGTACATTATTGTGAATCGGTGTTGATGTTTATTGAATTGGCTCATGAACCAGGGTAACGGGTGGAAACCAAAACCTGCACACACACTGGCCCTCCAGGACCTGAATTAGCCACCCCTGCTGAAAAGGCTCATAGCCTGTGTTTATAAGCCACCAATTAGTTTTTTCTCCTTTTTACAGAGCACTCCCTTTTATATATTCTCCGAGTCCTACGGTGGGAAAATGGCCGCCGCCATTGCGCTGGAGCTGACCAAGGTACGGTGACATGCTCTGTACAACTCTAACTCATTTAACTCTGTAGAGGGAGTTAAAGCGACTGGGTGTAGAGGGAGGGAGGCAGGCAGAAAGGGCTGCTTGCTTCATTACCATCTCAGGCATCCAGAGGGGTCCAGTAATGTCATCTCACGGGTGATGTACACATGATCTACAATAATATGAGTAAGATAAGATATGCTTAATTGACCCTGTGGGGTAATTCGTCCTCTGAATTTGACCCATCCTAACTACTTAGGAGCAGTGGGCAGCCCCAGTGCAGCGCCCGGGGACCAACTCCAGTTCTGAGACCAGTGCCTTGGTCAAGGGCAATGGCAGGAGAATACCACACCTGATATGAATGAACCCAACCGCCCCCCAGCCTAAACCCAACCGCCCCCCAGCCAAAACCCAACCGCCCCCCAGCCAAAACCCAACCGCCCCCCCCAGCCAAAACCCAACCGCCCCCCCCAGCCAAAACCCAACCGCCCCCCCCAGCCAAAACCCAACCGCCCCCCCCAGCCAAAACCCAACCGCCCCCCCCAGCCAAAACCCAACCGCCCCCCCCAGCCAAAACCCAACCGCCCCCCCCAGCCAAAACCCAACCGCCCCCCCAGCCAAAACCCAACCGCCCCCCCCAGCCAAAACCCAACCCCCCCCCCCAGCCAAAACCCAACCGCCCCCCCCAGCCAAAACCCAACCGCCCCCCCCAGCCAAAACCTGGAACAGAAACTTTTGAGAAATGTTCACAAGGACATGCGACATTCTGCTTCTATCACGTGGCTCTACTTCCTTAAAGAGATCTAAAAATATCCCTAAAGAATCTCTACCGACAACATATTAAAAAATTAATTAATTCATAAAAAAAACGACAACCTCAATGCATTTCTATAAGTGAGCACTTGGTAGAAGAAGGTCTATAGATCTGGGCCCCGTTTCCCAAAACCATCTTGGAGAGCTTTGTCTTTGTGTTTTATTCATTTTTATAATTATAAAAATTTATTGACGATACATAATAAAGATAATAACAAAAAAACTAATGATGAAAAACAAACAAACAATGAAAGTATTATAAAAACACAATAAAAAGAGTTCTTTTAAAATGGTTATTTTAATGTTCTTTGTCTTGTCCCAGGCCATTCAGCAGGGGGCAGTTAAATGCAACTTTGCTGGGGTTGCCCTGGGAGATTCCTGGATTTCCCCTGTGGGTCAGTTTTCACTCTCAACCCATTTAATTCTCACTGATAACAAATAACCGATCCCATGACTGAAATGGGTTACTGGTTACCACACCATCTATCACCTCTCTGTTTCATTCCTGTGTGTTTCTCCCCCTCTACCTTCCGCCCTCAGACTCTGTGATCACCTGGGGTCCGTACCTGTACAGTACAGTAAGTGTTAACCATCCTTCTTTACACCCCGCTAGCTTTGTGACAGCGCGCCAACATTTCTCAGTTTCTCCGTTTTCAATCTCTCGTTTTCGGAGTGCTGATCTGGGGTCAGATTTGTCATTGACCCCATAATGGACAGGGTTAGATTAGAGCAGGGGTGGGCAACTCCAGGCCTCGCGGGCCGGTGTGTATGCAGGTTTTTGCTGCCGCCAGTTAACAATGATTTAATTAGCCCAATCGTTTACATGATCTGATATTTTAATCTACATATCCGCGATATGAACAGCAGCTGATGAATGTTCTTGTGCCGGTATGCGTGTATTGTAGCATTTTATCGTTCTGTAATTTACGAGTGAATCGGTGATTGTGTGTATGACTAATTAGCTGATTGAGCCGTGGTAACTGGTGGCAGTAAAAACATGCATACACACCGGCCCGCGAGGCCTGGAATTGCCCACCCCTGGATTAGAGTCAGGGGAAAACTGATCCTAGATCAGCACTTCTACTGAAATACTTTTAGCAGCACCAGCCTAGAACTAGTTTTGTGGTACCGAGCTGATTGGAGGGGGAAAAAAACAATTTGTTTTTATTTGAGAGTCCGTGTTAAATGCAATTGTTGGGTTGAATCCTGGTGTTGGGTTGAATCCAGGTCTATGTATTCACCGGTGAATGTGGCGTCCTGTCTGCAAAGGCGTAGATCTTACTTTGGGTGGGACAACAGACAGGACGGCAGTGTAGTATAATGGTTAAGGAACTGGACTTGTAACTGAAAGGTTGCAGGTTCAATTCCCAGGTAAGACACTGCCGTTGTACCCTTGAGCAAGGTACTTAACCTGAATTGCTTCAGTATATATCCGGCTGTATGAATGGATAAATGTAATAAGATGTAATAAGAAGTTGTGTAAGTCGCTCTGGATAAGAGCGTCTGCTAAATGCCTGTAATGTAATGTAATTTTCTTCAGGATTTATTTTTGAGCGGTGCACTTAACAGCACCACCTAATACAATGTGATTATATTGGGGGAATCATTTGTTGTTTTCCCAAAGTTGGGGGGGACGTGTGTCGTGCCCCCCCCGAGGTCTATGTCCATGCTTGTCTGTGATTTCCAGTCACTGCTGGATGACTACGGCCTTGTGGAAGTGACCAAGGCTTCAGATGCTGTGCAGCGGGCGGTTGACCAGGGTCTGTTCGAGAAGGCCACAGAGCTATGGTCCATCACTGAGAGTGTGGTGGAGGAGGTCAGTCTACGGCCTGCGTTTGTGACCCTTCTCATCTTCGTTTTGTCAGGTTTTTACTGGTCAGAGCGCCTGTTTGCACACTCCTAAACGTCTGTACATCGCCCCCTTTTATCCACTCATCTTAGTCTGTTCTTGTTTTATGGTTGAAATTGCCCTTGATGCTTGTTTGAGTCTTCTAAAGCTGATCGTAGTCTCTCTGTCAGTCTGTGAAAGTGAATTTGTCTGTTAAAAGAGTCACTTGGCAAGCACGTGTAAACCACTAAGTCTCCGCTTGTCACATGCTTTTCTGGTCCGAAGGTCAAACCTGACAACATTCGCGTTTTCTTCTGTACATGGAGAATAATTACACAAACTACATGGCAGAGGTCCTGAAAGCGGATGACATCAGCTGTTGCCGACAGCAGGTCGTCGGTGACCTCCCTTCCTCTCAGTCTGTCTGTCGGAGCTCAATCTAGTTTAGATTATGAACCAGATAACAAGAGGTGAGCAACCTGTGTCTGTCTGTCTCCACAGAACACCAACGGAGTGAATTTCTATAACATCCTCACCGCAGACCCTGATGAGAGAGCCAATCGGACAACAGGAGCTGGATACCTGGGTAAGAGACATTTTATCTGGAGAATTTTCTAAGGCAGTGGTTCCCAAACCTCTCCTTGGCTACCCCCAGCCGGATACAGGTATTTGATACTATTGAGTATGGCAGTTGAGTATACTTTTTAAAAACGCTGTTAAGTACACAACAATTATGAAAATTGAGTGTTCTTAATATACCTGGAAGATATACTTATTTCCAGGTTTTCACTGATAATAGTATGGAGGATATTTTTCACATACTGCATGTCACTAAACTGTATGCAGTAAGCAGTATACAGTATGCTAGTACACAGGAGACAGGACGCAGTAGATGGGGCTCTGATTCAGACAGCCAGCCAGTATGTGAGCATAAATATGAATACTCAGTGCACACCTTGGTAGGGTACACTAAAGGCAGGTGCTCTTACCTACAGATGCACTGAAGCGCCGCCACATCCAGCCTCTACACAGGCAGCCTCTCAGCCAGCTGATGAATGGACCAATCCGGAAGAAGCTGGGCGTCATCCCTCACAATGTCACCTGGGGAGGTAATCTGGCGATGGCCCCGCCCCACTGCACCCCATCCCACCTCACACATAGCCAGGCTGTGTAATTTTCTTGTAGGCCAGGCTAACGTTATGGTGTTCCTGTAGCCCAGGCTGTGTAATTTCTTGTAGGCCAGGCTAACTCTGTATAATTTCCTGTAGGTCAGGCTAACATTATGGTGTTCCTGTAGGCCAGGCTAACTGTGTAATTTCCTGTAGGCCAGGCTAATTCTGTGTAATTTATTGTAGGCCAGGCTAACGTTATGGTGTTCCTGTAGGCCAGGCTAATTCTGTGTAATTTCCTGTAGGCCAGGCTAACTCTGTATCATTTCCTGTAGGCCAGGCTAACTCTGTATCATGTCTTGTAGGCCAGGCTAACGTTATGGTGTTCCTGTAGGCCAGGCTGTGTAATTTCCTATAAGCCAGGCTAACTGTGTAATTTCCTGTAGGCCAGGCTAACTCTGTATCATTTCTTGTAGGCCAGGCTAACGTTATGGTGTTCCTGTAGGCCAGGCTAACTCTGTATCATTTCTTGTAGGCCAGGCTAACGTTATGGTGTTCCTGTAGGCCAGGCTAACGTTATGGTGTTCCTGTAGGCCAGGCTAACGTTATGGTGTTCCTGTAGGCCAGGCTGGCGATGTCTTCACAAACATGGAAGGTGATTTCATGAAGCCTGTGGTGGACATTGTGGACCAGCTCCTGGCGGCTGGAGTCAACGTCACAGTGTACAACGGACAGCTGGACTTAATCGTAGACACGATGGGTAATACTCAAATTTACTGAACTCAAATTCAGTTGTCTGGTGGCGCACAAGATTTACATCCTAACATTTTTGTGCAATTGAGTATCTCTCACATAAAGTACAGAACTTAGTCGAGGTCCTTTTATTTTGAAACAATATTCAGTTAGACTGACTCATTGATGTAATGGTTTGACTTTTATATCAATTAACAACGGTCATTGCAAATATGAAAGATGTGTGTATGTATTCATGCGTGTGTTCGTATTTGTGTGTGTGCGTGTGTTCGTAATTGTGCGCGTGCGTGCGTGTGTATATGTGTGTGTGCGTGCGTGCGCGCGTGTGTGTGTGTGTGTGCGTGTGTGGACAGGTCAGGAGCTGTGGGTGAAGAAGCTGAAGTGGGCGGGCCTCCCCAGCTTCACGCAGCTGAGATGGACGCCACTGGATGCCCCCACCTCTCCTGACCAAACCGGCGCCTTCTTCAAGGCCTACAAGAACTTCTCTTTCTACTGGATCCTAAAGGCAGGACATATGGTACGAGGCCTTTTACTGACTGGCTTTTCGTTTCACACGCACGCACACACACACACGCACGCGCGCACACACACACATGTTGCTATGCACTCTTCCAGCTTGAAGGCCGGGGTTGCAGCAATTAGTGATTTTATATTATATATATATGATGCGTGTGTGTGTGTGTACATTACAAATTGGACAGAAAAGGGGGGGAAGCGTTCAGAAGTGGTCTGCTTGCTGTAGAGCGCTGTAGAGCAGTGTAGAGCGCTGTAGAGCGGTGTAGAGCAGTGTAGAGCAGTGTAGAGCGCTGTAGAGCGCTGTCGAGCAGTGTAGAGCGCTGTCGAGCGGTGTCGAGCGGTGTAGAGCGGTGTCGAGCGCTGTAGAGCGGTGTAGAGCGGTGTAGAGCGCTGTAGAGCGGTGTAGAGTGCTGTAGAGCGGTGTAGAGCGCTGTAGAGCAGTGTAGAGCGCTGTAGAGCAGTGTAGAGCGCTGTAGAGCAGTGTAGAGCGCTGTAGAGCGCTGTAGAGCAGTGTAGAGCGGTGTAGAGCAGTGTAGAGCGGTGTAGAGCGCTGTAGAGCAGTGTAGAGCGCTGTAGAGCAGTGTAGAGCGCTGTAGAGCGCTGTAGAGCAGTGTAGAGCGCTGTAGAGCAGTGTAGAGCGCTGTAGAGCAGTGTAGAGCGCTGTAGAGCAGTGTAGAGCGCTGTAGAGCAGTGTAGAGCGCTGTAGAGCGGTGTAGAGCGCTGTAGAGCAGTGTAGAGCAGTGTAGAGCGGTGTAGAGTGCTGTCGAGCAGTGTAGAGCGCTGTAGAGCGGTGTAGAGCGCTGTAGAGTGCTGTAGAGCGCTGTCGAGCAGTGTAGAGTGCTGTCGAGCGGTGTAGAGCGCTGTAGAGTGCTGTCGAGCAGTGTAGAGCGCTGTAGAGTGGTGTAGAGCGCTGTCGAGCGGTGTAGAGTGCTGTCGAGCGGTGTCGAGCGCTGTAGAGCGCTGTCGAGCAGTGTAGATCGCTGTAGAGCGGTGTCGAGCAGTGTAGAGCGCTGTAGAGCGGTGTAGAGCGCTGTCGAGCAGTGTAGAGCGCTGTCGAGTGCTGTCGAGCAGTGTAGATCGCTGTAGAGCGGTGTCGAGCGGTGTCGAGCGCTGTAGAGCGCTGTCGAGCGCTGTCGAGCGCTGTAGAGCGGTCGTACTCACTGTGTAAAGCAGATCTCTTGCAGATTTTTTTAGCGTGAAAGCAAAAAACCAGCCACCCTGCAGTTCTGAGAAGGTTCAGTGAATACGGCTTGTGTAGTGGCCCCACGGTTACCCATAATGCCTCTGTCTCTTCCAGATACCATCCGATCAGGGGGCCATGGCATTGCAAATGCTGAGGATGGTAACCCAGCAGTGGTAACCCCTCCTCACAAACATGCCAGCTGGAATGGCATGTGAACACTTGAAGACAATCAACTCCGCTGCTCCAATAACCAAAAATCACAATCCGGCTGCAATACGCATGGCTCTAAATCACTCTTGTTTATTTTAATGTGCTTTTATGATCGTTGGAATTTTTTTTAACAACTGAAAATCTTCACTAGCATTGCCATGTCTCTTTGAATCTGTCTTGAACAATAAATCTTTTCTTTTTTTCTATATCAGTGTGTGGAATTGTGGGTTGTTGAGCTTGGCTACACAGTCAGTGTGGATGACTTGACTATATGATGAGTCTATGAAATTTTGCCATTAAAACTTCAGGAATGTTCAAACGCATAAGTATAGCGCATGCACAAATGGTTATGTAGCGCTTATCGAAGGACTGTCTTTGTCATATTTTAGCGTGCTTAAGTTCAAATTAAACTTAACGCATGCATACAAATATTACACATGAAAACCATGCCTTTGTTAAAGGCCCAGGAAAGTGCAGAATAACTAAATATACTTTACATCATGATGAATCAAGGAAAACTTTAATGTTTGTATATCTAGAGGTCAAAAGGGCATTCATTTTCCCCATTCTGCCCTCCGGCGTAGTTATATTGAAGTTATAAGAGCCAAATTTTCAAAAACTTGTGTGTTATAGAATGAAGCCACAGCATCTTGGTAGTGCTATTGTGAGATGAGTGAAGACCGTCGACCAAAGTGTATAAAAAGTGCTACACGGTTCCCCCGATAAGGGTGTAAACACCCTAAAATTAAAGCTGAAAGTCTGACCTTTAACCTCAGTCACTGTTCCATTTCAAAACCAAATCGCTGGAGTACAGAGCCAAAAAAAATAAATGTGTCACTGTCCAAATACTTTTGGACTGTACTGTGTACAATGTTGCAGACTATTGGGTTTTTATTTTTATACCATCATCATAGTCACTTTGGATAAAAGCGTCTGCTAAATGACTAATGTAATGTAAAAATGTTATATTTTAAGCGAGGGATATTGAAATGTAAATTTTATTTTTCACCTTTACTATTCCAGAAATCATTGTATTGTTGCTTGAACTTAACATTACACTTAAGGGCAACCTGTCTTTTGCACAACAAGGGGACTAAATTGCAAATCCAAGCATAGATTTCCACCAGGAGGAGAGTGCTTAATCTGTCCAGGGAAGATTTTAGTCTAATTCCTCTTCTGCTGACTGGAAAATATCCAAACATACTTATGATATTTCCTGGGGAAAAAAATCAGTGAATGATGATTAATAACTGTAAAGGAAAAGCTTAATTGTAGATTTCTTATGAGTCTGTTGGATGTGGCTTCCAACACAGCACTCAAAGGTTCTGGGTAAAATCATGAATTTGAATCTAGTTAGAAACTGGAAACTACAATTCATAGTTGATGTGTCTCTCAACCGTCCATGCCAATTGGACTTGTCACAAGTATTGTAAATGTTCATTTTCGTTCACAAAGCCTTTGAACATGAAGCCTTTGTACAATTCCATGAGTTTTTAATCCTTACTAAACACGTGCAAGCAAATGTGATTCATAAATGTTTTATTATCATTATGAAATATGCCGCTGTGAGTGGGGGGTCGGGGGGTGGACCTATATCTTCTTAAATCTTAATTTAGACAAGCTTTGGAGTCGTGGCTGGACGAGGTGTGTTGTATTAGTGTAGTAGTGTGTTGCACTTTTTGACACGGCTGTATGAAATCACTGCCATTGCGCATATCCAGTCTGGTAGAACTCGTTCATTCAGGCACAATTTGCGCTGGCTTTGCTGGGTCACAAAAGCAGTGTAGAACAGCATCAGTGTGAATTCACAAGCAGGTGTGAGGACCAGCTGTACTCCCTTGTCTCCTGGCCAATCTCCTCAGTCCATTACCCGTCTGAATTGGCGGGCAAAAAACGGCCCCATCTGTTTTTTTTTTTTTTTTTTTTTCACTCCCAAAATTAAATTATAATTTTTTTTTTTTAAAGTGAGTTTGGGAGAGAATGGGGACATTTTGAAGACGGGGGAGCCTGTTATGTGTGTGCATCCGAGCCCCCTGTGTGACTGCGTGGTGAAAGGAGAGGCAGCGTTGTGGGTATCATGCTGTTTCACATTGTGGACAGCGCTACACGCTCAGCAGTGGCTCATGTGGGAAAGCACTGCAGGCGCCATTTAAACCAATTACCCCCCAATGTCTCAGGGCTCCCAACAGCGCACGAGGGGTACCGGCCTCTATTGGGATTCCTGGTCCGTTCTCTGAGAACCCGCTGGTCTGAGTCCGGGAGGGGGGTGGGGCCGGGGGGTAGCAGAGGGATGGGACGGGATGGGGGGAGGTCTGGGGTGAAAGAACAGCAGTCTATCTTCCCCCACAGACTGAAAACACACACGTTTACACTGCTTCCTGGCTCAACCAACGCTGGACCTTGAGTATTTATCATGGGTTTCCTACACTGAACACTATGGCCCGGTTTCCCCAAATATGGCTTAAGACTAGTCATAGACTAGGCTTAATCCTGGGAAACCAGCCCTTTTTGCTCAAACTTGCTGCTTCAAGCATGACATCCTCAATCCCCGTCTAGCAAGTACTAATGTATTTAGCTTTAAGTTGTAGGTTTAAGTATGAACTACTTCTATTAGTTGTGATTGAATGACCTTTGCTTGTTGTTTAAACCTTTATGTATGCATTTATGTAACTGGCTCTGTCTTGCATAATTTACATAACTAATTACAGATTTAAAGTGCAACTTTGGGATTAACACCCCCAGTGAAATAAAATGGGAGTAAGTAGGCCTAATGTAGGAATTTGATTTTTTTTTTTTATTGAAAAATTCCTTTTTATAATTACACCTGGACTCAATTTTGGAATATAATTTCTACGTCCAACTAAACTTTAAAAAAAACTTGTATTTATTATTTTTTTTATTTAAATTTTGGCTCTGTATGACCAATCACCCAACTGACGTAGAAGTGATGTAGCGGAAGTTAGTTAGCTATTAGCTACGTCGAAGTTTAAAGCTGGAAAGATGTATCCAATAGTGGAGACGACGAAATTGAATATAAAATTAATAATATATAAGAAACCACAGTCTTACCATTTTAAATATGCTTGGAGTCCAATGGACCGGGAAAAGGCGAAGAGGAAGATTAACAGGAATCCACTAGTGCGTGAGATACGGTCTGAGGAAAACTTGAGATGAGTTGAAAATTTCTTGGTGAGTGATCGAACAGCTGACACTAACGTACATAACGTACGTAACGTACGTAACCGTGACGCTAGCTAACGTTCTAGCGGGCTAACACCAGCACTACAAGTGAAAATAACACTTTTACTAATACTTTAGAGGCAAAGTTTTTATTTTTTATTTAACACTGTTATTTTTTTCATTTTTATTTCACTGCATCTAGTATCTAAGTATCTAGATAGCTTATGTGGTATTGATTATTGTCATTGTATTCATGCTTGTGAGAGTAGGGAAACCGGCAGAAATACAATGTAACCTGAGCTAGACTAGCGACATTTTGAAACGGTGTGAAATAAATTACAAGGACCTAGCTCGTCAGCGAGCTACCCAGACTTCATTCATATCGCTATGTAGATAACTCTTGATTCTGTTTCTATGTTTTGTAGTATAAATGGCATATGTTGTATTTTTCTTTTTTTCTAGTTTAGATTTTTAGTTTTTAACCATTTCACTAAACTGTGGGATTGCTATAACCAGGGTATGAAATTAACTTTTTCACCCACTGGCCAGTGGCTTGTGGGTTCTAAAAATCACGAGCCATCTTCAACATTTTATAGCCACATTACCTTTTATTTACAGTATAACACAACCTGTTTGGTTACCTGCTAATGTGGCTGCTAGAGTAGAAAATCTTACCAGCCACAATCAGAATTTGACCAGCATTTGGCTGGTGGTGTTAATTTGACACCTTGGCTACAGCTTCTCTCTAGCTGACTGCTGACTGGACCTCACTTGAAACTTATAACTTATCTGCTGTCAAGTGCAAAGTGTATTATGATATAGTGTAGCCAGTGGCGGGCCGTGCATTTCACACCTAGGCCTTCAGTGATGTCCTACACAGTCCTACCTGAATTATTCCACCTCTTAATACCATCATTATGACGCCATGGCTCTAGAAACTATACATTTAGACAGAAACGCAGTATAACCGGGCGTTGCATCACCTTAACATAGTCAAGTACAACAGTTATATTAATATTTCCGAAGCATTTATAATCAATAAATCCGCATTTACAATTAAGAGTGTTAAACTACCAGCTTTAAGATCGCTTGGATACTGTCAAAACTTTAAAATAAAAAGCGCTTTTAAGGGATTAGTCTACAAAGTTTTATTAAGTCCACCAATAGTATGTTAGCTTTAACAAGTTTGTTCGCTAAACAGCGCATTGTCGCACCCAAAGCAGTTTCATTTAAGAAACGTGACGATAAAGACACATAAACTATTCACTGAAAATAAAAGAAAACAAACAAATAATTTGCATTTGTTCAAGAGGATATATTTGCGACAGTGGTGAAAGTGTATTCCTAGCCTTGAATGTCCACTTTGACTCGCTAGCGTCGGCTCGCTAGCGTCGGAGTTGGCCGTTCTCTTCTGACGATGTCTAGCTTTTCTTGAAAAGTAAGTTCGTCTTGAAAATGGCGTTGTAATTATATCTGCGACCAAATCGATCTCTTTCCTCCTTCAGCCATTGTAACAGCTTGTAGAAATCTCGTTCAAATTCAGTTTGCTAGAAGCATAGCTCCGCCTCTCAATAGTGCGTATCCAACCAAAAGACGTGCACGTGCTGACGTTATCGTACGCCTGCTAGCTGGCCCCGGTGTCGCCAAGTCGAAATCTGATTGGTTAACACCACAGGTTTGTTTCGGTTCACTTTAAGCTACAGGCGCCCGCAATGTCGATTCTGAAGGCCTAAGGGCAGATTTCTTGGACCCTGGCAACACATTATGGCTGAAATATGATTGGATAAAAGCTCTAACATAAAGGCCAGCCCTCCAAATATCGATCTGAGGCTGGAAGCAGCGCAACCAAGAGGAAAGCTATGAAATGAAGAGAATAGACTATGGGGAATAATTTAATACATATTTGTGGAAAAAATATATCAAAATTAAATTTATATTCTGATGATGTTTAGGCCAGCAGAGAAGGCCTTGCTGGCCCTGACGGCCCGCCACTGAGTGTAGCCTATATCAAAGGCAATTTTTGTGTGTGTCACACTTGTTGTACCATCTCCCTGATAATGAAAACAAACAAAAAGAATTATACAGCACGAATGTCAGTTGTTATATAATACCTTTATTAATTTAGCAGGGCATGACATTAACTTTTTCACCCACTGCCAGAGTGGCTTGTGGATTCTAAAAATCACCAGCCATTTTCAACATTTTACCAACCACATTACCTTTTACAATATAACACAACCTGGTTGGTTACCGGCCAGAGTGGCTGAGTATTAACCAGCCACAATCAAAATTTTACCAGCATTTGGCTGGTGGCTGGTGTTCATTTCACACCCTGATTTAGTGTTGGATATGGTGGAATGCATTTTCAGGAAGAAAAAAAACAATAGCAAAAAGGTTACTGCATTGCACCATTGCAATGCTTGTTTTAAACAACTATTTAAAATATATTTGAAATTGTTCCCCTGGATGCAGCAGGTAAGATGCGGATTATTAGTAACATATGGTGTTAATGGGCAAGTTCAGATTAGTTTATGGATTAGTTTCAGGGCAGCTAGACGTTGGCTCCATCCTTGGTAGGTTTTTTCAGCTCAAATACGTGTTGGAATATGCCAGAAATTAACAAATGGAAACAGTAGGCCTAATTTTTGGTAATTTGTATTTCAATTAGCCTATCAAGACAAAGGAAAAGTCTAAAAGCTAAAACCAGAGAATTGGAAGATTGCAGAAGAAATAAATCGGTGGTGATCAGTTAGCTTATTTCTTCTCCATCAGGAGAGAGAAAAGGGTTGAGGAACAATGAGGATCCTTTTTTTGGGGGGGGTACCCCTAAAGATTCATGAGCCCCTGCGCTCACTCACTGACAGTGATCATTATGTGGGCCTCGGCCTTGTCACGGTGGGGCCATTGTCCGCACCCCATTCACTCCAAAGTCATTTACGCTTTCATTGGCAGCCATTTAGTCCCAATAAAAAGTTGAAGACAGCAATTTGTGAATCCTGCTCAGCCAAGTAGAAGTGTGGAGGGAGAGAAAAAGGAGTCATTTTAAAAGTCAATTAATTGCGCTCTATTGGGGGAGTCGCCGGCCGGCATCCCCCAAAAGTCTGGGGCCCGGCCTCGGCACATCTGCCCAACACCCTTTCCCAGGGCCACAAACCCCGAAACCACCCGCCCCCAGAGAAAGGCCCGATTCAACCCTCCTCCTGGCCTCAGGGATGCATTTGTATATCATTTTACGGTACAGCTCCTCTATTTACGCTCAGACGCTCACTATAATGGACGTAGGCTCGGGGCGAAAAGAACCCACGTCCGCGCTATTGCAGGGCTCTAAGGGTCTTTCTGTCGGGAGAGAAAACGCCGCTATTATACGCGACGGTGTTGATTAGACCTCACGTACCCATTAAAGCCTCTTTCAGAGCAGATATATCAAAAGGGACAAAGGCCTCACAGTTTATACACCGTGTGTCTTTTAGAAGCCCCACCATGTCCTCGGACCTTTAGCGCGTTTATTAGCATCGTTGCGTTTGTTAAACCGCTCTCCGTAGCTCGCGGTTGCGTGTTGGTGGGCCGTTCTGATGCTAAATGTTTTGTGGTTTGGTGCTACTTTAAAGCTGAATTCCAGCTATAAAAAAAGAATCATACTTTTTGGTGTTAAGGATTAGGCTAATACAGGGTATGAAATTAACCTTTTCACCCACTGGCCAGAGTGGCTTGTGGATTCAAAAAATCACCAGCCGTTTTCAACATTTTACCAGCCACATTACCTTTTACAATATAACACAACCTGATTGGTTACCAGACAGAGTGGCTGCTGGAGTAAAAACTTTACCAATCACAATCAAAATTTGACCAGCATTTGGCGAGTGTTAATTTGGCACCTTGGGCTAATGCATAATGTGGCATACATGTGATTGGCTGATTTAAATAAGACCTGCTTATTTCTAAGACACGCTTTCATGTGATTGGCTGATTTAAATAAGACCTGCTTTTTTCTAAGACACGCTTTCATGTGATTGGCTGATTTAAATAAGACCTGCTTATTTCTAAGACATGCTTTCATGTGATTGGCTGATTTAAATAAGACCTGCTTTTACTCTTAAGGTTTTTGTTTTAGCTTTACTTTCTCTGCAGCAGCTAAGATGAGACTTTTGATGGCTTTTGAAAGGGGACAGTGACAGTGATGAAAAACGGATATTTAAGTCTGGTCTACTGAAGGCGGGTAGAAATGAGACACTGGTGACCATCACAGGGAAGGAGAGAGAGTGAGAGCGCTTTCATTGGCCCTAAAGCTGCTCCTGTCTCTCTTAATTCACCTCACTGAGTCCAGAGAGCCAACATTCACCCTCCATGTGCGGTGCTCAGCTTCAGTGCTGCTATCCAGTCACAATATCCCATAATGCACATTATAGCTTTTATAAACAAATAATATTGACTTCATGGCCAGTTTTATGAGCAGCATACTTTGCATATTATATTGTGTGGTATCTGCATATTATATTGTGTGGTATCTGCATATTATATTGTGTGGTATCTGGATAGTATATTGTGTGGTATCTGCATATTATATTGTGTGGTATCTGCATATTATATTGTGTGGTATCTGGATAGTATATTGTGTGGTATCTGGATATTATATTGTGTGATATCTGCATATTATATTGTGTGGTATCTGGATAGTATATTGTGTGATATCTGCATATTATATTGTGTGGTATCTGGATAGTATATTGTGTGGTATCTGCATATTATATTGTGTGGTATCTGGATAGTATATTGTGTGGTATCTGGATATTATATTGTGTGATATCTGCATATTATATTGTGTGGTATCTGGATATTATATTGTGTGGTATCTGGATATTATATTGTGTGGTATCTGGATATTATATTGTGTGGTATCTGGATATTATATTGTGTGGTATCTGGATATTATATTGTGTGGTATCTGGATGTTATATTGTGTGGTATCTGGATAGTATATTGTGTGGTATCTGGATATTATATTGTGTGATATCTGGATATTATATTGTGTGGTATCTGGATATTATATTGTGTGGTATCTGGATATTATATTGTGTGGGATCTGCATATTATATTGTGTGATATCTGGATATTATATTGTGTGATATCTGCATATTATATTGTGTGGTATCTGGATATTATATTGTGTGGTATCTGGATATTATATTGTGTGGGATCTGCATATTATATTGTGTGATATCTGCATATTATATTGTGTGGTATCTGGATATTATATTGTGTGGTATCTGGATAGTATATTGTGTGATATCTGGATATTATATTGTGTGATATCTGGATATTATATTGTGTGGTATCTGGATATTATATTGTGTGGTATCTGGATATTATATTGTGTGGTATCTGGATATTATATTGTGTGGTATCTGGATGTTATATTGTGTGGTATCTGGATAGTATATTGTGTGGTATCTGGATATTATATTGTGTGATATCTGGATATTATATTGTGTGGTATCTGGATATTATATTGTGTGGTATCTGGATATTATATTGTGTGGGATCTGCATATTATATTGTGTGTTATCTGCATATTATATTGTGTGGTATCTGGATATTATATTGTGTGGTATCTGGATATTATATTGTGTGGGATCTGCATATTATATTGTGTGATATCTGCATATTATATTGTGTGGTATCTGGATATTATATTGTGTGGTATCTGGATAGTATATTGTGTGATATCTGGATATTATATTGTGTGATATCTGCATATTATATTGTGTGGTATCTGGATATTATATTGTGTGGTATCTGGATATTATATTGTGTGGGATCTGCATATTATATTGTGTGATATCTGCATATTATATTGTGTGGTATCTGGATATTATATTGTGTGGTATCTGGATAGTATATTGTGTGATATCTGGATATTATATTGTGTGGTATCTGGATATTATATTGTGTGGTATCTGGATATTATATTGTGTGGGATCTGCATATTATATTGTGTGATATCTGCATATTATATTGTGTGGTATCTGGATATTATATTGTGTGGTATCTGGATAGTATATTGTGTGATATCTGGATATTATATTGTGTGGTATCTGGATATTATATTGTGTGGGATCTGCATATTATATTGTGTGATATCTGCATATTATATTGTGTGGTATCTGGATATTATATTGTGTGGTATCTGGATATTATATTGTGTGGTATCTGGATATTATATTGTGTGGTATCTGGATAGTATATTGTGTGGGATCTGCATATTATATTGTGTGATATCTGCATATTATATTGTGTGGTATCTGGATATTATATTGTGTGGTATCTGGATAGTATATTGTGTGATATCTGGATATTATATTGTGTGGTATCTGGATATTATATTGTGTGGTATCTGGATAGTATATTGTGTGATATCTGGATATTATATTGTGTGGTATCTGGATATTATATTGTGTGGTATCTGGATAGTATATTGTGTGATATCTGGATATTATATTGTGTGGTATCTGGATATTATATTGTGTGGGATCTGCATATTATATTGTGTGGTATCTGGATATTATATTGAGTGGTATCTGGATAGTATATTGTGTGGTATCTGGATATTATATTGTGTGGTATCTGGATATTATATTGTGTGGTATCTGGATATTATATTGTGTGATATCTGCATATTATATTGTGTGGTATCTGGATAGTATATTGTGTGGTATCTGGATAGTATATTGTGTGGTATCTGGATATTATATTGTGTGATATCTGCATATTATATTGTGTGGTATCTGGATATTATATTGTGTGGTATCTGGATATTATATTGTGTGGGATCTGCATATTATATTGTGTGATATCTGGATATTATATTGTGTGGTATCTGGATAGTATATTGTGTGATATCTGGATATTATATTGTGTGATATCTGCATATTATATTGTGTGGTATCTGGATATTATATTGTGTGGTATCTGGATATTATATTGTGTGGGATCTGCATATTATATTGTGTGATATCTGCATATTATATTGTGTGGTATCTGGATATTATATTGTGTGGTATCTGGATAGTATATTGTGTGATATCTGGATATTATATTGTGTGGTATCTGGATATTATATTGTGTGGTATCTGGATAGTATATTGTGTGATATCTGGATATTATATTGTGTGGTATCTGGATATTATATTGTGTGGGATCTGCATATTATATTGTGTGGTATCTGGATATTATATTGTGTGGTATCTGGATATTATATTGTGTGGGATCTGCATATTATATTGTGTGGGATCTGGATATTATATTGTGTGGTATCTGGATATTATATTGTGTGGGATCTGCATATTATATTGTGTGATATCTGGATATTATATTGTGTGGTATCTGGATAGTATATTGTGTGATATCTGGATATTATATTGTGTGATATCTGCATATTATATTGTGTGGTATCTGGATATTATATTGTGTGGTATCTGGATATTATATTGTGTGGGATCTGCATATTATATTGTGTGATATCTGCATATTATATTGTGTGGTATCTGGATATTATATTGTGTGGTATCTGGATAGTATATTGTGTGATATCTGGATATTATATTGTGTGGTATCTGGATATTATATTGTGTGGTATCTGGATAGTATATTGTGTGATATCTGGATATTATATTGTGTGGTATCTGGATATTATATTGTGTGGTATCTGGATAGTATATTGTGTGATATCTGGATATTATATTGTGTGGTATCTGGATATTATATTGTGTGGTATCTGGATAGTATATTGTGTGATATCTGGATATTATATTGTGTGGTATCTGGATATTATATTGTGTGGGATCTGCATATTATATTGTGTGGTATCTGGATATTATATTGTGTGGTATCTGGATATTATATTGTGTGGTATCTGGATATTATATTGTGTGGTATCTGGATATTATATTGTGTGGGATCTGCATATTATATTGTGTGGTATCTGGATAGTATATTGTGTGGTATCTGGATAGTATATTGTGTGGTATCTGGATATTATATTGTGTGATATCTGCATATTATATTGTGTGGTATCTGGATATTATATTGTGTGGTATCTGGATATTATATTGTGTGGGATCTGCATATTATATTGTGTGATATCTGGATATTATATTGTGTGGTATCTGGATAGTATATTGTGTGATATCTGGATATTATATTGTGTGATATCTGCATATTATATTGTGTGGTATCTGGATATTATATTGTGTGGTATCTGGATATTATATTGTGTGGGATCTGCATATTATATTGTGTGATATCTGCATATTATATTGTGTGGTATCTGGATATTATATTGTGTGGTATCTGGATAGTATATTGTGTGATATCTGGATATTATATTGTGTGGTATCTGGATATTATATTGTGTGGTATCTGGATATTATATTGTGTGGGATCTGCATATTATATTGTGTGATATCTGCATATTATATTGTGTGGGATCTGCATATTATATTGTGTGGTATCTGGATAGTATATTGTGTGATATCTGGATATTATATTGTGTGGTATCTGGATATTATATTGTGTGGGATCTGCATATTATATTGTGTGATATCTGCATATTATATTGTGTGGTATCTGGATATTATATTGTGTGGTATCTGGATAGTATATTGTGTGATATCTGGATATTATATTGTGTGATATCTGGATATTATATTGTGTGGTATCTGGATATTATATTGTGTGGTATCTGGATATTATATTGTGTGGTATCGTGTGGTATCTGGATATTATATTGTGTGGTATCTGGATATTATATTGTGTGGTATCTGGATGTTATATTGTGTGGTGTCTGGATAGTATATTGTGTGGTATCTGGATATTATATTGTGTGATATCTGGATATTATATTGTGTGGTATCTGGATATTATATTGTGTGGTATCTGGATATTATATTGTGTGGGATCTGCATATTATATTGTGTGTTATCTGCATATTATATTGTGTGGTATCTGGATATTATATTGTGTGGTATCTGGATATTATATTGTGTGGGATCTGCATATTATATTGTGTGATATCTGCGTATTATATTGTGTGGTATCTGGATATTATATTGTGTGGTATCTGGATAGTATATTGTGTGATATCTGGATATTATATTGTGTAATATCTGCATATTATATTGTGTGGTATCTGGATATTATATTGTGTGGTATCTGGATATTATATTGTGTGGGATCTGCATATTATATTGTGTGATATCTGCATATTATATTGTGTGGTATCTGGATATTATATTGTGTGGTATCTGGATAGTATATTGTGTGATATCTGGATATTATATTGTGTGGTATCTGGATATTATATTGTGTGGTATCTGGATATTATATTGTGTGGTATCTGGATATTATATTGTGTGATATCTGCATATTATATTGTGTGGTATCTGGATATTATATTGTGTGGTATCTGGATAGTATATTGTGTGGTATCTGGATATTATATTGTGTGATATCTGCATATTATATTGTGTGGTATCTGGATATTAAATTGTGTGGTATCTGGATATTATATTGTGTGGTATCTGGATATTATATTGTGTGGTATCTGGATATTATATTGTGTGGTATCTGCATATTATATTGTGTGGTATCTGGATATTATATTGTGTGGTATCTGGATATTATATTGTGTGATATCTGGATATTATATTGTGTGGTATCTGGATAGTATATTGTGTGATATCTGGATATTATATTGTGTGGTATCTGGATATTATATTGTGTGGGATCTGCATATTATATTGTGTGGTATCTGGATATTATATTGTGTGGTATCTGGATAGTATATTGTGTGGTATCTGGATATTATATTGTGTGGTATCTGGATATTATATTGTGTGATATCTGCATATTATATTGTGTGGTATCTGGATATTATATTGTGTGATATCTGCATATTATATTGTGTGGTATCTGGATATTATATTGTGTGGTATCTGGATAGTATATTGTGTGGTATCTGGATATTATATTGTGTGATATCTGCATATTATATTGTGTGGTATCTGGATATTATATTGTGTGGTATCAGGATATTATATTGTGTGGTATCTGGATATTATATTGTGTGGTATCTGGATATTATATTGTGTGGTATCTGGATATTATATTGTGTGATATCTGCATATTATATTGTGTGGTATCTGGATAGTATATTGTGTGGTATCTGGATAGTATATTGTGTGGTATCTGGATATTATATTGTGTGGTATCTGGATAGTATATTGTGTGGTATCTGGATAGTATATTGTGTGGTATCTGGATATTATATTGTGTGGTATCTGGATATTATATTGTGTGGTATCTGGATATTATATTGTGTGGTATCTGGATATTATATTGTGTGGTATCTGCATATTATATTGTGTGGTATCTGGATAGTATATTGTGTGGTATCTGGATATTATATTGTGTGGTATCTGGATATTATATTGTGTGGTATCTGCATATTATATTGTGTGGTATCTGGATATTATATTGTGTGGTATCTGCATATTATATTGTGTGGTATCTGGATAGTATATTGTGTGGTATCTGGATATTATATTGTGTGGTATCTGGATATTATATTGTGTGGTATCTGGATAGTATATTGTGTGGTATCTGCATATTATATTGTGTGGTATCTGGATAGTATATTGTGTGGTATCTGGATATTATATTGTGTGGTATCTGGATAGTATATTGTGTGGTATCTGCATATTATATTGTGTGGTATCTGGATATTATATTGTGTGATATCTGCATATTATATTGTGTGGTATCTGGATAGTATATTGTGTGATATCTGCATATTATATTGTGTGGTATCTGGATAGTATATTGTGTGGTATCTGCATATTATATTGTGTGGTATCTGGATAGTATATTGTGTGGTATCTGGATATTATATTGTGTGATATCTGCATATTATATTGTGTGGTATCTGGATAGTATATTGTGTGATATCTGCATATTATATTGTGTGGTATCTGGATAGTATATTGTGTGGTATCTGGATATTATATTGTGTGATATCTGGATAGTATATTGTGTGATATCTGCATATTATATTGTGTGGTATCTGGATATTATATTGTGTGGTATCTGGATAGTATATTGTGTGCTATCTGCATATTATATTGTGTGGTATCTGGATATTATATTGTGTGGTATCTGGATAGTATATTGTGTGGTATCTGGATATTATATTGTGTGGTATCTGGATAGTATATTGTGTGGTATCTGCATATTATATTGTGTGGTATCTGGATATTATATTGTGTGGTATCTGGATAGTATATTGTGTGGTATCTGCATAGTATATTGTGTGGTATCTGGATAGTATATTGTGTGGTATCTGCATATTATATTGTGTGGTATCTGGATAGTATATTGTGTGGTATCTGGATATTATATTGTGTGATATCTGCATATTATATTGTGTGGTATCTGGATATTATATTGTGTGGTATCTGGATATTATATTGTGTGGTATCTGGATATTATATTGTGTGGTATCTGGATGTTATATTGTGTGATATCTGCATATTATATTGTGTGGTATCTGGATATTATATTGTGTGGTATCTGGATATTATATTGTGTGGTATCTGGATATTATATTGTGTGGTATCTGGATAGTATATTGTGTGGTATCTGGATATTATATTGTGTGATATCTGCATATTATATTGTGTGGTATCTGGATATTATATTGTGTGGTATCTGGATATTATATTGTGTGGGATCTGCATATTATATTGTGTGATATCTGCATATTATATTGTGTGGTATCTGGATATTATATTGTGTGGTATCTGGATAGTATATTGTGTGATATCTGGATATTATATTGTGTGATATCTGGATATTATATTGTGTGGTATCTGGATATTATATTGTGTGGTATCTGGATATTATTGTGTGGTATCTGGATATTATATTGTGTGGTATCTGGATATTATATTGTGTGGTATCTGGATATTATATTGTGTGGTATCTGGATGTTATATTGTGTGGTATCTGGATAGTATATTGTGTGGTATCTGGATATTATATTGTGTGATATCTGGATATTATATTGTGTGGTATCTGGATATTATATTGTGTGGTATCTGGATATTATATTGTGTGGGATCTGCATATTATATTGTGTGTTATCTGCATATTATATTGTGTGGGATCTGCATATTATATTGTGTGATATCTGCATATTATATTGTGTGGTATCTGGATATTATATTGTGTGGTATCTGGATAGTATATTGTGTGATATCTGGATATTATATTGTGTGGTATCTGGATATTATATTGTGTGGTATCTGGATATTATATTGTGTGGTATCTGGATGTTATATTGTGTGGTATCTGGATAGTATATTGTGTGGTATCTTGATATTATATTGTGTGGTATCTGGATAGTATATTGTGTGATATCTGGATATTATATTGTGTGGTATCTGGATATTATATTGTGTGGGATCTGCATATTATATTGTGTGATATCTGGATATTATATTGTGTGGTATCTGCATATTATATTGTGTGATATCTGCATATTATATTGTGTGGTATCTGGATATTATATTGTGTGGTATCTGGATATTATATTGTGTGATATCTGGATATTATATTGTGTGGTATCTGGATATTATATTGTGTGGTATCTGGATAGTATATTGTGTGATATCTGGATATTATATTGTGTGGTATCTGGATATTATATTGTGTGGGATCTGCATATTATATTGTGTGGTATCTGGATATTATATTGTGTGGTATCTGGATAGTATATTGTGTGGTATCTGGATATTATATTGTGTGGTATCTGGATATTATATTGTGTGATATCTGCATATTATATTGTGTGGTATCTGGATATTATATTGTGTGATATCTGCATATTATATTGTGTGGTATCTGGATATTATATTGTGTGGTATCTGGATAGTATATTGTGTGGTATCTGGATATTATATTGTGTGATATCTGCATATTATATTGTGTGGTATCTGGATATTATATTGTGTGGTATCTGGATATTATATTGTGTGGTATCTGGATATTATATTGTGTGGTATCTGCATATTATATTGTGTGGTATCTGGATATTATATTGTGTGGTATCTGGATATTATATTGTGTGATATCTGGATATTATATTGTGTGGTATCTGGATATTATATTGTGTGGTATCTGGATAGTATATTGTGTGATATCTGGATATTATATTGTGTGGTATCTGGATATTATATTGTGTGGGATCTGCATATTATATTGTGTGGTATCTGGATATTATATTGTGTGGTATCTGGATAGTATATTGTGTGGTATCTGGATATTATATTGTGTGGTATCTGGATATTATATTGTGTGATATCTGCATATTATATTGTGTGGTATCTGGATATTATATTGTGTGATATCTGCATATTATATTGTGTGGTATCTGGATATTATATTGTGTGGTATCTGGATAGTATATTGTGTGGTATCTGGATATTATATTGTGTGATATCTGCATATTATATTGTGTGGTATCTGGATATTATATTGTGTGGTATCTGGATATTATATTGTGTGGTATCTGGATATTATATTGTGTGGTATCTGGATATTATATTGTGTGGTATCTGCATATTATATTGTGTGGTATCTGGATATTATATTGTGTGGTATCTGGATATTATATTGTGTGATATCTGCATATTATATTGTGTGGTATCTGGATATTATATTGTGTGATATCTGCATATTATATTGTGTGGTATCTGGATATTATATTGTGTGATATCTGCATATTATATTGTGTGGTATCTGGATATTATATTGTGTGGTATCTGGATAGTATATTGTGTGGTATCTGGATATTATATTGTGTGATATCTGCATATTATATTGTGTGGTATCTGGATATTATATTGTGTGGTATCTGGATATTATATTGTGTGGTATCTGGATATTATATTGTGTGGTATCTGCATATTATATTGTGTGGTATCTGGATATTATATTGTGTGGTATCTGGATATTATATTGTGTGATATCTGGATATTATATTGTGTGGTATCTGGATATTATATTGTGTGGTATCTGGATAGTATATTGTGTGATATCTGGATATTATATTGTGTGGTATCTGGATATTATATTGTGTGGGATCTGCATATTATATTGTGTGGTATCTGGATATTATATTGTGTGGTATCTGGATAGTATATTGTGTGGTATCTGGATATTATATTGTGTGGTATCTGGATATTATATTGTGTGATATCTGCATATTATATTGTGTGGTATCTGGATATTATATTGTGTGATATCTGCATATTATATTGTGTGGTATCTGGATATTATATTGTGTGGTATCTGGATAGTATATTGTGTGGTATCTGGATATTATATTGTGTGATATCTGCATATTATATTGTGTGGTATCTGGATATTATATTGTGTGGTATCTGGATATTATATTGTGTGGTATCTGGATATTATATTGTGTGGTATCTGGATATTATATTGTGTGGTATCTGCATATTATATTGTGTGGTATCTGGATATTATATTGTGTGGTATCTGGATATTATATTGTGTGATATCTGCATATTATATTGTGTGGTATCTGGATAGTATATTGTGTGGTATCTGGATATTATATTGTGTGGTATCTGGATAGTATATTGTGTGGTATCTGGATATTATATTGTGTGGTATCTGGATAGTATATTGTGTGGTATCTGGATAGTATATTGTGTGGTATCTGGATATTATATTGTGTGGTATCTGGATATTATATTGTGTGGTATCTGGATATTATATTGTGTGGTATCTGGATATTATATTGTGTGGTATCTGCATATTATATTGTGTGGTATCTGGATAGTATATTGTGTGGTATCTGGATATTATATTGTGTGGTATCTGGATATTATATTGTGTGGTATCTGCATATTATATTGTGTGGTATCTGGATATTATATTGTGTGGTATCTGCATATTATATTGTGTGGTATCTGGATAGTATATTGTGTGGTATCTGGATATTATATTGTGTGGTATCTGGATATTATATTGTGTGGTATCTGGATATTATATTGTGTGATATCTGGATATTATATTGTGTGGTATCTGGATATTATATTGTGTGGTATCTGGATAGTATATTGTGTGATATCTGGATATTATATTGTGTGGTATCTGGATATTATATTGTGTGGGATCTGCATATTATATTGTGTGGTATCTGGATATTATATTGTGTGGTATCTGGATAGTATATTGTGTGGTATCTGGATATTATATTGTGTGGTATCTGGATATTATATTGTGTGATATCTGCATATTATATTGTGTGGTATCTGGATATTATATTGTGTGATATCTGCATATTATATTGTGTGGTATCTGGATATTATATTGTGTGGTATCTGGATAGTATATTGTGTGGTATCTGGATATTATATTGTGTGATATCTGCATATTATATTGTGTGGTATCTGGATATTATATTGTGTGGTATCTGGATATTATATTGTGTGGTATCTGGATATTATATTGTGTGGTATCTGGATATTATATTGTGTGGTATCTGCATATTATATTGTGTGGTATCTGGATATTATATTGTGTGGTATCTGGATATTATATTGTGTGATATCTGCATATTATATTGTGTGGTATCTGGATAGTATATTGTGTGATATCTGCATATTATATTGTGTGGTATCTGGATAGTATATTGTGTGGTATCTGGATATTATATTGTGTGATATCTGGATAGTATATTGTGTGATATCTGCATATTATATTGTGTGGTATCTGGATATTATATTGTGTGGTATCTGGATAGTATATTGTGTGGTATCTGGATATTATATTGTGTGGTATCTGGATAGTATATTGTGTGGTATCTGCATATTATATTGTGTGGTATCTGGATATTATATTGTGTGGTATCTGGATAGTATATTGTGTGGTATCTGCATAGTATATTGTGTGGTATCTGGATAGTATATTGTGTGGTATCTGCATATTATATTGTGTGGTATCTGGATAGTATATTGTGTGGTATCTGGATATTATATTGTGTGATATCTGCATATTATATTGTGTGGTATCTGGATATTATATTGTGTGGTATCTGGATATTATATTGTGTGGTATCTGGATATTATATTGTGTGGTATCTGGATATTATATTGTGTGGTATCTGGATGTTATATTGTGTGATATCTGCATATTATATTGTGTGGTATCTGGATATTATATTGTGTGGTATCTGGATATTATATTGTGTGGTATCTGGATATTATATTGTGTGGTATCTGGATAGTATATTGTGTGGTATCTGGATATTATATTGTGTGATATCTGCATATTATATTGTGTGGTATCTGGATATTATATTGTGTGGTATCTGGATATTATATTGTGTGGTATCTGGATATTATATTGTGTGGTATCTGGATAGTATATTGTGTGGTATCTGGATATTATATTGTGTGATATCTGCATATTATATTGTGTGGTATCTGGATAGTATATTGTGTGATATCTGGATATTATATTGTGTGGTATCTGGATATTATATTGTGTGATATCTGCATATTATATTGTGTGGTATCTGGATATTATATTGTGTGGTATCTGGATATTATATTGTGTGGTATCTGCATATTATATTGTGTGATATCTGCATATTATATTGTGTGGTATCTGGATATTATATTGTGTGGTATCTGGATAGTATATTGTGTGATATCTGGATATTATATTGTGTGGTATCTGGATATTATATTGTGTGATATCTGCATATTATATTGTGTGGTATCTGGATAGTATATTGTGTGGTATCTGGATATTATATTGTGTGGTATCTGGATAGTATATTGTGTGGTATCTGGATATTATATTGTGTGGTATCTGGATATTATATTGTGTGGTATCTGGATATTATATTGTGTGGTATCTGGATAGTATATTGTGTGGTATCTGGATATTATATTGTGTGATATCTGCATATTATATTGTGTGGTATCTGGATATTATATTGTGTGGTATCTGGATATTATATTGTGTGGTATCTGGATATTATATTGTGTGGTATCTGGATAGTATATTGTGTGGTATCTGGATATTATATTGTGTGGTATCTGGATATTATATTGTGTGGTATCTGGATATTATATTGTGTGGTATCTGGATATTATATTGTGTGGTATCTGCATATTATATTGTGTGGTATCTGGATATTATATTGTGTGGTATCTGGATATTATATTGTGTGGTATCTGGATAGTATATTGTGTGGTATCTGGATATTATATTGTGTGGTATCTGGATATTATATTGTGTGGTATCTGGATATTATATTGTGTGGTATCTGGATAGTATATTGTGTGGTATCTGGATAGTATATTGTGTGGTATTTGGATATTATATTGTGTGGTATCTGGATATTATATTGTGTGGTATCTGGGTAGTATATTGTGTGGTATCTGGATATTATATTGTGTGGTATCTGGATATTATATTGTGTGGTATCTGGATATTATATTGTGTGGTATCTGGATTTTGTGGTCACGTCAAGTATGTTTTAATTCCACCAATAAATTCAAAATGAATGTCACCCAAATTGGCCCATGTTACATGTTTTTCTTTTAGTGAAATGAGAATGTATAGCCTATCACAAGTGTGTATTATGTCTATTTAATTATTGATTATACTTACGATTTTGATAATACACTACCGGTCAAAGGTTTTAGTACACCCATTATTCTCAAGCAATCAGAGATAAAAAAATGTAAAAAAACATATTTTATGTTACAAAAAAAAATCTTAGATTCATCAAAATAGCCTTTTTGCAGTTATAACTGCTGAGCATATTTGTGTAATTAGTTTCTACAAGGGCAGTTCTGAACACCCACACTGCTGTAGAAGTTCCCACAGACGTGCTGCACTTGTGGGTCGCCTCTTCTTGACCTTTCAGTCCAACTCCCAAACAAGCTTGGCTTTACTTCTCTTGTTGGAAAATGGAAATAATTTGTTCACCTGTTTATTTAGCCAAATATGGCTTTTTTATGAACTGTAAAATGTAAGTCACTGTCCTGGGAAGTAACTGACTATTCCCTTCTTACTTTGTGCCACTTGAAATTATTTAAACTAATTTAAACTGCTTAATTGACACTAAAAACACAGTACTAAAACATGAGTAAAGTGTACTAAAACATGAGTAAAGTGTACTAAAACATGAGTAAAGTGTACTAAAACATGAGTAAAGTGTACTAAAACTTTTGACTGGGTTTTGAAACATTTTCAGTGCCTGAAGACAGCATAGTTTAACCTCATCCCTTAACCCAAATAACATCATTAACACCAAGAATAACATCATTAACACCAAGAATAACATCATTAACACCAAGAATAACATCATTAACACCAAGAATAACATCATTAACACCAAGAATAACATTATTAACACCAAGAATGTCAAAGTTTCTCCTTAGCTGCATTGACATGTTTTTTATGTGTCTATTTAAAACCTTAATTTCTTCATAATTCTGATTGTTTACTTTTAAAAATATTTTTCTATCTGTTCTTTATACTATACAGTGACAATTGAGTACATTTGAGTGGAAACAACACTCAGTAAAATGTATT
>CM040394.1:111475917-111555917 GCA_022702515.1 Ilyophis sp. 1 JC-2022 | reverse complement strand
GCTGTTAAAGGTCCTTCACATGACAGAATGAGTTTGTTGGAACACATTATCAAATCAAATAAATAAATGATCAATATATTGCAACAATAAATATATTATTGCTGCTTAATGATATCGCAATATTACACTGCTGTGAAATATAGTATTATTATATTTTCATAAAGTCCATATTTACAATACATTGCAGTATATTCCACTTCTGTGAAGGCACATGTATTATACTGTGTCAGAAATGTATGTGTCTTGAGGGAATATGTTCTCATATCTACACGTGATTACTAAAATTACACATCTGTGTTTGGGAAATGCAGAGCTCAGGTCAAAGCGAATATTAATGAGCTAAACCGGCTTTCAGAAAAATAAAATTTAAATTAAAAAAATTACCGTTACCAGCAATATAAAGACAAAGTCATGGAAGCATTCAAAGGCAGGTATTGAGTTTGCCTGACTGAACAAAACCTGTATATGAAGGAGGCGCTAAGACGGACTAACAGGAGCCATGTCTCCACACCTGTCTTTACAGCAGGTGTGTGTGCAGGTATGACCCTGGCTATAATATATTACATATATAACACGTATTATGAGCTAATTGGCTGCATACGCCAACACTGATTCACTCGTAGATTAGATCACCGCGAAACGCTTCATATAGCAACACAAGAACAGTCTTTGGCCGTCATTCATGCACTTATCAAGAAATGTAGCGAAAATGTCAGATGTGTAAATGTTGGGGCTAATTAGGTCATTAAGGGCAGAAGTTGGCATGAAAAGCAGAACCGGACTCAGCCGGACCGGGCCCTCCTTTCCCTCCTCTGGATGACCGGGAATGATTGAAAACCAACCGGAATAACTGAGGACATTAAGAGGGAAAAAGTCGCAAGCAGAAGAGCAAAGAGAAGAGGCACGGCAGGCTAATCCATCTCTCCTCTCTGACAGGGGTGATGGAGCAGGAATGCGTTTGTGTGACTGACGTTCCCCGTGGCCACGTCAGTCACCACACCCAGCAAGTCTGACCCCCATTTTGGTCATTGTACAAACCCCAGGACGTGACCCCCACGGGCGATCGGCATGCCTGCCGGGTTAATGACTGCCGTTGTCTCCTGACACTCCTGATGTTATTTTAAGAAGACGAATCGGCCGAAGGGCGTATTGTCTTTTCCTGTGACATCATTGCACCTGCTCCGGACAAACCAAACACACAGGCTCCGGAATTTTCGGAATGCTTGGAATGCCTCTGCTCTTTTCTCCCTTCTCTACACCACCATGCACCCCCCCTCCCCCAAATGCTCCCCAAGCACTATTTCACCCCCTGCTCACACCATACAATTATCTGCTCAATCCATTCCAGATAAGGACAGTGTGGAATCTGTTTTTTCTCCATAGACAGCATTTTTTTCCTGTGATCGTGTGCTTAATTTGGGGACACAACAATACCTAACCCTAACCCCCCCCCCCCCCCTAAGCATAAAGTGTGTGTGTGTGTGTGGGGGGGGGTCTTCTGTTCTAAACAGTGATCTGACTGGACCATTTTCTGTCAGGTCTATTTATTTATTTGCAGAGTATGTGTCATTATCAAAAAGAACCATGTTGTTAAATTCACCTCTTGAAAGAAGCTCATCTAAAAGTAGGTGGGTGAAAAGTAGGCTATAGGTAGGCTACACCTTGAGATATTCCACGAAAGAGCCCTTCGCACAAACAAGACTGATTCGGATCAATCCACGTAATTGTATGCACTTAAACCTTCACGTAATCAGCGCGTGTCTGCCTTGGTCTCTTACCTTGCAGAACAGTGTCGCGAAAGTCCGGCGACGTGCTCTGGTTACCCAGCAGCTCGTAGCGGAAACCCACTGTGCGCCGGCTGATGTCCCTTTGTGGGCTCGCCTGCAGGAATATGGCCGGTGTCTGTCGCCCCTCGGTGCGAAAGCAGTGCACCTGTTCTGGGCGCCCTCCCTCCGTCATCAACAGGTTGAGCTCTCCCGCGCGCTCGATGTACACACTGGCGCCGCGGAAGCTGCGGAAGGGCTTGATGCAGATGGATGTGTGGCGCGTGGAGGACAGGTTGGGTTCCAGCACAACCCGCAGCGCCTGGCTGGGGTAGACCCACTCCACGGCACCTTCGGTGCAACGTAGCCGTACCTGCTGCACTGTCCGCGAGTGCGGCTCCCGTACCAGCCCACTGGAGAGAGGAGACATAGGGGGGAATTCGAAATGTGAAGATACATCGGCTACATAAATCTGAATTATAGTAATGGTCGCACGCGTATGCAATACACTTTTGTTGTTACGCACATAATTCAGCAAGAGTGACTGGACAGGGGATCATCTTTGTGTAGTCTGTGTGCGTTTTTATGACGATACGCAGTAAGCAAACGACAAAAACGGAAACAAACCTTCATTGTATCAATACGATTTATTTAATTAATTTGGCAGAATGTCCATATTAAATAAAATGTTTGTTTATTCGTTATACGCTATACAGTAAATTTAAATGAATTTAATCGGCATTCGCTATACTGAAACGGAGCCAAATTAAGGCAAATTCTAACTTATGTTAACTTTCAGATTATTTTGTTGTTTCAGAGTAGACGCATTTTGAAGAATATTTCGCTCGTTTTGTGTCAAATAAAAAAGGACGCGTGAAAAAATTAGCTCTACCAAACATGGTCTACCAGACATTGGGATGATCCAAATAAACATTTGTTTTGTGGAATAATATTAATTTAAATCTCACCTTCCTCGCCAGTTGCACAAATCCGCGGCACATGTAGCAGAGCAGACCAGAAACAGGCAGCCCAGTCTCGCGTAATCGCGCGCCATTGACCACATTGCTACTGCCGCCGCTGCTGATGCACGTGCAGACTAAATCCCACTTGGTGACAAAACATAACCGACTGGACGGATGGCCGAGACTTGCCTCCCTTTCCCTTGGTGGTCTGCACGTGCTGAAACGGAGAAAAGGGTGCGGCACACTGGGGGCCTGTGATCCGGACACCGGTCTGCACGCGCATTAGACCGATAATAGCATTCGACCTCCTTGACTCAGCCAATGGTTTCTCGAAAGTTAGGCTACTGATATCCCACTTTGAGGAGGGGTGTGTCTGTGTGTGTGTGTGTGAGAGAGAGAGAGAGAGAGAGAGAGAGAGAGAGAGAGAGAGAGAGAGAGAGAGAGAGAGAGAGAGAGAGAGAGACTTTTCACTTGAAGGCTACATTTTCATCTCTTAAAAAATATTTTACCCGTCTGTCCATGGTAAAACTTTTGTTAATCTAAAATAAAAAGCCTGCTGTAACATAGTTACGCTACATGTACCCTAAAGTATTTGCAGTTATATAAAAAAAACTGGTATATAACAACGTCTACAGCAGCCTTCAGATTTTAACTGAATAGAAGCAGCGCTTTGTATTGATGTGTTAGGTAGGGCTAAAAAGACGATAAAGCTCTTTTATAGCCTATGTACCCAATTCGACTTTCACAGAAGTAATGATATCATCAAATCATTGTAATCTAAAGTGATGGATGGCAAGTGAATGGGGCGCTCAGTTGACCCCATTGTTTAGTTTCACCGGTTGAGTCAGTGCCAGAAGTTTCACGGCTGAACTTCCTAGAGCTGCCCTTGAAATTGCTTTTGTAGCCTATATGCATTACCTATTTTCCATATTTCATTGCATACAATTTTGGCACTTTGTAACGGGGGGGATTTGGAGGTGGAGTGTTTCTCACAAAAGACACCGTGTAATTAAGATTTTGCACTGAAGAAATGACGATTATGCCGGCGCTACTGGGCGCTATACACTCGGCCTGGCCGCGCGCCATTCCGCCTCATAAGACTATGAAAAGACAATCCGGCCCTCGGCCCTGGCCATCTGTTACCTCTAGGTAAAAGGCAGAGTTATACATTGTCCACATCTGCACTCTGTGGAAGGAGAATAGGCAAAGCGTTGGTGTTAAATCAACTCTGGTAGAGTATATTTATTCATAGGATACACGTGATTTCAGCTGGACTCAAACCGGTTAAGAGTTGAACTAACACTGAACATTTTACCGTGCTTACACGCTAGTCTACTTTGTAGGCTACTACATTTGGAATTAATCATAAATCAGTTCTTATAGCCTAAAATAAATGCATCGCCATAGCAACAAATCAAATACGGAAAAAATATATATATTTTCAGGAAGTCTCTAATTTCCCTATAAAATGTGTTGCATGTAAAAATCATTACAATACACGTGAATACATTTTAAGCTCTTTATTTTTGAGTCACAGAACCAAAAATGATAGCATGTAAACCATCTCCATATCTATTTTACGCAAAATATGTTGAAAACGTACTGTGTATAAGCAATAATTTACACAATCTGAAAATATTTCTTATATACAATTAATGTATTGGCTTATTTCCAAAACCATGCATCAGTGTTACATTCAATAAGCCAACATCTCCATTGCTTAACTGAATATATTAATTTCATTTTCGATATCAGCCATGTATTTTCCTCCAACATACATTATATAAATACCACCAGCCTACGGAGCTATAATCGCTGAAATTTGTAATGGACAGTTGAATGGTATTGCCGTTACTCCTTTTGTGAACTGCGCTATGTATAACGGCAGGACGTTATGGGCGCGATGTAAAATGTGGAATGTGTACCAGTTTATTTCAATCCTCGTCTCTGTCCAAATTTACTGCATCTTTTTCCATCCATGTAAATTCCGGACATTTCTAACATCAAACCGTGTAAGACGTAAACATATTAAAAAGGGCCAGAATACTCATGTAAAAAAAGAAAAGAGCATAGCCACAGTAGCATTAATTATTTTCAGTAGTACTATTATTTTAAGAGAACCAACCAATGCCTCTAAATTGGTTAGATTTTCAGGCACACATGAATGGCAATTAAAATGATCAAATTACTTGCAACGTTGGCACTTATAAAACAGTTCTTTAAAGCCTAGCAAATTACGCATAATTTATTAATTAAGAGGGAAAAAAACGGTTCCGATAAAGGGCCAGTTTGTGCGTTGTCTAGTGAGCCACAAGAACAAATTCACAACTAACCATCCACCAGTCCGCCAAAACAGTGCATTTAAATTCACCTTTAAAGCGCCAAAGTACTAAACTTTCAGTAAGCCATATACCACGTGACGATGGTAACACCTCGAATGATCTCGACGTTAAAATAAACGCAAATGAGTGAAAAGCGTAACAAGGACTGCGGAACTGCACACCGCAGCGGAGAAAAAGCTTCAACAACAACTTTAAGGTCTGACTAATGGAAATATTACAATGGGATCAGGGGAGGACGAGTGTAACGAGATGAACGTGCGCATACTCTGAGATATGATCACTTATCGTTCACAAATATTTTAAACAATTAGTGTCAACATTAACTGTGAAATTGATGTTAAGGCCCATATGCGATTTACAGTGATACGTGAGCATAATTTCAGCGCAAATTAGGCTTTACTAAGGCCAACAATCCTCTCCAAGGTTTTATTTTCGGACGGGGGTTCGTTCCAAAGCACAAATAACCGCCTTTTGGAACACAAAAGCAAACAACAGTAATTTTCTCTCAATTGTTTTACTGTTCTTTTATAAATATTCATATGGCCACGATTTCCTACGTCCGTCCACAATCGTCTGCATCCGTCTACAATCGTGTGCGTTAGCATTTTGTCTGCGATCGACAGATGTAAAGTATTCTCTTGAAAACCGAGGATGATTGATGAGAACTCCGGGGACTAACACCATTTTTGTGTAGTTTTTTTTTTAGTCCACAAACAAATAAATGTAAGACTGTGCCAGCGCATTCGCCAAGGAATTCGGTAAACACAACACGGTCTGCAGCTTCACCGACCAAAAAAACCGAATCTAATCGCCAGTGTCACTGGGTCTACAGAAGTTCAGCACGTCATGTTTTAACATTCAACACTTCGCAACTTTCGCCATGATGGGTTTCATACAAAAAATTGAAAGATGAAGTGAATAATTTTCTACTGAGCAGGAAATCCAGTGATTTCTACATTTTGATCCTGCTGTTCAAGCGAGAGGTCCAGTAGAACGCTGCATAATATGTGTGTCAAATAATAATTCCACAAGTTTCACAAAGCAGCACCCACCCCCCCCCCCCCCAAATAGATATCTGCTACATTTAACACACACATTCATACTGCCAGGAGAAGCACACCCATGTTTGTATGCATGTATGTATGTATGTAGGCCTGTATGTGTGTGCGTGTGTGTGTTCACATACTGATTCCTTGACTCCTTAATTTAATTCAAGTGTTGTTTCTGTTGATAAATACAGTTTGCAAAGTTAAGCATAAACACCAAAATTAACTTGCCGAACTTTCTGCAACGAAAAAAAAAAAAAAACAGTTATTGATTTTATGGACTGTAGATCAAACCAAAGCCCGTGTTTTACGACATTTCCACAGTGCTGGATCTCTGACCTGCAGCACACTTGCTATGTTATCAGACACAATTAATTCATCATTTGAAATAATCGAACCACTAGGACACCAGTA
The DNA here is from genome assembly GCA_022702515.1 of Ilyophis sp. 1 JC-2022. Lineage (NCBI taxonomy): Eukaryota > Metazoa > Chordata > Actinopteri > Anguilliformes > Synaphobranchidae > Ilyophis > Ilyophis sp. 1 JC-2022. The sequence goes on along the minus strand of CM040394.1, from coordinate 111,549,390 downwards.
AAATTCTTGCATACTTCTGACAATTTTAAAAAGATAAAAATTATCAGGGACGTGCTGGAGTATTTTCAAATTTTACAAGGCATTGTAACAAGTAAAAACTATTTTAAAAATGGTAAATTTGACCCAATGTCTGTATGCAGTCCCGCTTGCTATGAGCGGGATGCTAAGGGCGGGATGTTAAGGGCGGGGTGAAGTTTGGCAGAGGTAATGTGGGCTTATGTGCAGGATACTACTGGGTGGGGCCAGGGGTAGGACTCTAGAGGGCGCTGTTGCTGTTTGGCACTGGTTGTTTGGCATCAGTGTCGGAACTGCTGGAGTTGTCGTCGTCGTCGTCATCGTCGGTCTGCTCGGCGGAGTGGTACAGCATCAGGGCCTGGGTTTTGTGGGTAATAGTAATGGTACAGGGTCCCTGGGCCCACGGCTCCCCATCCACCTGCATGGGCATGTGTGAGCTCTTCAGCACCATCTGCAGGCAGAGAAAGGTACAGCACTTATGATTAGTAGTAGTATTAGAATTATGAACAATTATGTAACTACACTGCCTGGCCAAAAGAAAAGTCGCTGTTGCACCTGTCATGCACAGTGCCCACTGTACAAGCCTCTGGAGGCAGTGTTAGTGCCCACTGTACAAGCCTCTGGAGGCAGTGTTAGTGCCCACTGTACAAGCCTCTGGAGGCAGTGTTATGATCTGGGGTTGCTTCAATTGGTCAGGTCTAGGCTCAGCAACATTATGCAGCAATAAAATGAAGTCAGCTGAGTACCTGAATGTACTGAATGACCAGGTTATCCCATCAATGGACATATTCCAGGACGACAATGCCAAGATTCATCAGGCTCAAATTGTGAAAGAGTGGTTCAGGGAGCATGAGGAATCATTTTCACACATTAATTGTTAGTTAGAAGGACTCAAGAGAAGGACAGGACCGTCAGTGCAGAGCAATGGGAAGGGGAAGACTGCCCCCTGCAGGCCCAGTGACATAACTGCTCGGTCTCCCTCCCATACATGTAGCCTACTAACCAAGCCCAGCTGTGACCAGCCTGTCCTTTTTGTGAGTTGAATTACTCTGCGAAATTAAAATTAAATCTCAGGATTTATACATAAATAGGAATAATAATAATAATATTAATAACTGTAGTGGGATAAGCAGCTGCGCAGACTAAACCAGTAGAAACGCACCCGGACCGTATGGGCCTGTCCCAGGCGCAGAGGGTTGGCCAGTTTGACCTGGATTTGGGCGCAATGGAAGGACCCAAAAACACCAAGCACCTCCAAGAGCCCATCGTCCAGCCTGCAGGAACAGACACAACACCTGATCAGTCCCTCCAATCACAGGGCACAATACGTCCCTCCAATCACAGGGCACAATACTTCCTGGTCTCTCTCAGGGATAGTAAAATAAAGGCTGCATTCCAATAGTCAAATTCGAGCAAGGAAGGATCCTTTAGGTCGCATGAACCGGAAATATTTCCCGGGCAGCCATGCTAAGGACCGTTCGATTTTGCCAACATACCATAAGGGTATAGCTCAAGAGTGGCCACCAATCACAGCTGGCTCTGTTCTGTTTCAAACTTTGTGATTGGTGGACTTCCACTGTGGTTTCTCTGTATATAAACTGACTTCACATGTTCCTGTTCAGATTTCATCATCTCTGGTGACAGGATTTCCACTGAATTTCTAACGCAACATTCAGGGGCTTTCCATGGATCTTTAAAAACAATAGAAAAAGTTTAAGGATGATATTCATAAATTAAATATGGAAAAGAGAGCGTGATATTGGGGTCCTACCTGGTGGGGGCGCAGGGCTCGTCCCCCATACCGTCCCACAGCCGGCACCCTCCACCCCAGTAGCGTATGTTACACACGATGATGCCCTCCAGACTCGGCAGGGAAACCCTCTCCCCATCCATCTCCAACTGGGAACAGAGCACCTCTCTGTTATACCCGACTGCACACACTCTGCACACCCCAACACACTCTGCACACCCCATCTCCAACTGGGAACAGAGCACCTCTCTGTTATACCACACTGCACACACCCCCAACACACTCTGCACACCCCAACACACTCTGCACACCCCAACACGCTCTGCACATGCCCCCAACATACTCAGCACACCCCAACACACTCTGCACACCCCAACACGCCCTGCACACCCCAACACACTCTGCACACCCCATCTCCAACTGGGAACAGAGCACCTCTCTGTTATACCCGACTGCACACACTCTGCACACCCCAACACGCTCTGCACACCCCAACACACTCTGCACACCCCAACACACTCTGCACACCCCAACACGCTCTGCACACCCCAACACGCTCTGCACACCCCATCTCCAACTGGGACAGAGCACCTCTCTGTTATACCCGACTGCACACACTCTGCACACCCCAACACACTCTGCACACCCCAACACGCTCTGCACACCCCAACACGCTCTGCACACCCCAACACGCTCTGCACACCCCATCTCCAACTGGGACAGAGCACCTCTCTGTTATACCCGCCTGCACACACTCTGCACACCCCAACACACTCTGCACACCCCATCTCCAACTGGGACAGAGCACCTCTCTGTTATACCCGCCTGCACACACTCTGCACACCCCAACACGCTCTGCACACCCCAACACACTCTGCACACCCCAACACGCTCTGCACACCCCAACACGCTCTGCACACCCCATCTCCAACTGGGACAGAGCACCTCTCTGTTATACCCGACTGCACACACTCTGCACACCCCAACACACTCTGCACACACCCCCAACATGCTCAGCACACCCCAACACACTCTGCACACCCCAACACACTCTGCACATGCCCCCAACATACTCAGCACACGTCCCAACACACTCAACACAAGCCCCCCACACACACTCCACACCCCCACACACTCTGCACACCCCATCTCCAACTGGGAACAGAGCACCTCTCTGTTATACCCAACTGCACACACTCTGCACACCCCAACACACTCTGCACATGCCCCCAACATACTCAGCACACGTCCCAACATGCTCAGCACACCCCAACACGCTCTGCACACCCCAACACGCTCTGCACACCCCAACACACTCTGCACATGCCCCCAACACACTCTGCACACCCCAACACACTCTGCACACCCCAACACACTCTGCACACCCCCACACACACTGCACACGCCCCCCCCATACTCAGCACACGTCCCAACATGCTCAGCACACCCCAACACACTCTGCACACCCCAACACACTCTGCACACCCCAACACACTCTGCACACGCCCCCAACATACTCAGCACACGTCCCAACATGCTCAGCACACCCCAACACACTCTGCACACGCCCCCAACATACTCAGCACACGTCCCACCATGCTCAGCACACCCCAACACGCTCTGCACACACCCCAACACGCTCTGCACACACCCCAACATACTGCACACGCCCCAACATGCTCAGCACACCCCCCCACCATACTGCACACGCCCCAACATGCTCAGCACACCCCAACACGCTCTGCACACACCAACACACTCTGCACACCCAAACACACTCTGCACACCCCAACACGCTCTGCACACCCCATCTCCAACTGGGAACAGAGCACCTCTCTGTTATACCCGACTGCACACACTCTGCACACCCCAACACACTCTGCACACCCCAACACGCTCTGCACACCCCAACACACTCTGCACACGTCCCAACACACTCTGCACACCCCAACACACTCTGCACACGCCCCCAACATACTCAGCACACGTCCCAACATGCTCAGCACACCCCAACACGCTCTGCACACCCCAACACACTCTGCACACCCCAACACACTCTGCACACCCAAACACACTCTGCACACCCCAACACGCTCTGCACACCCCATCTCCAACTGGGAACAGAGCACCTCTCTGTTATACCCGACTGCACACACTCTGCACACCCCAACACACTCTGCACACCCCAACACGCTCTGCACACCCCAACACACTCTGCACACGTCCCAACACACTCTGCACACCCCCCAACACACTCTGCACACCCCAACACACTCTGCACACGCCCCCAACATACTCAGCACACGTCCCAACATGCTCAGCACACCCCAACACACTCTGCACACCCCAACACACTCTGCACACGCCCCCAACATACTCAGCACACCCCAACACACTCTGCACACCCCAACACACTCTGCACACGCCCCCAACATACTCAGCACACGTCCCAACATGCTCAGCACACCCCAACACACTCTGCACACGCCCCCAACACACTCTGCACACACTCTGCACACCCCAACACACTCTGCACATGCCCCCAACATACTCAGCACACGTCCCAACATGCTCAGCACACCCCAACACGCTCTGCACACACCCCAACATACTCCGCACACATCCCAACATGCTCAGCACACCCCAACACGCTCTGCACACACCCCAACATACTCCGCACACGTCCCAACATGCTCAGCACACCCCAACACGCTCTGCACACACCCCCAACATACTGCACACGCCCCAACATGCTCTGCACACACCCCCAACATGCTCAGCACACGCCCCCAACATGCTCTGCACATACCCCAACATACTGCACACACCCCAACATACTGCACACGCCCCAACACGCTCTGCACACACCACCAACATGCTCAGCACACGCCCCCAACACGCTCTGCACATACCCCAACACTGCACACACCCCAACATACTGCACACGCCCCAACATGCTCAGCACACCCCAACACGCTCTGCACACACCCCCAACATGCTCAGCACACGCCCCCAACATGCTCAGCACACGCCCCCAACACGCTCTGCACATACCCCAACATACTGCACACGCCCCAACATGCTCAGCACACCCCAACACGCTCTGCACACACCCCCAACATGCTCAGCCACACAACACGCCCCCAACATGCTCAGCACACGCCCCCAACACTCTCTTCACATACCCCAACATACTGCACACGCCCCAACATGCTCAGCACACCCCAACACGCTCTGCACACACCACCAACATGCTCAGCACACGCCCCCAACATGCTCTGCACATACCCCAACATACTGCACACACCCCAACATACTGCACACACCCCAACATACTGCACACGCCCCAACATACTGCACACGCCCCAACATGCTCAGCACACCCCAACACGCTCTGCACACACCACCAACATGCTCAGCACACGCCCCCAACACGCTCTGCACATACCCCAACATACTGCACACACCCCAACATACTGCACACGCCCCAACATGCTCAGCACACCCCAACACGCTCTGCACACACCCCCAACATGCTCAGCACACGCCCCCAACACGCTCTGCACATACCCCAACATGCTCGCACAGGTCCAACGCCTCACACTTCAACACACGGCGATTACTCCCAAAGCACTCGAAAAATAAACTGTTTTAATTATCTTGTTTTTGGATGTCATGTCAAATCTTAACTATGACACAACAAGGTGTCTCAGTGGAATTTTAGAGATCAAAACCAGCTCAACCAAAACGACACACGCAGGTGGAACAAGGTACAAACCACAATAAAAACAAGTCGGTGAGCAACCGGTATGCTGTGATACAACGGTTACCCATCTTAACTGTTATATGATGTCAGGCTTAATGTAGACCAAGTTGTGCTCCAAACACACAGACAGTAAACAGTCATTAATCTGCAGCAGTGTGTTTTCACAGGTCTGGCTTATCAAACATTACTCACTGCGCTACACAGAAGGCAAGCAGCAGTCATTTTCAGGCAGTTGTGAAGTTATTATTATAATTATATAACTGTATATGACACTTATACGCTGGTGTAGGCAGAGCAGATAAAGAACAGGCACTGTACCTCAATCCTCTTGTCCAGATCTTTACATTCTTGAACTAAGCAGTCTTTGGTACCATAGAAGAAATACACAGCCTAGAATACAACATAAATAAACACACGGAAGTTGACCAATGAAATGTGCGGTTTGCAGTGATGTCATAATGCAATCAGCCAAACTGCAGCCGAAACTGTAACACTATCTCGTTAGCTTCTTTTTCTGCAAATACTGAAAATGATTAGATATGCTCATTTAGGCTTCAATGTTTATATTACTGTATATGTATATATTATATTATTAACCTTGTTAATGATCCGGCTGGAGAAGAGAGACGGGGTTTTCTCCCGGTGGGCGTGGAAATTCAGCGCCATCAGAGCATCCGGACCCACCGAGAAATAGTTGTTCATGGACAGAACCTGTGGTATCAGAGGGGTTAAATAATCTAACCTTGTACATGTTCATCAAATCACATTATGTTATGTTATGTATGTATGTATGTAAAAATATTTTTATCTAATATCATGCATTTAAAATATGATGAAAATATTGGTGTGGAATGTGGGGACTGGCCGTTATCTCTGTTGCATACTCACCCTTGGTTTGCGAAAGTTATAATATCCTTTAGAAGCAATCTGTACTTTCCACCTGTAAATGGAGATGGAAATATTGTGGATACTGCAGAGAGCTGATCAGCAGAGATGCATAATGCTTAAAGATTAAGTTTCTGTTTTTACACGAATGCCAGATTTGAATAGGAACAGATCTAAAGGACCGCTCCTGTTTTTAAATAAGACACATTACCTTGCTAAAGGTAATGTAGGGCCTAGCCAGGCATCTTCATTGGGCTTCCTCTGTATAGGTGTGACTTTAATGACGCCCCCTTGCTCACTTATTGGATGAGGATGGTCGCTAACCTGTCCATCTTGACTACCTCTGCGTCCACGATGTTCCTGAGCACCTGTTCCACAGGAATCTCCCGAGCGTACCCCGCCCCCCAGCCAAGGGAATTCGACAGGTCATTTCCTGTTCCCAACGGCAGGATGGTCACCTGTGGGGCGAACTGCTCCTGGCCCTGTGAAATACGCACGTGCACACACACACGCGCGCACACACACACGCGCACACGCACACACACAGACAGTAAAATTTTAAAAACAGCACATCCTGCCCGTCTATCCTGGCATTCTATCTGTAGTTTACAGCTGTGTCCCTATGCAGGCCACAGTGCTCAGGCACATGACATGCAGACCTGCGTTCTCACCCCCCCCCCCCCCCGCCCCCTCCCTCCCGCCGCTCTCCCCATGCAGCTGCACGGCAGGGTACAGCACGCTGTAAGCTGCTTACACTTTCATTTTAGAATAATCTAGAACCTGCCAGCTCCACGTGCTTAAAGACCAGGGCGGGGTCAGGCTCCCGTCTCCACTTACCAAACAAGCACACGCATCTCATTATTTATCTCAGGCAAAGTCGTAAAATACAGTTACTGGGATTTCCCGCTGCTGGCGTGCGATGGGGAAGCAATCATGCAGCAAAGCAGATGCATCGTGGGTAATGTGTTGAGCGCATTGACGGACTGCGGCTGAGATGCGGGGGCGGAAGCGATGCATTGTGGGCACCGTCGCTCACCTTCAGCTTCATGGCGTCGATGGCGTCCAGCACCCAGCCGACCGTGCCGTCGCCCCCGCAGACGAGCACGCGCACGCTGCCGGCGGGAAGGAGCACGCACAGCTGCAGGGCCTTGGCTGGGGGCAACTCTGAAAGGTCAAACACCTGAGGCACGCACAGGGAAATCAAATCAGAACTACATTTCCCAGTGTGCAATTTCCCCTGATTAATCAGGAAGTAACTGCTCTTCACATGCTAAATGTCTGAGAATAACACTGATTCTCTGCACTACTCTTCGTCGCTCTGGATAAAGCATCTGTCAGATGATTATAAGGTAGTGTAATCTCTGGCTTTATTGCTAAGCATCTCTCCTGCTTTCAGTCATAAAATAGTGCATGTGTAATTCACACAGTGTGCTTATAACACACCCAAGCTCACATCCCTGTGTTTCACTGGGGTACACACTGCTGCTCACACCTGGATCATTCGAAATAATGGACATTTGTTTCATAGGCTAACAATGGCAGGCAGACAACAAAAAGGTATGACTCCATCTTTACACTCCAGTGGGGCATTCTGGGAAATACCTGACACCTTCCTGCGGAATTCAATCAAGAACGTTCGCTCGATACGCAAGAACGAACAACGTTCAGGCCTGTGTGCAGCTGTGATTTATGGAACAACTCCACAGCGCTGTCTGTCGAAAGCAAAGCGCGGGGGTGGAACGAGACGCGCGCCAAGAATTTGGACGGCTGACGTTCGACAGCGACGGCAGCTCCGAGGTTCTCTGAGGATACGGGCTGAGCTCTCCGAGGATTCGCTGATTAAACGCTCGCTGCTGCCAAAGGGTCGCCGTGCCAACGGTCCAGCCTGCCAGAATGAGTCAGCTGACGCCCTCAGCCAATGGGATGTGACCTGCCCAGCACCCAGAAAGAGGGGTGGACATTTCCTTCTGGCAACATCTAATTTTAAACGTCGTCGCGTTTAATTGAGGCGCATCTGTGACCGCGAGCCGGATAGAAACGGCACAGGGAACAAAAGGTGCTTATTGAACAGGTGAAACATTCCGTTACCTGCCGAGCCGTCTTAACGGAACAGAAAGCTCACTATGAAATGGTTTGCTGCGTTTTGCAGCGAGCATTCGATTAGTCTGGACATGTTTTGTGGGTGTTTAGTCAGGGGTGGGACCGTTTTTAAGGTTGGCGGTGTAGTAATGTATCACGGGTTGAAGAATGTAATTGGCTATGGTGTAAAGCTCAAAGGTAAACGCGCGCACAATCGCCCCCTCTCAGTCTCGATGACCTACAGTGTTCTGCAACGGGACGTCCGGTTCGGTTTCTAAACGTTAGCGTAGCATTTTGGCGTCTCCTCAACGCGCCCCTGTTTCAGGGGCACTGACCTGGACTGGGTTGAGAATCGCGCGGAACTCCCCCAGCAAGGCTGCCCCCATGTTGTTTCCGCTCCGGGTGTTGGCCAGGATGAGCACGGGGGTCCAGCCATGCCCGCAGACCTCCGCCAGCTGCAGAAACACGCAAAAAAGGGGTCGCCGTCACGTTCAGCCTACAGACACGCCCCAAAACACGCATCAGTGTCACACAGAACAGCAAAGCCACGTCGCTTTAAGAGGCCATTTTCCCAACAGTTAATGCCCATCTCCACTGTGCCAGAAGCTTGAGGGGCATTGATATTCAATTCACAAGTTAATTTATGTAAAACCAGGAAGCTTTGAATAAAAATGCTCTTCCCTTGAATTAATCTCTCAGCCCATATTTCATAAAGTAGAGACTCGGTTATGGAATGATAAGAGTCCCCTTTTTAGAAAATCTATCTTCCTCAGCAGATTGAGAACCACTTTTTAAAAAACAGTTAATAACCAGCCGAGCGTCAGCATAACCTCTTCCTCGCTGCCCTCCTGCACAGACCAGCTGTTCCCACTTTTCTGCTTTATCTCTGTTGGCTTTTATGTAAATTACATTTCATACTTTGCTTGCATCTGTCCAGTTACACAGTCTGTTGGAGGGGGCAGGGGGAAAGGAGTGGGGCAGTAGAGGGTATTAGTGGACAGGGGTATGTAGGACTGAAATAAAAAGAGCTGTTCTGGGTTTTACTCAGTGCAGTTATCCAGCTAAGTCAGTAATCCTGCTTCTCTTACTCAGTGCAGTTATCCAGCTAACTCAGTAATCCTGCTTCTCTTACTCAGTGCAGTTATCCAGCTAACTCAGTAACCCTGCTTCTCTTACTCAGTGCAGTTATCCAGCTAACTCAGTAACCCTGCTTCTCTTACTCAGTGCAATTATCCAGCTAACTCAGTAATCCTGCTTCTCTTACTCAGTGCAGTTATCCAGCTAAGTCAGTAATCCTGCTTCTCTTACTCAGTGCAGTTATCCAGCTAACTCAGTAATCCTGCTTCTCTTACTCAGTGCAGTTATCCAGCTAACTCAGTAACCCTGCTTCTCTTACTCAGTGCAGTTATCCAGCTAACTCAGTAACCCTGCTTCTCTTACTCAGTGCAGTTATCCAGCTTTGTGTAATACCCCCCAGGAGAAGTGAGTTAACACTGCTTTATTTATTAATTCATTCATTGCAGAATAACAAAGAAAACCAGCAGACTCTGTGGCTCTCCAGGACCAGGGCGAGCCCTACATTAGGGGGTCGGTGCATTAGAAGGGGGCAGTAGAATGTCCAGCTGTGGGCAGTGACAGGGTACAGGGGGCAGTAGAATGCCCAGCAGTGGGCAGTAACACGGCGCAGGGGGCAGTAGAATGTCCAGCTGTGGGCAGTAACAGGGCACAGGGGGCAGTAGAATGTCCAGCAGTGGGCAGTAACAGGGCACAGGGGGCATTAGAATGTCCAGCAGTGGGCAGTAACAGGGCACAGGGGGCAGTAACAGGGCGCAGTAACGGGGCGCAGGTACCCCCTCACCTTGCTGTACTCCGGGGTTTGTGAGCGGCGCTGCTTGTTCACTCGATGCAGGTAATGCGGGGGAACGATGAGGCTGCGGAACTCGCCAAGATCACAGCGTCCACCGTCCTCCAGCCCCGCCTTACAGTCATCATGCACCGTGGTCTGGCACCACACACACCTGCCAGAGAGCCAGAGAACCAGCGCACTGTCATACCACCATCTCACACACACACACACACACACCTGCCAGAGAGCCAGCGCAGTGTCATACCACCATCACACACACACACACACACATACACCTGCCAGAGAGCCAGCGCACCATTATACCATCATCACACACACACACACACACCTGCCAGAGAGCCAGCGCACCATTATACCATCATCACACACACACACACACACCTGCCAGAGAGCCAGCGCAGTTATACCACCATCACACACACACCTGCCAGAGAGCCAGCGCACTGTCATACCCCCATCACACACACACACACACACACGCACCTGCCAGAGAGCCAGCACACTGTCATACCCCCATCGCACACACACACACGCGCACCTGCCAGAGAGCCAGCGCATCATCATACCCCCATCACACACACACACACACACACACCTGCCAGTGAGCCAGCGCACCGTCATACTACCGTCACACACACACACACGCACGCACCTGCTAGAGTGCATCATACTACCGTCCATCACACACACCTGCCAAAGAACCGACACACTGTCATACAACCACGGACAGCGCATACACTCATCTTACACACAAACACACACACTCACCTGCCAAAACGTAGCTGCACCATCATACCACCGTCTTACACATGCACACACCTGCCATAAGCCAGAACACTCCATGATATACCACCGTCAAAAATCTCAAGCTCCAATCGACAGCCTTGTGACACCAACTCCTCTCGTGCTGGTAACATGCACATCGTCACACCAAAGCCAGTGACATTTTCTGCGGTAGTGTACTTTAGTCTATTATCCTTAGGGTCATGTACAGACACAATCGCAATAGGTAACACGCTGGTATTGTGTTTCGTTCGTCATTCACATTCTCAGTGTTCCAGGTTATAGTGTGTCAGCGTGCCTTTATAACGACGAATCGAGAAATGGAAAAATACTCCCAGAGGCCTTTGCAGCACAGCCGGTGAAAGATCAAATCAAGCACGCAGAAAATAAGAGTTTTCCTGTTCGCTCTACATCTAGAAGATGAATGCACATTGGTATTGTTTTATCCCTTCGGTAAAATACATTGGAGAAACCTGTCTAATGTACGGTTTCTCCAAATCAATTGGACTGACCAGCAGCTGGTGAGTAAACAACACAAATCTAAAACCAGCTGAATTGTTATTTCTCAGCATCAAATATGCTACGTAACAGGTTAATCCATCTCTGCTGTAAACCCCACCATCTCGGATTGGCTATGCGTTGGTATGAAGGCATACCCACGTAGAAGGCAGCAAGTAGAGAATTTAAAACGGCAAGTGTGTGACGGTTGAAGAGGCAGGATTAAAATATAATTTAAAGTACGGTAATCCATGCAAAACAACTGGTTTTTACAGTTAAAAGGGCTGCGACGCTACAGATGAACAAAAGATAACATACGAGTCAACACGATCAGTTTAACAACGGATCTGTGTTTGCAGGTGTGTGTGTGTTTTACCTGTAGTCGCACAACTTGGGCTGCGTGCCACACTGCTGTTTGCATACCGCACAGTAGCAGCAGAGTGGAACGTTCCCTCGCGCCCAGCGATGAGCCAGACTTCCATCCGCCTGGGCCGGGGCCATGATTTCCTTACACGGCAGGCTGCGATCGGCCCGACGCAGGCACTGCTCGTCGGCACACACGCCGCAGCAGTCGCAGAAAGCTCCCTGTATGATGTGCTGGGAGCACACGCAGCAGTAGGTGGGCTTGTTGAAAAGGTCGGTGTAGTGCCATCCGTGCTTGCTTCTGCGAAAGATGTCTTTTATAAGCATCTTCCGCTTTGAACGCTGGACGCTGCACCATAGCGTGATAATCACTGGTACCGCTACGGCCAAAGCGGTCCAAACCAAGAGTGTCCATTCATCATGAGAATCCACGGCGGACTCGCCGTTTACTTCGTCCGCTTCCATCTACCTCAAGCGTTTCAGCCAGACAGTGTGGTGACAGGCAAATGCATACACAAGGAAATATTTTAAAATGTGCACGCCCCTCTCCGAGCTTGCTTTGAGACGGATGTTACTACAGCACGGTCTCCTTTCCGCATGCCTCTAGTTTGTTAACGTTAGGCTACTAGACATGTAGTTCCGCAAACAGTGGAAAATTTCTTAAAAGGGATGTTGTTGTCACAGCAAAAAACCAAGGCGTCGAGTCAAAAGCGTTTCAATATAACGTTAGTCTTCATCGAGCTGCTAGTCTTATGGCGACTAACGTTATTGCGCATATTAAATTTGCCGCATGTTTAACACGAGAATTATACGATCTTGAACGCAAACCAAAATAATCTGCCATAATCTCATCAGACAATCGACAGAAGCTCATCTCATCGGTTGATGACTGCTAACCCTGCACGTGCTCATACCTGGGCTAGCACGCCGATTATGTGCAGATAAACACACAACTGTACGGACCAATAGACGGAAACGGAAATCGTGACGTAATAGTTTTCGATCCCCTGCAGTAGAGCTTCCACGGAACTGTGAGCGATTCGCACAAGCAGTCCTCTGGATGTCAAAAGAGCACAGGCCGGTAAACCAGGGCCAGTGCTGCTGTTCTGAGAATTATTCTAAATATATGCAGTCTCTAGGGGCGGCACTGAATCACGTTAAATTGACACATGCTGCTAATATGTTGCCTGTCTAATCAGTTGGCTGCATCATACACACAAATATTTTAATGCAGAATAGTCGACTATTCAGCTAACTAGCCTGTAGACTAACCTACGTGTAAATGTGTCTGCGTATAAGTGTAGGCTATCAAAATGAGTTTAACCCAAATCTCTCACATTTTAAATCCTATACAGTGTTACCAATGAAGAATACACAATAAGTAATGAGATGTATTAAGTTTCGTGTTAAGTGTCAACGTTTGCCTGTTTGACCCCCGTGAATAAGGATATTCTCAAATTACGCATTGCATAGCAACCCATACGCCAACAACCTTTCAGTATGATTAACCGTGTGCCTGTTTAGCTACAGTCATGTCGGAAAACAATATTCAATGATACTACATGACTTATCCCGTGCTCGGAATTGGAACAGTGCGCTCTGGAATAGCCCTAAAAAGCCTGAGCGGGGTGACACCAAGTGGACATTTTACATATTACAATCTTGTTTTGTGATGTTTCTTTTTGTTGTTGAAGCACGTGACCCGCAGGGATTTTAAACTTGTATTACAAACGATATCCTGATGGGGTCCCCATAGGCACGAGATTAGTACCGTCACCTGACAAATCAAACAAGTGGTTACGGGGGAAATAATCTGCGTCACCAGGGCTACGGGGCCCAGGGGAGCTGCGCGTGGCGGATAGATATCATCCACAGTTTGACCAATGCCTTTCTGAGTGCAAGCGTTCCACTACAACAACTCCAAATGACACGCAATTCCCAAGAAACGGCAGCCGACTCTGGAAAACGGCTCAGAAGAATGTTCCATGGCCTGCTGATGCACATCAAGCAAACAAGAAGGAACAGGTCAAGTCATCTGACTTTTTAAATGTCTGTGGTCACAGTTAAACGTAAACAGTTGGCACATATAATTATAATGTTTTGCACATTTTATTTGATGTTACGTGGAAAATCAATTTGAAGCAGATTTGAAAGCACCTTTCTAGTGTAGCCTAAATTACTGTTCAGTTGTGTATTTCACCTCTTGGACTTTGAGGTGGATTTCAACAATGTGACTGGATTCATCTTGGATAATTGAAAGCTGCATGTTGAAAGAATACTAGAAAACCTTAATGCAAACCTGAAGGCTTAATGCAAAATGCAGTCCGTTTAACCTGCAATGCTCACATTATTGCACTGGCCAGTGACATTTAGCCAGGCAATTCCCCCAAAGCTGACAGAGTTGTTGAAAGTTTTTTTTGTTGTTGCATTTTTCGTGAGGAAAGTTGTGCTACACAGAGCTTCTAAGGAACACAATAACAGAATAAGCTTTAGACCAGGTTTAGGGTTAGGGTTTAGAGACCGTCATCATCAGCTTTAGACCAGGGGTAGGCTAAACTGGTCCTGGAGTGCCGGAGACCGTCATCATCAGGTTTAGACCAGGGGTAGGCTAAACTGGTCCTGGAGTGCCGGAGACCGTCATCATCAGGTTTAGACCAGGGGTAGGCTAAACTGGTCCTGGAGTGCCGGAGACCGTCATCATCAGGTTTTCTCTCCATCCAACCCTATAACTACATAACTGGATTAATTTTAATTAGTCAGGTGTAATGCATGCAGTAACCATGTGCTGGAGGCACTCAGCGTTTCACCATTCAGAATATTCAGGCTCAGGCTTTTAGTCATCCATCAAACTCGGATGGAACAAAAACCAGAAACCATAAGAAACCATAGAAGTCATAGGCCGTGACCGAATATGATTCCTGCTCCCTGCCCCCTGTCCACTCAGAACCCTGTCTACTATGCACCCTGTCCACTCAGACCCCTGTCTACTATGCGCCCTGTCCACTCAGAACCCTGTCTACTATGCACCCTGTCCACTCAGACCCCTGTCTACTATGTGCCCTGTCCACTCACGTTGGAAGCAGTGTGCAAAATAAATCCTGCAAAACTCTTTTAAATCTAGTGAGGAAGTAGTTAGTGATATTTTTATAATTTTATTGAGAATATCAATCGATTTACATATGACAATGGTTACAAAGTGTAGATTATGAACGACAATCGAATTAACAAAAATAAAAGAGAGTAGTTGGTAATATGAGTGTGCTACTGAATCCGCTCAACAAAACCCTGGAAATAAGGGTTTCATCCTGGGATTTTAAGTGCCTCCATTTGTGGGAAAAAGTCGCCCACTCAAAAGAATTTTGACGAAGCTGACTGAAATATGCGCCCTCCAAGGGGTGAAGGGATCATATTTGGTCACGGCCATAGAGTCGAAACGTGACCAGCCACTTTTTCCGTGTGGTGCATTGCATTGTGGGATTCCCTTCTTGCTGGAAGCTTGCATTTTATACCCTCGGTGGAAGGGAGGATAAACAAGGGAGCAAGGGAATATAATTATTCCCTCCCCATTCTTAAATTTGAACCGAATCCCACTTGTGGCTGCCATATTTCATCCTGCTATTTTGGGGATTCCCCCCTTGAAGCAAGGGAAGACAACGAGAGGAAGAAAGCATAAAATTAGGATCTGAATGTAGCCCAGGGAGGCAAGAAGGGAATTCCACAATGCAATCCTCCGCATGGAAAAAGTGTGCGGTCACATTTCAACACTATGGTGTTGCACTTCTTATATGTTGCGAGGGTTCAGTTCCATTTTTGTTTTTCTCATCAATCCTTTCTTGCAGAGTACCTGCTAAGTTTACTTGCTGCCCGTAGCAAATTGCATCACAAGATGACTCACTCAAGGGAAGTGAGCGAGGGAAGTGAGCGAGGGAAGTGGGCGAGGGAAGTGAGCGAGGGAAGTGAGCGAGGGAAGTGGGCGAGGGAAGTGAGCGAGGGAAGTGGGCGAGGGAAGTGGGCGAGGGAAGTGAGCGAGGGAAGTGAGCGAGGGAAGTGAGCGAGGGAAGTGAATGTGTGAAATTGGATCCGAATGCAGCCCCGGTTTAGACCTAGCCTACCCAAACCCACACCTGAACCATGCAGAACAAGATGGGGCAGCTGGTCGTCTGCTGTGTCCTACAATTTCTAATACCTCGATTTCTGTTCCGAATTTGCTGGAACTGTTGGTTTTCATGAGTTTAAATGCTCAAGTTTCCAACAAGCATCGTCAACGAATGACAGATGGTGCCATTAAAATGACCACAATTAAGTTCAGTCACATAGTTTAAACTCTTTTAAAGCATTTGATTTAATTTAATCTATTTGAATCTAGTTCATTTTTATTATCCTGCTGCTTACAATTTCATTCATTAAAAGTAACAAAATTATTTAACTGATCAAACTAAAGACTGCGGTAAATCAATAGGCTCATAATTCGTCAAAGTGTGGACACATGGCCACTAAAACTATCCATTTGGCAGATAATGAAAAATTCAAAGACAAACGATAACAAACCAAACCTGCATTGTGTTGATAAAAAAAATAATAAAAGAACGTGAACACGTGTTCAACAACCTATTTAGGATGGAATGTTGTCAAAATAGTTCGTTTAATTCCAAAAATGCTAAAATATACTGAACCTAACATCGCATTATTTATTTGTTTATTTATTAATTAATTCAATATGTTTTGGCGCTCTGTCTTGTACTCCATTTGTAACTTCACTCAAGGCATATATGAAGCATAATATATATATAGATAGATAGATAGATAGATAGAGAGAGAGAGAGAGAGAGAATATATAGCAAAAATATTAGGGGGTAAAATGGCGGTGGAGAAAATTACATGTTGTAGGCCAAACGGTTAATCGGTTTCATCTGCGTGCAGAGGTACTAAGTGGCGTTTTCCTCCAGAAAAACCCAAACCACAACCACGCAAACCATGCTGGGAAAGAAAGTTTTAAATGGAATCTCAAATCATGAGTCACTCGGCGTTTCCAGTTGAACTGGTGGTAAGAGATGTCTACAGCCGAATTTTAAACGAATGCTATTTCAATTTATAATAATAGACCCTCGCAAACGTTAAGCAACGTTTTTTTAGTCTATTTGAGCTGAGTGATCGCTTACATACCAGAGTTAAAGGTAACGAAGGGATCGTTGTTTTATTTTGAAATGTGAATTCCTGCTTTGCTGCGTTATTGACGAAGTATAAAAATCGTTTGAAATCAACCCTCCAAAATAAGTGTCTGGGGAAACTTATGCTTTCTTTCACTCTATTTTCTTGAAAAGATAGCCTCGAGCCCCTCATCACAAAGTGTACTGAAGACTACTTCATATAAATATGGCTTTTAAATAGCATAAATAATATTTTAAAATCAAACAATTCGCCTTTGCTGGCGGGTCTGTGTCTCGCAGTGTTTACACAGCCAGGTCCATTTCCAGACCCGTCAGCCTTTTGGTCACGTGGTCTGAGAGCCCCGATCCCGGGGGAGAGAGACACCGTGAATGGGAACTTTGTTACTCCACAAAAAAACCTTCTAATGGCATTGTGCTCCAGATGGAATTCTTCTGGGAGTGGGGACCCCCAGACAAAAACAGCCAGAAAAACAACTGAAACAACACCGAAGCCCCCACTACAAATGCAGTCCAAGTGATGCTGGTAAAGAGCGTCATGCACTTTGTGTTTACTCTTCTGTAGTGACAGAATGAAACAATCCACATGTAAATTTATAGAGTGAGCCTTTTCACACACCCTCTAATAAACTTTTGATAGTGTGCGATCTGGACTGTTCTTCATAGTCAAATCTTTCATTCAGATATCAGCCAATAATGCATATCCATAGTGAGACATTGCTGATAAAAACCTTACAAATATTTGCAACATACAGACATGCGAGTGGAATTGTTTTGAAGCTAGCAGTTCACTAATTGTGCAGTGTAGGATGGAAATGATTGTACTCTGGCTTCTGGTGCATTTAAGATGCTTTTGTGTCATCGTGCTGAAGCTTGTTGGCTTGTGCCGTTGTGTAAGTAAGTAAGTATTTTATTTATATAGCACCTTTCATACAACGAATGCAGCTCAAAGTGTGTAAGGAACTTACTTTACCTATCAATGATCAATTCAAGTTTCACAAAAATCTAGATAAAGGCTTTGGCTGTAAATGCATTGACATTTCACAACCAAACTCTGATAATGTAAACATGTTCACATTGCATACTGTGTAAAGATGAAGTGCAAACACCCAGGCTTGGGAAAATTGATCTGATATTCCCCCCCTTGACCTTTCATTGACCCTGAATGGCACTAGTGTTGCTTTCTTCATTTGCTAGGAATCTGAGAACATCACAGTTTTATGTCAGATGGGCTGGTTTGTCATTTCCCCCAGCTAGACTCTACTACAACCCTCTCTTCGCTGGTCTTCCTGCCTCCACCATCACACCTCTGCAGCTCATCTGACCTACATCCACCCCTGCCTCCACCATCACACCACCCCTGCCTCCACCGTCACACCACCCCTGCCTCCACCGTCACACCACCCCTGCCTCCACCGTCACACCACTGCTGCTGATCTCACCTACATCCTCCACAGACTCAGCCAAGTCACTCCCCTTCTCATCGCCCTCCACTCGCTACCTACATCCACTCGCTACCTACATCCACTCGCTACCTACATCCACTCGCTACCTACATCCACTCCCTACCTACATCCACTCGCTACCTACATCCACTTGCTACTTACATCCACTCCCTACCTACATCCACTCGCTACCTACATCCACTCGCTACTTACATCCACTCGCTACCTACATCCACTCGCTACCTACATCCACTCGCTACCTACATCCACTCGCTACCTACATCCACTCGCTACCTACATCCACTCGCTACCGACATCCACTCGCTACCTACATCCACTCGCTACCTACATCCACTCGCTACTTACATCCACTCGCTACCTACATCCACTCGCTACCTACATCCACTCGCTACCTACATCCACTCGCTACTTACATCCACTCGCTACCGACATCCACTCGCTACCGACATCCACTCGCTACTTACATCCACTCGCTACCTACATCCACTCGCTACTTACATCCACTCGCTACCGACATCCACTCGCTACTTACATCCACTCGCTACCTACATCCACTCGCTACCTACATCCACTCGTGTCAAATTCAAAATCAGCCTATCGTACAGCTAAAAGGTCTGTGCTGTTATAGCTGCAACAGATCATGTGACCCTACCCACCAGCCGGACCGCTCTGTTCTGTTCTACTACAGGCTAATTTATAGTCACCAAAAAAGGTATGTTTGCGAGCGTCCGCAGGCTCTGCTCGGATCTAATGACATCGTAGCAGACCCAAAAACGGATGTCCACCGAGGCAGTCCGCACAGCAGTTTTTTTTGTGTCTGCGCGGGCCTGTTGCGTTCACCTACAAGCGTACCTTCTGCTTACCGTACCTTCTGTTTACCGTACCTTCTGTTTACCGTACCTTCTGCTTACCGTAATCTTCTGCTTACCATAATCTTCTGCTTACCGTATCTTCTGCTTACTGTACCTTGTTTACCGTACCTTCTGCTTACCGTACCTTCTGCTTACCGTAATCTTCTGCTTACCGTAATCATCTTCCGTGAAGGACGGCATTGTTGTTTACATTTCCCATAATTTTTGCACGCAAATTGCAGTCTATAAAGAGTGGTTGTTACGCTCGACTATGAAAGGCAAAAGTTCACGGACGTGTCTGCTCCCTGTTTTAAACACAGTCTGGACCCACCCTATGGCTGGGTGCCTGGCCTCACTCCCCCTGCCTCCCTGCACATCCAGGTCACATCCAGATCACATCTCCAGTCTCTTCTGGCCCCCGGGGGTGGAATGATCTCACGGTTTTACTCGTAGCCTGTCCTGCGTCTGTCCAGGAGCTGAAGGAACCCATCTGAATGAAAGGCCGGGATCGGGGCGAGGAACAGTGAACTGTTTTCCTTTCTCAGTATCTCCAGCGCCCCTGTTGTTTGTAGTGTGGTGCAAAGAGGACGTTTGGCCAA
This sequence comes from Ilyophis sp. 1 JC-2022, assembly GCA_022702515.1. Taxonomy (NCBI): domain Eukaryota; kingdom Metazoa; phylum Chordata; class Actinopteri; order Anguilliformes; family Synaphobranchidae; genus Ilyophis; species Ilyophis sp. 1 JC-2022. Next base: position 111,529,303 of record CM040394.1, on the reverse strand, counting down.
AACCCATTTATCCCGGACTGTGACAGTAACAGCACAAAGAGAAGATGCTACACAATCTTGCAGAGTACATTTTGATTTCACCATGTAGACTCAGAGCTGATACAGAAAAGAACAGCTCTGGGTCCAAAGTTCTCTGGCTTATCTGGTAATGGTAACTCCATGCCGAATAGACACAATAAAGCCCTTTGCTGTGGCTGGTCATGGCACTCAGCCTGATAGACAGAGACCCAGAGCCAATGGCACATTTTCTCAACACTGGACCCATCCCTTTACGTCTTTATGTTTACGTCAGCATATGGACATGAAGGCCAGGAGGCTTCGCTGCGTTACTGATGAAGTATTAAAACCGTTTGAAATCAACCCTCCCAAATTAGTGTGAGGAAACATCTGTTTCTTTCACTCCATTTTCTTGAAAAGATAGCCTCGAGCCCCTCATCAAAGTTTACTGAAGACTGCTTCATATAAATATAGCATAAATAATATGCCTTTGCTAAAAATAATGTAGTCACAGACTAGTTTTCCTCAAAGTGGAGTTTGATGTATTTCCTTAGGGGACCACCCCCTTATTCTTTTAGGGGATCCTACGTTCCCCTCCCAGTATGAAAAAAAACATTTTGTGAAGCACCTTGTGCTGTACTGCCGGAATGGTGCTATACAAATAGTTATTGTTATTATAAATGTAATCCGTTATAAAAACCTTTGAAACTGCAGAAAGCGCCCTGGTCTCCTTGCCTTCCACAGTAATAGGTTGAAAGCGCCCTGGTCTCCTTGCCTTGCACAGTAATAGGTTGAAAGCGCCCTGGTCTCCTTGCCTTGCACAGTAATAGGTTGAAAGCGCCCTGGTCTCCTTGCCTTGCACAGTAATAGGTTGATTTCTGACCATCTTTGCCAATAGGACCATATGTTGTTCATTGTGCCTGAAGTTGGGGGCCATCACTGAGACAAGAATGACAACCCCCCCTCACTTTCTAAAAAAAGACTGATCTTGATTCAGTCAACATTTATTCGTAACTTATTATTCTTAACTTTTATTCTGAATAAAGACTAGTTCATTTTGATAATTGCCGAGTTAACTATAGATTGTTTTGGAAAAGATTAAAATTAACGGATTAATTTAATTGAGAACCGTTAAGGACAAATGTTCATTGCATTCAGTCCTATTTGCCAAAGATAACAGTGGATTCTCCACTCATTCAACGCGCAGTAAACGTTTCACATTACAAAAACAACCAAAGGTAAGACGTGGGTTGTTATAGGCTACATGCAATGCTTCTTTCTTAATCTATACGGGGTTCTCATTTGTTTAAGTTCAGGTGGTCCAGTACACATTTTCCCCGTAAATGAATGTAGCAATACATTTTAACAATACTACAATTATACAATAACATTTCATTACAAAACATAAAGTATGTCTAGCCATATAAGTGATCCTCAATTAGACCTATCGTTTTTGTTTTTAATTGCTTTTTTTAAATTTTATTTTTTAAATAATGAGTTCTCTGTTAGACTGCGGACCTCTAAATCTCGGTGGGTAGGCCTAATGCCGTCGCATTTGACACATTTTGTGGACTGATATTTAATGCGTTTTGTTCTCCAACTCCATTCATAACCTGCTTGAAGCCAGCAATGTACGGCAGCGTTTTGGCATCACATTTGACACCCAAATATCGTTAAACCATTCGCGATTAACTTCTGTCAGGCAGTGTCAACACAATGATACAACTTTCTATCGTTACACAAGAACGTCTGTCTTGCAAATAGCATTTCGTAGCAATATTTTCCATTTGCATCTCAGAAACTATAATTAGGCTATATAATTTGTGTTGGCAACGATTTAACCGAAATATATCTAAATTTGTTCATTCTTAACACTGAAGTTTATTCATAGAAGACACTTTAAAAGTCGTGAAACAAGTAAATTACAACAATTCCCGGCGCAAGCGTCAATGCTCAAATGAGTAGGACAATAGCCTACATTTGAAACATAACGAAAGCGCATATAGGCTACGCTTCATGTAGGCTAGCCTACACATCACACTTAAATGTTGACTTAGTTACGTTAAAGTTATGCTACTTGAACTATAGATATAATGTTTCTGATTTAAGACCAATCTAGACACTGTCGCTTAGCTACTGCCTAGCGTTCACACATACATGTATTATAATTTGTAGGATGGCTTAGCCTACACCAATTTTCATTCCCCATTTGATTTTTTTACGTGTGATATTCTCTTAGAAGATATTTCTGTTGTCCGTCTATCTAACGTAGCCGGCGACATGATGATTGAATCAGGTTGCGTTTAGCCTTTCACTTTCAAACACGTCAAACGTAAACTCCATTTGCATTGTGTAAAGCACCATTTGTAAATATCCCTGGGAAAAACCCGTAAGGCCGGTGTTTCGCCATCTCGGTCTTGGGGGGGTTGTAGGCAGTGTGATCAATGCCAGTCTCTTAATAGATTAAACGGGAATTTAAAAAGTTATTTCCATGGTTTGGTTTGGTCTTCACTGATTGAAAGCCAGATAAACTTTTCCACGTGATCAGCGCGGGCCGTCCGAATTTCGCACTCTGGTTTAATCAATAATGTCTACAAACCAATCAAACCATCAATAAATAAAGCAATAAGACAGTAACTTAGCGCATTACCAAAAATGATTGCATTTTTTTGAGATGCGTGACTCAATTCACTTGGCCTCACAATAACACTTTAGATAAGGTTATATTCATCATTTATAGCATAGGCTAGCCTATATCTTTTTCTGACTAATAATTATTGTAAATGATCAATTGAAGTCAGAAGTCCCATTTTTTGCATGCGGATACTGAAACCGAGATTTACAGTGTGGACTGAATAGGCTAACATGGCCTAGCTTCAGAGAATATGATGAGCCATCCAGGTCTGTAGGCCATGTGTGTGCAAGATAAATAACGATGCCTCCAAATTGGTTGAGACAAACATACATTTAGTAGTTCATTCCGCTCAAATGGAAGTAGGCCAAGTCAGGCTGCAATGGGATTGTGTTCTAACGACAGAGAACCACTGGTTTAACGCAGAGATTTCGAGCCAGAATATGTTGTGAAATTAATAAAAGTTAATAAATCACGCATCGTTGGAAATTGACCTAAAAGCTTTAGCCAACGTTCACTCATATAAACGAGCACGAGACAATCATTCCGACTTTTCAGCATTATTTGTTAGGAACATTCTATATGTGATTCGGAGTTGGCTTTATGGAAAGTATTGTTGATGCGTTTTGAGCCATTTTAAATAACCACAAATACTGGACGGACTAGAATGTCTGTAATGTAGCTGCAAATTTGCCCCGGATGAAAACTATTTTAACCAGCATGCTTAAACACGTAGCCTATGCAACTTTATTATATGGACAACGGGTACAACCACTATCGACACTGCAATAATCCTGTGTGAAATATGCCACCTGTTCTTCAATGAATTTATCATTGACAGATTGACAGAGGTGAAATGTTGTGTAATATAGTTATAGGCCTATATGTCCTTTTCTTTCATGTACACGGATGCCATAAGGAAAACTGCAAAACGCACATAACGGTCTATACTCTTTGCTCATTAAACCCGAGTAGGTTCAGAGGACTGCAGTTAGCTATCGGTAGCCGATTACGTTTGGATAATATTCAGTGGCCCCGATTCATAGAACGTTTTTACTTGACTCAATTGATGGGCTATTCAATAATTTAAAATGAACATTTTTATTAATAATTTTCCAAAACGTCTTTGTTTTGGAATCTCATTCTTGGTGAGACTCTCGCGTGGATCAGATTAACCTCACAGGGCGAAACTGCTTAATTAAAACCCTAAAGTTTTCGATGACGCAGTTCAAGATTCGGCGGGGCATGCACTTAAAATCAGCCGTGGCAAATGTCACTGCAATAGCCGCTTCTCTTTGTATAGCCTACGGGGGTAATTTAATGCAATTATATCATTTCGGCGGCCAGCAAACCATATTATTACAAAATAGTTACTATTTCCCCCTCTGTTACAAGGGCATCACAAAGCGATGACAAGGATCAAAAACAATGTTTCCTGAAGCGTGCATGTATTCAGTTGTGAATAGGCAAGTACGTAATGTATATTGTTTTAATAAAATGTTCTCCATTACAGGGATGTCAATGGAAATCAAGGCAAGAATTATATGGAAAGAAAGCCAAGAAATAATTAACCATGATGTTAGACAATGTCACATTAAACCTTTATCTTGTGTGTAACTTTATTATTGTCTTGCTTAAAACAAGAGTATAGGCTACACCAATAGCTTAAAATGACTCAATCTAAATGAAATATGCAGACCTAAAATAAGAAGCATTGGTTCTCAAAATATCTATTTAAAAAAGGTGTGTGGCTGTCAACATAATTTTAATACATTAAATTCGAGCCAATATATTGGAATTAGTTCCACAGAATTAAAGTGTCTGAAATGAAATCAGTTTCCGTATCTGTAGTTTATTTAAACAAAGTAGACAAAAGTTACTTCCTGCTACGTAAGCAAATCAATACTACTACAGTTGAAAAGCAACTTCATCTTTGTGCACAAACGTTTCAGAGGCCTACAGCTAAAATAATTTGGTACGTGCAATATTTTAGGAAAATAGTTATTCGTGGCATACATTGCCTATGGTCATGGTTAAATTTGGTCATTAAATACAAGTTAGACATTTATTACACACATAGGTTCACATCATATTTAAATGTACAGTTATAGAAAATTAATTTCAGATGTTAAATGATTAATTTACGATCTACTTTTCTTTTCTTTTTTTAAACAGAGAAACAAAATCAATAAGAGTTCTTTAAAAACAAACGGCAAAAAAACAAAATTAAACGATCATCTTTTATCTTTAAAGAATCCTTTATCCGTGCTGCTCTCTTTGATGGTCACGGTGAGAAAGTTCGATGTTACATCTGTCACAACAACCTTCTCAATGTTGTTCAGACAAGGGATCCAAGAGTCTTCAGACGGCTCCGCAAATATCCCGGCGACTGGAATTTTGGCAAGGATTTGGGGCTTTTCCTTTTGTGAAGAGCTGTCGGATCCATGAAGACCGCTCTTTGAAAGGGCCTGTAGTTTGGGCTGCGCCAGGACGTCACCCGAGCACTCATTAGTCCTTCCATGATTAAAGTCCAAGCCCTTTCGGCTGAGCCCGCTAACAGAGCCATGGTTTAACGCGCTTCCACTGGATGCGTATCCGAGCTGCTTTTTAACATAGTTCGAATCCGTCTGGTGCCTTCGAGCCAGTTGTATAACACTCAACTTTGAATTCCCAGCCTCGGGAAGACCGTGCTTTGCCAATTTGGACGGCCCAAAGGTAATCGGGGCTTCTGACGTAGGCCTACTGATCTTGCCGGGTTCGTGGTCGTGGGCTGGGCAGATATTAGAACTGTCTTTGAAACGTAGCTTGGGCTTCGGCCCCCTCTTCTTGGGCGCCGAGACGAATCCTTCAGAAATGTGTCGTGGTGATCGCAGGCCTCGCTCCGGCTCCGGCTCCGGGGGTCTGACCCGCGCACTCTCCCCTCTGTTGATACGACTGGGTGGGAAAATCGTGGGTACTATGGTCCTTAACCCTTCCCGAGCTCGCGGTGTAATGACCGGTTCCGGGACGGGATATGAAACCCGAATACCCCTCGCCATATCGCTCCTGAATTCGTACGTTTTGGCTTTTGCTTTAGCTCGAGCCTATGAGAAAACGGCAACAAATAATTGTTAGCTAAATATCTAAACATAAACGACAATGACTTCACAGCATGGTACATACAGCCGGGCAAAAATGTGGGTAGAGTTTAATTACTGGTAATAAACTCATCCGTACGCTATTTGTTAATAATTTATATTTACAGTAGGCTATAGCCCAGTTGCATCCAACTGTTTACCTAAATTATAAGCAGCGTATTATTTGTCAACTTGGAGTTCACTTATACAATCATAATACTGGCATAGCCAAATATGGCTATTCAAGGCCTAACGGTAAAAGTTAATCGCAGTTTTTGCGACAAAAAATTCCAACTGGAGGGGGGGTTCCCCCCGAATACTGCACACGCAACGTGGTACTGAACCAGCGCCAGATATCTAAACAGTTTGTTATATAGGCTACTTCTTGCCCGGCTAGCTAACGTCAGATAGGCTGAACCCAATCTGGGATTACTTTGCTAGTGTGTCGATTTCACGATCTGACATGATTATAAACAACTACCTATCTTACCTTTAATAGGAAAGTCTCTGGTTTCGGTCCCCTCTTTTTGGGCCCAAACAGTTCCCTCTCACGTTCTCTGTAAATAACACATCAACGTTTGTACATGCAACTCCGTCTCGATGTTAAATGAGTGCGTGTGTGTGTGGTTGGAAGTGCACGGCTAGCTGGCTAACGTTAGCGTTTACATTTACCCCAACGTTACCCAGTACTGTGGCCTTCTGCAGTGGCTTCCTTACCTTTCTTCAAAAGCGGCGAAAAGACGGGCGTCTAGGATATTCTCCTCCGGTTCCCAGGTGCTGTATCTATGCAAAATATAAGAAAAGGGCTGTCAAAATCTAGCTCCCCAGACACATGCACTGCAACGGCATTCTCCTCGTCAAGCACATATGAATACATTAGCGAGTAGCTAACTAGTTCATTAGCCAGTGGGTAGCTATACATTTTTATGGCAGCTAGCTAACGTTATAGCTAACGAGCTAAACGGCTAGCTAGCTATCTAGCGAGCTTTTGCATTGCGTCGAGGCAGCAGGCTGGATAAGCATTAAAATGAAGAATCGCATAACCAAATCCAGTCACCGTAATGTTAGGTAACGCATAGCTAGCTGATAAAGCAACTCACTTCTGAGACCAGCCCTTCCATTTCACCAGGTATTCCATTCGACCCTGTAAATGTGATTTAAAAAAAAGGAGAAATACTTTTTTAGCGAGCTAGGAATGTCATGACGTTTGGCGTGCAAACAAGCAGTTTGCATTCATAATAAAAATGCGTTGTGAATTACGATAGTTATCATACTCTCCGTATCCGCCGTTTGATGATGGATTCCGCTGCGAACACCCTTTCCCCGACAGCCGACAGCTCCATGTTTACGTCTCTCTCGCTTATATTTTCTCTCTCCACGTTCGCCTGCTTAATTCCAGACAGCCCATAATAGTCATGCCAGAGAAGACGTCATCACGTTGGTTTTAATGCGTTGCCAAGGGGGGGGGGGGGGGGGGTGCTGTCGGTGGAACCCGTTTATATTGAGCGCATTGGCTCAGCTGTTGCTACGTGCATAGAGTTGCAAAGTGTAGGGGGGGAGTAGGAGGTTTTAGCTTTTAATCAAGAGGAAGTGACGCCTGTTCACAAAATGTATGATAATTGAATATGTTTTAGACTCAGACTACGTTCTCAACTTAGTAAGAGGCTAAACATGTATTTTTTTAACGGGTTACTATTCTCCAACGTTCAACCATGTGCATCTACACTGTATTCTGTTTGTTCTTTTTTTCAACAACGTAGCCTAAATCAAGTTTAGGCCTTATATTGAATAGTAGCCTAGCCAAAATCTGACCATGGAAATTAGCCTAGTCTAACGTTAACGAATGCAGTTAAACTGATAAACCGAAGCTTTGTCAAAAAATAATTGAAATTAATTTAGGATTTGAAATTATTGTGGACAATAACTATGAAAGATATCTTGATATCCATCGCTGTAATAAAATCAACATCATAATGTAAACTGTGACGAACAGTAGCCTACAGCCTAGCCTACTTAAACTTGATAGCCTACTTGGCAGATCGCTTTCTTCTGTAAACCTACTTTTATCGCCGTTTGAAACCAGACGCAATTAATTGCATGTCTGCAACGAACTTGCCAACATTATTGCTTAAAAGTGAAAGAGAATAGTCATGTCATATGAGGAAAATATAGTACGAAATTTAAATCCATAAATACATTGACATAGCATAGGCTACCTTCATTTTTGACGTGGAAAAGTTGGACTTTTGTTTGACGGTATTTACGGAATTGCATTGCTCTTGGTGCTATTATATTCCAGGAAGAAATGATTGCATTTTATGAATGTTAAATTATTCTACTATCTACCGAATGCCACTCTAGTAACTGCAATTATTAGCCTAATTATATCTATTAGTCTAACATAATTTGAAACAGATTCTTTAATTGTAGCATATTCACTTGCTTACCGGTAGGCTATTTTATTTATTTATTTTGCACGCTCCGTTTATACGTTTTAGGGAGCGCAACTTCAATATGAATTCAGGGTCATTTGCTTCAGCCTCGACTAATTTAGATGGGCCAAACTGAAACGCAATAGATAACATGAAATCTCATCAAATAATCATGAACAGAAAAGAGATCGGATAGATCTGTATGAGCAATTTATTTATTTTAAACAAACGCCCATGCGCAGATGGGCAGTGAGACTTAGAAAGCTCGCTCCAAAACACCAAAAAAAGAAGGCAAAACGTTCGATTACCGATCACATGAAACACGTGCGCGTATTTCACAAACTACAAGAATATAACAAGTTATTCGAGCCAACAATGTGACTTTGCGATTACTGAATTATAACAGGAATAATATGGACAACATTTATTTTACAGACGTATGAAGATAACCCTTTTGCTGTTGCTGTCAACGTTTTATTCTACAATTTTTTTCCCATTTATAACGTAGGTTATATCATAAAGTTATAGCAATAATAATACAAGCCTATTTGTATGTCATAATGCAACTTTAAAAATATATAAGAACAGGTTCCAAAGAGGTAGCCTGTTCATTTGTCCAGGCGCTTTAAACTAAATTGGGATAAATGCAACATGGGTTCAGTAAGCTGATGAACTTTTTTAAGTATATACGGGGGTTTACAATGAAATCGATGTATTCACTAAAAAAATCAATAGCAGCATATTCAAATGATATTATTAATTTAAAAAAAAAATTGTTTGTTTTTGTACAGTCCATTAGCTACTTTTTTTATAAATAGCTTTTGCAGATTATATTAATGTGTGTGTGTGCGTGAGAGAGCGAGCGAGAGAGAGGCGCGAGCGTGCGTTCACGAGGGGAGTAGGCCTATAGTGATCATCTTAAGAAATAAAAACACATTATAAGTAAAGTTGCTCTACTGAATGTGTAATAGGCTACTTGATAGGAACTTAACCCAGGTAACCTATCCTCTGCGCTAACCTCGCATGTTGCCAACACAAGATATCACATATATATTACAGATGTTTCAATTCCTCGTTAAAATAATAGACGAACCCCATAAGTAGCCTACAGATCCATTAAAAGGTGGTCCGTTTCTGGTGCTTTATCTCTGCATTACCACTTGATAGGCTATAGGCTGGTGTTGGTAATTATATATAAAATATTGTACAAGCAAGTTTGAACTATTATGAAAATTGTTGGCTACTAAGCCAAAATAAGCCATATTTATCATATGTCCTTCCTAGATAAGCTATAACGTGTATTGTGTCGTTACCATAATTGTTAATAGGCTACGTTTATATACATTTTTGTGATAGTTTTGTTTATGATACCGACATTTTTATATTATTTCTTTCCATATAGGCTAATGCCTCTCACGTTTAATTGCTGAATGCTCGGACGTTCAATGCCAGCTGTCAATTGTATAAAGTATCTAGAGTTCAGTTTTTTATTAAGTTCATGTGATTAATATAAAATTAGCTCCTCTGTTTAGCAGTACCGAGAGAGAGAGAGAGAGAGAGAGAGCGAGCAAGAGAGAGCGCTCCACTCAGCGTCGTCATTCCTATGTGCTCTACGTAGAAATTCCATGCCGAAATTAAAACCTGCAGCAAACGCAATAGGGTTTGCATAATTATTTAGCGAAGCTAAATGCATACTTTTCTTAATGCGCAATTCCCAGTTTAGCGATTTATCTCGCTCGTGGTGTGGCTCTATTAAAAGCGATCTAACGTGAGAGACGCACAGCGGGTGATGCTGACAGGCGGCTATAGGCTAAGGTGGAAAAATAACAAAAAGCATTTCGACTAAAACGACACGAGACAGCTGTAGGCTACGTGCTCAATATCATTATACAAAAGGACCACTTGACAAGCCACTAGTTGGAGAAAGCTAATATTAAACCATTTGTTAAAGAATTTCAATTTTCGCTACAGCCTGCGGTTTCTGTGCTACACCAGACATAGAAACGCCTCGGCTACAGCCTATAAAAATGCACGGAAATACGGCCTGGAATGAGACAAAGGCACGCATGAACCAGAGTGCTCGTGCTCGAAAACATAAGAATAGCATCATATTTGACATACAGTGATAATTTTAATCCATCCGTACAGACAGTTCAATATTAAATAAGTTTATTTTGTTGTCTATGGCGATCATGCAGCGTATTGCTGCGGGATTCCTTATATGGCGCAGTGGGTGATTCGTCTACTTGCGCGTGCAGTGCAGCAATGGCGACAACCGTAAATGGGTGCAGTCGAGTTGTTAGAATATTATTGGTTCTGTGGTATCTGGGCAACCTCCTTAGCCGAGAGTTCGAGTGTGAAAAAACTACGCATCGTGCTTCGTTTGAAGAACAACCGCCTATAGGCTAGCGAATAAAACTGTCCAAAAACCTCCAAATGCACTTATGACGTTATTCACTGCCTCAAAAACATAATTGTGCTGCCGAGATTTAATAACGCTTTTTTATATAAGAGCTTGTTTTAATAGGCCAGGTGCATATTTTCTCACATCTTGTAGCCTATTGTTTTTTTCCTCACCCAACATGAAGTAGACTAGTGCTGGCGGGGTGATAAAAATGTCATGTCTACAGTGAGTGAAGCTGTCCTCTATATAGAGATACCTGTGGTTCAGGTGAGGTTTAGGCCTATGTATGGAACGTTTTAGGTGTTCCAACACCAACCCTAACAATTTTACGACCAACGATGAAATCTAGCCTATAGGCCTATATGCTATGTGTCAGGCTACCTCATAGCATAGTGAGTAATGCATGAGAGTAATGGCCTATGGATAGCCTATATGGTAAGTATGTTACATTAGACAAATTAAGATGTGGTCATTCAAATGCATTTAAAAAAAATCTGTTTTACACATTCATTAGCCTAAACAGGCTGAAGTGAAATGATTGATTAGAATATATAGGCTAATCTTTTTGATGTATATAGCATAGCGGTCTATCTGGCCTGTCAAATTTTTAAAGATTTTTAATTTGATCATATGACTTTATTAAGAATGTGCAATAATAGTACCATTGTGACATTGTAACATGATACACACGCAACATTTTGAGGCAATGCAGACGGGTAATTTTGCCCACAAATATGACCAAGAGTATTTTTTTCATCATACTTAAATTTTTTGGAGCCCATGCACTATTGTCCTCACTGATATATTTCCCGTTTTCTGATCTCCATATTTTTTGCAGGCAATATTTTCCATCTAAAATATGGCCTTTCGAGCGCAAAACGCTATAATTAGTCTATTGTAGCAAGCCTGGATCATATATAGCTGATTGTCAAATGAAAAATCATGGGAAAGTGCATTTTGTAAGGTCTATGTAGCCTATGTCTTGACTCCGCATCGCCTATGCGCCAATTAAGACAGCCTTCCGCATCAGTTGTGGCCTACAGGTGATAACATGCCGTTCTGGCGTAGCACATTAATCTCAAGGCTTGTGCAGTGTGGTTGCTACGCGGTTTTATGTTTGTCAAAATATGCAGATTATAGGTATATGCATAATATGCAGACCTATACGGTAACATAATCACATATGTAAGCTCACCTTCAAAGTTAGACTATATAGCAACGTGTTGTTTGGAAAATAAATACGTAAGAGTTTTCTAGTCCTCCGCATTAGGCTACAGCTGCTAAATGGAAATAACCGAATGGAGTACCCATACACGAAAAGCCGGAGAAATGCGCGGATATGCGTGTCAATGTTTGAATAAAACGGAAAGGCGGGGGCACTGGCTCTTTGGATGACAACATGGTTTCACTTCTGATAATCAAAATTGCTAGTTTAAAATAGACATTTTCATGATATTGACAACCTTGAACTGTTTACGATGATAATTTATAACAGTTTTAGTTGTCCTTCTGTGCGGTAAATATTATGTGTTAAATCAACATCTGCATGTCACACAGATATAGGTCATATGTCCTATATACAGTCTGTGCGCGCGCGCGTGTGTGTGTGTGTTTGTGTTTCTGTGTGTCAGTGTGTGTGTGTCAGTGTCTGTGTGTGTGTGTGTGTGTGTGTGTGTGTGTGTGTGTCAGTGTCTGTGTGTCAGTGTGTGTGTGTCAGTGTGTGTTAAACCAGGTTTATATTGATATCCAAAATTATGTTTTAAGGTTATCCGCCTGGGCAAATTGGAAACTACACATTTTGATAGCCTACGTAATCAGGTGATTCTGATAACTGAAATGCCACTAAGCAGTAGCCTAGGCAAGGTTATTGATTCCCTCGCAAAGCGCTGTTTTCAACTTGGAAAGAAAATGCGCACACCTGTCAGAAAAAACGTTGTTTTCCCCCAGGAATGATTACTGCCCAATCGGGTTACTATCCGGAGGAACTGCAAGAGACATGACCCTATACAGGTTTTATAATTATTTAAATATCTGAGTGCAGGATCGAATAGGACTCTTCTGAAAATTACATGTAGTGTTTTACATGGAGCAGACTATGTCTTGCAGTGAGCCTTTTGCTGCCTGGAAAAGGTTGTCCGCTGTACCTTTAATCTATGTGGCTGATGGCCGAATACATAGCCGACCAGTTTTGTGCGTGATGTGGCCTGGCAAGTATAAATTATAGTTTAACCTGAATTTTATTGAATCGTATTGTTAATTAGGCAAATAAATAAATAAATAAACTGACAATAGCCCATCTTAAAAGAAAAACATCGAGAAAAATAATTGCACACCAATTTCAATGATATATTGGCCTAACCTATTTAGTGCGTTGGACGTCCACCTGACGTCTTTGATTTGACAGGGTTGTTCTTGTGTATAGCACTATTTGACAGGTTTGTTCTTGTGTATAGCACTATTTGACAGGTTTGTCCTTGTGTATAGCGCTATTTGACAGGTTTGTTCTTGTGTATAGCACTATTTGACAGGTTTGTTCTTGTGTATAGCACTATTTGACAGGGTTGTTCTTGTGTATAGCACTATTTGACAGGTTTGTTCTTGTGTATAGCACTATTTGACAGGTTTGTTCTTGTGTATAGCACTATTTGACAGGTTTGTTCTTGTGTATAGCGCTATTTGACAGCTTTGTTCTTGTGTATAGCACTATAGCACTATTTGTCGATTTATATGTTATTGTAGATCAATGGGCATGCGCCTGCCAGCCGAATCTTCCACTACAAGAGAAGCCATTTTCGCTGCCTTTGAAGAGATCGTATTGAAAGTCGGCTACGTAGTGCCACAGGCCTGACGGTAAAGACAATGTAGCCAACGCGTTCATAAAGTCGCTGTGGTCGGGCTAAAACGCCACAGCTCTCAGTAGGCTATTGCACCAAAACAAAGCTACATCTAATCATTTTAGATATGAGGGCGATTTTGTTTTCTTGTGGAGTAAAGTCCGCCATTTTAGTTAATAATTATTTTGGCCAATAAAGTAACTGCGAAGCCTAAATGAGCTTACATTGGATTTCACTCGTCCATTGCACTTATGATACGGGGTGGCTCATTTGTGACAGTTGCATCGGTAACTAGTCGAAGGCTGTCTTAGACTCGAATCAGTATCGTCAACAGCATGCGATTGCACGTTTAATTGAATAAAAATAGATGTCGTGTCTTGCAACACTAGCCTACATAAACAGGTCGCATGCCGACACTCAGTGTATATATCGCACCAATTCAGCACACGTATTTAATTAATGTATTAATCTATTCATTATGGCTTCCAATATTCCATTGCCCTGCCAGTATAGTTCACCTTTAAAATGAGATTGCACGTAGTAATTGCAATCATTACAAATATCTGAAGAATGCGATCAAATTAAATACGTATTTTAGGAAAAAGCTACACAATACAGAGCTATAAAATAGATTTACAGGTGCAGCTCAAAAAAATCGAATATCGTGAAAAAGTTCAATATTTTTTGTCACTCATGTCAGAAAGTGAAACTCATATATTATATAGATTCATTACACATAGAGTGGAATATTTAAAGCCTTTATTTCTTGTAATTTTGATGATTATGGCTTACAGCTAATGAAAACCCAAATTCAGTGTCTCAGAAAATTAGAATATTACATAAGATCAATAAAAAAGGATATTTTAAACAGAAATGTCAGCCTTCTGAAAAGTATGTTCATTTCTATGCACTCAATACTTGGTTGGGGCTCCTTTTGCATGAATTACTGCATCAATGTGGCGTGGCATGGAGGCGATCAGCCTGTGGCACTGCTGAGGTGTAATGGAAGCCCAGGTTGCTTTGATAGCGGCCTTCAGGTCATCTGCATTGTTGGGTCTGGTGTCTCATCTTCCTCTTGACAATACCCCATAGATTCTCTATTTTGCTGGCCAATCAAGCACAGTCATACCATGGTCATTGAACCAGCTTTTGGTACTTTTGGCAGTGTGGGCAGGTGCCAAGTCCTGCTGGAAAATGAAATCAGCATCTACATAAAGCTTGTCAGCAGAAGGAAGCATGAAGTGCTCTAAAATTTCCTGGTAGATCGCTGCGTTGACTGTGGACTTCAGAAAACACAGTGTGGAACACCAGCAGAGACATGGCACCCCAATTTCATCATCAACTGGAAACTCACCACACTGACTTCAGTAACGGGGGGATTCTCTGCCTCCTCCACTGTTCTCCAGACTCTCTGACCTTTGATGAATGAAAATGATGCAAAATTTACTTTAATCTGAAAAGAGGACTTTGGACCACTGAGCAACAGTCCAGTTCTTTTTCTCCTTAGCCCAGGTAAGACGCTTCTGACGTTGTCTCTGGTTCAGGAGTGGCTTGACACGAGGAATGCGACATTTGTAGCCCATGTCCTGGATTCGTCTGTGCGTGGTGGCTCTTGATGCACTGACTCCAGCCTCAGTCCACTCCTTGTGAAGCTCCCCCAAATTCTTGAATGGATTTTGCTTGACAATCCTCTCAAGGCTGTGGTTATCCCTGTTGCTTGTGCACCTTTTCCTACCACACTTTTTCCTTCCACTCAACTTTCTATGAATATGCTTGGATACAGCACTCTGTGAACAACCAGCTTCTTTAGCAATGACCTTTTGTGGCTTACCCTCCTTGTGGAGGGTGTCAATGACTGTCTTCTGGACATCTGTCAAGTCAGCAGTCTTCCCCATGATTGTGTAGCCTACTGAACCAGACTGAGAGACCATTTAAAGGCTCAGCAAACCTTTGCAGGTGTTTTGAGTTAATTAGCTGATTAGAGTGTGACACCATGAGTTTCCAATATTGAACTTTTTCACAATATTCTAATTTTCTGAGACACTGAATTTGGGTTTTCATTAGCTGTAAGCCATAATCATCAAAATTACAAGAAATAAAGGCTTGAAATATTTCACTCTGTGTAATGAATCTATATAATATATGAGTTTCACTTTCTGAAATGAGTAACAAAAAATATTGAACTTTTTCACGATATTCTAATTTTTGAGATTAGGAATGGGCATTTTCTTATGAGCAATGATGGGATGGTAAGTACACTTAAAGCAACTCAAGTAGGTTATGTTTGGTTGTGCTTCAGCGTGGGTTATATTTCTATGCCGATGTTACCATTAAACGGCTCCTATAGCCTACGTAGCTAGCAGCGTTAACAGCACGTGCGGTATCTTGATTGGTATGGCCATGTGTGGCCTATCTTTGCTCTCATTCCAGATCAAATATCAGGCCTAGTTGCCTGTACTTAAAGTTTTCGTGTTTGGTTACATTTTTTCTCTCTTCCATATACAAACCTTTCAACCGATTGTGAATGGCCCCAACGGTAGCCAATGTGTTTTTTACGCACGTAGGCTACATTGAAACGAAAAAAAGGTTGTTACTATTTTTTGACTGAGTTTTATTTTGAGTTGTTTTGATGCATTGCAACTGTAGTTCTTTTGATACTATTGTAATTCATTCCAACTTCGGCTCCGCAACATATCCTTTGTGAAAATGGACAAATTACTAAAAATGACTGTCGCTCGTTATAAGAGCGAGCCAGAATCCATGCGTGTACAACAGTTTATAAAATAAAGGCAGGTTAAATGGTTGGAAAAGAAACCAGCATGAATACCAAAGTGTTGTCGGGATTGGTGTTGTGCATGCTGGGATTGGTGTTGTGCATGCTGGGCTTCTCAGACCATTTTCAGGAAATCCATCCCTGTCTTCGACCATGTGCTCTCTATATTGCAAATCATTTATCTATACAAAGAGGTTTGATTTTTTTAAATGCATTTGATTGATTAAATGTAATAAGTTGAAATGGAAAGGCTAAAAGTGTGATCGACTGGTCACTAGGGCAAAATCATTTGTGGTTAAATGAGCAAAACCTGCAGTGTGTTAAAATAAGTTTTAGTCAAAAGGATTATGGAAGTACTAAAACACATGTCAACAAGCTTAATTGACCAATGCACTGTGAGGTTTAAGGACCAAGTTTGGGTAGCCCTGGCCTAAGGACCCCTAACAGGTGTTGGGCTTGGAGTGTTATTTCTTCCCATCGAGGAGTTTGTTCTCGCCACTGTTTTATTGTATTTTTCCTAACTGGGGAGTTTTGTTTACCTCACTTGCTGGCACACAGGCTCACCCTTTTCTCTATTCCTATTTCCTCTTTCCTCTTTGTCTGTAAAGTGTTTTTGTAACAGTGTCTCTGTAAAATGTGATACTCAAATAAAATTGGATTTTGGTGATGAGGAGCACAGATCCCTGAGGTTATGGTGATGAGGAACACAGATCCCTGAGGTTATGGTGATGAGGAGCACAGATCCCTGAGGTTATGGTGATGAGGAGCACAGATCCCTGAGGTTATGGTGATGAGGAGCACAGATCCCTGAGGTTATGGTGATGAGGAGCACAGATCCCTGAGGTTATGGTGATGAGGAGCACAGATCCCTGAGGTTATGGTGATGAGGAGCACAGATCCCTGAGGTTATGGTGATGAGGAGCACAGATCCCTGAGGTTATGGTGATGAGGAGCACAGATCCCTGAGGTTATGGTGATGAGGAGCACAGATCCCTGAGGTTATGGTGATGAGGAGCACAGATCCCTGAGGTTATGGTGATGAGGAGCACAGATCCCTGAGGTTATGGTGATGAGGAACACAGATCCCTGAGGTTATGGTGATGAGGAGCACAGATCTCTGAGGTTATGGTGATGAGGAGCACAGATCCCTGAGGTTATGGTGATGAGGAGCACAGATCCCTGAGGTTATGGTGATGAGGAGCACAGATCTCTGAGGTTATGGTGATGAGGAGCACAGATCCCTGAGGTTATGGTGATGAGGAGCACAGATCTCTGAGGTTATGGTGATGAGGAACACAGATCCCTGAGGTTATGGTGATGAGGAGCACAGATCTCTGAGGTTATGGTGATGAGGAGCACAGATCCCTGAGGTTATGGTGATGAGGAGCACAGATCCCTGAGGTTATGGTGATGAGGAGCACAGATCCCTGAGGTTATGGTGATGAGGAGCACAGATCCCTGAGGTTATGGTGACGAGCACAGATCCCTGAGGTTATGGTGCTGAGGAGCACAGATCCCTGAGGTTATGGTGATGAGGAGCACAGATCCCTGAGGTTATGTTGATGATGAGCACAGATCCCTGAGGTTATGGTGATGAGGAGCACAGATCCCTGAGGTTATGGTGATGAGGAGCACAGATCCCTGAGGTTATGGTGATGAGGAGCACAGATCCCTGAGGTTATGGCGATGAGGAGCACAGATCCCCGAGGTTATGGTGATGAGGAGCACAGATCCCTGAGGTTATGGTGATGAGGAGCACAGATCCCTGAGGTTATGGTGATGAGGAGTACAGATCCCTGAGGTTATGGTGATGAGGAGCACAGATCCCTGAGGTTATGGTGATGAGGAGCACAGATCCCTGAGGTTATGGTGATGAGGAGCACAGATCCCTGAGGTTATGGTGATGAGGAGCACAGATCCCTGAGGTTATGGTGATGAGGAGCACAGATCCCTGAGGTTATGGGCACACATGAGCCTGCTTGTTTTGAGTTAGTTGTGGGGATCAGGACACTGTTCTGCCTTCTTCTGCTTGGTCTGTTAGCAAATCCACTGGAACTCCAGATCTAATAATCCAGTTATTGAAGTGAAATTCAGGAGACTTCAGCTTTTCCTGTTAGTCTTGTGGAGAGGTGACGGTTTCTTTTCAGGTTTTTCTGATCTTCAACCCCTTTTAGTTTTTCTCCTTTAGGGAAGCAGAGTGACAATATATGAATATTTCTATCCAGCGGTGTAGCGGGTCTTTGGAGGAGGGCCGGGGGTGTATCGGGCCTTTGGAAGGGGGCCGGTGGTGTATCGGAATAATACAATTATTACTCATTACAAAGAGAAATATGTTGAAATGTGTTTCACAACCCTTCTGTCTATGGTTCAATAAGTCAGGGGTTCCCAGACTCGGTTCTGGGGCTCCCCTGTGTATGCTGGGGCTCCCCTGTGTATGCTGAGGCCCCCTGTGTATGCCTGCCCCCCCTGTTATGGGCCCCCTGTGCTGGGTTAACAAAATTTTAAAACCACAATTGCAATCCCTTTATTTAAAAGATGTAAAAAAAAAAATGAAAGTGCTTTCTTTTTATGAGGGATTATGTACCCTTTTAAGCCACATTATGTATGTTATTATTAAAATGGTGGGATTGCAATTGTGGTTGGAATGAAAATGAGCATACACAGGGCCAAGTTTGGGAGCCACTGCCCTTATATAATATGTAGAGACAGCGAAGCCAGTAGAAGCCAATCGGGAGCACGTTCGAACCAGACAGTGTACATTTTGCACTGTGCAGTTGTGTCCTTGGAGTCGCATGTACAGTGAGGATGGTGCAGAAAGTGATGTGAAGACGGCCACGTCAAAGCCTTACGGGTATGTAATCGTTTGCCAACTAGCACGCAAAATGCGACGTAGGCCAGAATAAATAATAATAAAAATAATTAATATCTTTGTGTGGTAAGAAAAAGATATTTGACCACGGAAAAATAATAATCAATTTTAAAGAAATTTTAATGCACAGAGTTAACATCAATATATAAGTAGAAGTATTATTTTTTTTGCTGTAAAAAATGAATGGAGCCCAATGGGGAAACTGGCTTTTTGAGTGCAATTATAGATATCAGCAGAGGGCGACATTATATCCAGTGCTGAGGTTGAGAGCCGAAAGTTGGCCCCTTGCCACTGCCTTAAGAGTACCACACCATAGAGCCCATACATGCACTAGAACACTGCCTTAACAGAGTACCACACCATAGAGCCCATACATGCACTAGAACACTGCCTTAACAGAGTACCACACCATAGAGCCCGTACATGCACTAGAACACTGCCTTGACAGAGTACCACACCATAGAGCCCATACATGCACTAGAACAGTGCCTTAACAGAGTACCACACCATAGAGCCCATACATGCACTAGAACACTGCCTTAACAGAGTACCACACCATAGAGCCCGTACATGCACTAGAACACTGCCTTAACAGAGTACCACACCATAGAGCCCGTACATGCACTAGAACACTGCCTTAACAGAGTACCACACCATAGAGCCCGTACATGCACTAGAACAGTGCCTTAACAGAGTACCACACCATAGAGCCCGTACATGCACTAGAACACTGCCTTAACAGAGTACCATGCCATAGAGCCCATACATGCACTAGAACAGTGCCTTAACAGAGTACCACACCATAGAGCCCGTACATGCACTAGAACACTGCCTTAACAGAGTACCATGCCATAGAGCCCGTACATGCACTAGAACACTGCCTTAACAGAGTACCTCACCATAGAGCCCGTACATGCACTAGAACACTGCCTTAACAGAGTACCACACCATAGAGCCCGTACATGCACTAGAACACTGCCTTAACAGAGTACCACACCATAGAGCCTGTACATGCACTAGAACAGCGCCTAACACGATGATTGGCTGCCAGTTTGTCTTCATAATTTATTTTGTGTGTCGGTGTTACCATGGTAGTGATGGACGGACATGTACACATTTAGGGCCTGATTTACTAAGACCTTTAGCTTGTACAAAACCTTTTGGCATATGCAAAACCAATAACAAGACAAATGATTGGTTATGGTATTTGTTCTGCACCAATCATTGGTTTTGCGTATAGTTATGCATAGTTTTGCGTGTGCTAAAAGTTTTTGCACCCCCTAAAGGTCTTAGTAAATCAGGCCCATAATGTATTGTTTTAATAAAGAATAACATGTTTGTAGAATTATTGACAGGGCAGGCCCATATTGAGCAGTGGGTAGGGCAGTCTCGATGATTGACAGGGCAGGCCCATATTGAGCAGTGGGTAGGGCAGTCTCGATGAAAGGACAATTACCTTCCTGTGGCTCAGAGGTGTGTCACATTACATCATTGAAAATATTTCACATTCATAACCTCACATCCATTTCTCAAACGATTCAGAACATTAAAAACTATTCAAAAATCTCTGAGCTTCTCTAACCATCTGATTCTAGCCATATAGGATAAAACTGAAACTGATATGATAAATTCAGTAAACTGAGGATGTCATTGAACACCAACATTTCCTATAACTGTCTGTGGCTATTAAATTCTCACATAATTCTTATGAAGTATTTTGTTTCCCAATGGAAAATGACAAGTGGCAATTTACACAGCAATGTACTGTATTTTTACAAATTGTATTTACAAATCTACACACAGCGTCACCATCAAAGCACTGTGTGATCTCCCCTTTCTGAGATTCTCATGTTGTGTGTGTGTGTGTGTGTATGTAGGAGGAGGAGGAGGGGGGGGGGGGTGCCATGGGAATTTTCCAGAGGGAGTACCTCAAATTCTCAT
Source organism: Ilyophis sp. 1 JC-2022 (assembly GCA_022702515.1). Classification (NCBI taxonomy): domain Eukaryota; kingdom Metazoa; phylum Chordata; class Actinopteri; order Anguilliformes; family Synaphobranchidae; genus Ilyophis; species Ilyophis sp. 1 JC-2022. The sequence goes on along the minus strand of CM040394.1, from coordinate 111,508,305 downwards.
ACATCACACACACGCACCCTCCCCCCGCCCTCCCCTCAGGTTCTGTTCATCATGGCTGCTCTTGGCCCAAGTGTTTCTCCTCAGGTTCTGTTCATCATGGCTGCTCTTGGGCCCAGGTGTTTCTCCTCAGGTTCTGTTCATCATGGCTGCTCTTGGGCCCAGGTGTTTCTCCTCAGGTTCTGTTCATCATGGCTGCTCTTGGGCCCAGGTGTTTCTCCTCAGGTTCTGTTCATCATGGCTGCTCTTGGGCCCAGGTGTTTCTCCTCAGGTTCTGTTCATCATGGCTGCTCTTGGCCCAGGTCCAGGTGTTTCTCCTCAGGTTCTGTTCATCATGGCTGCTCTTGGGCCCAGGTGTTTCTCCTCAGGTTCTGTTCATCATGGCTGCTCTTGGGCCCAGGTGTTTCTCCTCAGGTTCTGTTCATCATGGCTGCTCTTGGGCCCAGGTGTTTCTCCTCAGGTTCTGTTCATCATGGCTGCTCTTGGGCCCAGGTGTTTCTCCTCAGGTTCTGTTCATCATGGCTGCTCTTGGGCCCAGGTGTTTCTCCTCAGGTTCTGTTCATCATGGCTGCTCTTGGGCCCAGGTGTTTCTCCTCAGGTTCTGTTCATCATGGCTGCTCTTGGCCCAGGTCCAGGTGTTTCTCCTCAGGTTCTGTTCATCATGGCTGCTCTTGGCGCAGGTGTTTCTATGTAAAGACGGAGGTTGGGATGGAAGCAGCTGATCCAGGTGCATTTATGTAACTGAAGGCAGGCTGCATACTCAACCTTCCTGGCCCTGTGACAAATAGCATTGCACTGTTCTAATTTACACCGTTTTGTTTGTTTTTAATGCAAGAACAGGATGTAATATGAACCTGCGGTTCTTTGGAAAGCACTTCAGGAACTGTTTTCTGGAGAAAAAAAACATTGCACCATAGGTCGGTAACATTTTTCCTTTTAGTTGTGAAATGGCTTAAATGTTTGTTTTTTCTGTTGTAATTCTTCGGAACTAGTATCTCATCAATGGCTCATAAAGACGATTGAATACTAAGAACAGCTTAGAACAAACTTAGAAGCTATTTTAAAAATGCATGAATGTGTATATGTGTTATGTGCATAATGTATGTACAGTGCCCTCAACAATTATTGGCACCACTGGTAAAGATGAGTAAAAAGGGTTATAAAAAAATCACCGTTTGGTGAATTAGCTTAATCTTACACTGAAAAAATGAGAAAAATCCAACCTTTAATTGAAGTAAATTTATTCTGAGAAAATAAACTTGAGTCCTCTTCAAGTTTGTCACAGTTCCAGTTGCTGCTCTAACGGTAGATATGGGCCGTAGCTTATTTTTTTATAGCCATTCCCTGACTTATGAAGCTCAACACACTTTTTCCTCATTTGATTTGTGTGTTCTCTTATCTTTCCCATGTTGATGTATGAATAAGGGAATATGGCCTCTGTGTCACCTCATATTTATACCCCAGTGAAACAGGTCATGGATTTCAAGCATGGATTACTGCTTGGAAGTTCCTAAACACTCTGATCAACTTTAAAAAGTAAAATATAAATGGAAAAAATGCTTCAGTTACATTTTGTTCATAAGGATTTCTAGGGGTGCCAATAATTGTGGCACACATGGTTTTGTTAAAAATAATTATTTCTTGATGAGGGATTTTAATTTCTCAGAATAAATTTATTTCAATTAAAGGTTGGATTTTTCTAATTTTTTCAGTGTGAGATTAAGCTAATTCACCAAACCCCCAAATAACCAAACCTGCCAATAATTGTGGAGGGCACTGTATGTATGTAATGTGTGTATGCATGTAGGTAATGCATGCAATGTGTGTGTATTTATGTATGTAATGTGTGTGAATGTATGTACAGTATGTATGTATGTAATGTGTGTGTATGTTTGTACAGTATGTATGTATGTAATGTGTGTGTGTATGTATGTACAGTATGTATGTATGTAATGTGTGTGTATGTTTGTACAGTATGTATGCATGTAATGTGTGTGTATGTATGTACAGTATGTATGTATGTAATGTGTGTGTATGTTTGTACAGTATGTATGTATGTAATGTGTGTGTATGTTTGTACAGTATGTATGTATGTAATGTGTGTGTATGTTTGTACAGTATGTATGTAATGTGTGTGTATGTTTGTACAGTATGTATGTATGTAATGTGTGTGTGTTTGTATGTACAGTATGTATGTATGTAATGTGTGTGTATGTTTGTACAGTATGTATGTAATGTGTGTGTATGTTTGTACAGTATGTATGCATGTAATGTGTGTGTATGTATGTACAGTATGTATGTATGTAATGTGTGTGTATGTTTGTACAGTATGTATGTATGTAATGTGTGTGTATGTTTGTACAGTATGTATGTAATGTGTGTGTATGTTTGTACAGTATGTATGTATGTAATGTGTGTGTGTTTGTATGTACAGTATGTAATGTGTGTGTATGTATGTACAGTATGTATGTATGTAATGTGTGTGTATGTATGTACAGTATGTATGTATGTAATGTGTGTGTATGTATGTACAGTATGTATGTATGTAATGTGTGTGTATGTATGTACAGTATGTATGTATGTAATGTGTGTGTATGTATGTACAGTATGTATGTATGTAATGTGTGTGTATGTTTGTACAGTATGTATGTATGTAATGTGTGTGTGTTTGTATGTACAGTATGTAATGTGTGTGTATGTATGTACAGTATGTATGTATGTAATGTGTGTGTATGTTTGTACAGTATGTATGTATGTAATGTGTGTGTATGTTTGTACAGTATGTATGTATGTAATGTGTGTGTATGTATGTACAGTATGTATGCATGTAATGTGTGTGTATGTATGTACAGTATGTATGTATGTAATGTGTGTGTATGTTTGTACAGTATGTATGTATGTAATGTGTGTGTATGTTTGTACAGTATGTATGTATGTAATGTGTGTGTGTTTGTATGTACAGTATGTAATGTGTGTGTATGTATGTACAGTATGTATGTATGTAATGTGTGTGTATGTTTGTACAGTATGTATGTATGTAATGTGTGTGTATGTTTGTACAGTATGTATGTATGTAATGTGTGTGTGTTTGTATGTACAGTATGTATGTATGTAATGTGTGTGTATGTATGTACAGTATGTATGTATGTAATGTGTGTGTATGTTTGTACAGTATGTATGTATGTAATGTGTGTGTATGTATGTACAGTATGTATGTAACGTGTGTGTATGTTTGTACAGTATGTATGTATGTAATGTGTGTGTGTATGCATGTGTTATGTACATAATGTATGTAATGTGTGTGTATGTATGCATGTGTTATGTACATAATGTATGTAATGTGTGTGTATGTATGTATGTGTTGTGTACATAATGTCACGTCCCGTGCCTTTGTCCCGATTTTCTGGTTTCCCATCTCTATATATTCCGTTCCGTGTTTTTCCTTTCTCCCTCCATTTCATCTCCACGTCCCGCACCTGATAGGTGTTCCCTCATGTTGTCTCGTCTCACCTGTTCCTCATTGTCTCGTGGTTAATCTGGCCTTTACACACCTGTTTCTTTGTTCTGAGCCAGATCATCTTGTGCCCTGCCTTGTCATAGTACCTTCCAGCTATTTTGATTCCTGTCTGTTCCTGGCCTGCACCTCATTTCTGTGTCAAGTCCTGTGTACCCATCCAGTTTGTGTTCTTCTGCCTGTCCAGCCTGCCCCTGTCTTGCCTGTTCCTGTCCAGCCCTGCTCCTGTCCAGCCCAGCTGGATGGATCCCTTTAAGGGTTGTTTCTCCTGACTTTTTTCCCCATAGAGTTCTATAGGAAAATGAGTCAGTAGAAATAACCATTGCAGTGATCCATCCACATCTACTCCATATCTGGCAACAGAGTGATGGTTTGGGGCTCGTTTGATAGCTCAGACCCTTGATGACTTACAGCCATTAACCAGCCATGTGTTCCATACTGTACCAGTGTAATTTACAGCTGAATCTAGTCTCACCCCCCAATTCCCATAGAGATCAGTTCAAATGCAGAGAGGTTATAGTATCGCTTGTAACAGTACCTGAAAATAAGATATCGAGAGTCTTTTGATGTTGATGGGTCACAGACTTCAGGAAGTAACAGCATGCAAAGGATATGCGACCAAATATTAAATATGATACTTTAAAAATATGTTCAAGCAAAGGGTATGAATACTTATGTAAATGAAAGATTTCAGTTTTCGATTTTTAATACATTTGCAAAAATTTTCACTTTGTCATTATGGGCTATTTTGTGTAGAATTTTTAGACAAAAAATGAACACAATCTATTGTAAAATATGTCTGTAATGTAATAAAACGTGGAGAAGGTGAAAGGGGTGTTCAGACTTTCCAGCTTGACTGTATGTAATGTGTGTATGTATAGTATGTATGTAATGTGTGTATGTATAGTATGTATGTAATGTGTGTATGTATAGTATGTATGTAATGTGTGTGTATGTAAGAGTCATGTATACTTCAGCTCTGTAAGACTGTAGTCTAACGCACTCCAGCCAGCCCAATGGGACAGGAAGTGAGCTCAGCACTATTCTTACCCCTCCCCCTGTCTGTGTTGAGCACAGAGAATTTGGTCACATGACTTGCCAAGGCAGTGTAGTGTAAACTGGGAGGATTAAACCTGGTTTAAGGCAGTGTAGTGTAAACTGGGAAGATTAAACCTGGTTTAAGGCAGTGTAGTGTAAACTGGAAGGATTAAACCTGGTTTAATCAGTGGTTTCAAAGAGGTGCAGCTGAAAATTATATTAACGCCTGTGAACGGCAACATGCTTCACCTTTTAATCTGAGCAGAGCTTTAAGGGCTCTGATTCTGACAGAGATGCCATCTACTGAGTCCTGTTTACTGTGTACTACCATACTGTATACTGCTTACTGCATACTGCAAACCTAGGCTGTGTCCGAATCAGAACCCTATCTACTGAGTCCTGTTTACTGTGTACTACCATACTGTATACTGCTTACTGCATACTGCAAACCTAGGCTGTGTCCGAATCAGAACCCTATCTACTGAGTCCTGTTTACTAGCATACTGTATACTACATACTGCAAACCTCGCCTGGCCTTCTGTGCTTGGACCACGCGCTTCCTTTTTCTGCGAATCATACATGATAAATACGCTCTTGCTTAGTAGTTGGATATGAATATTTGAATATAAATTGAACCAGACCGGCACACGTCTCTAAGACTGCATAAGTGTCAAACGTTCTGATTGAACGTTAGCATTCCTCTGAGAAACACAATGTCAAAGACAAACAACCGTCATTTCCGGACATGCTTATTATCATCATAATTTATTCTTTGCTGGAAAGCATACTTCACAGAATGTTAAGATCCCTCTATCTTTGAAGAACAAAGTGCCAAACAAACAAACAAACTGAAAGCTAAAAATATAACGAAAATATGAGGAAGAGAATATGGAAAATCTCCTGAATTATACAGCGGTAAAACAACAGATCAGCCTAACAGTGCATTTGCTAAACAGGCCTGCTTTGTGACTAGAAATGTTCAGAGTTCCTCTCGGTTCCAAGTGATTGAATTCTCAGTTCCGAATTAACTGAGCAGAATGAAATAGAACCCGGAGACCAGGTACAGAGAGACCAGGTGCAGAGAGACCAGGTGCAGAGAGACCGGGTACAGAGAGACCGGGTACAGAGAGACCAGGTACAGAGAGCTCCCTCTTTCTGGGTAGAGTTTTTGCAGTAGCTTTAAAAAAACATTGGTCATCCGTGCAATGAAGGCCATTTCTGAAAGCAGGTCACATTTACACACACATGCACGCAAGCACGTCTTCACTTCGTTGTACTAGGGGGAAAAAACTACCAAATAATCAAAGCCGCCTTCGCATATCTGTATATCCATTAAGCGTATTTTAAAAATGTGGCAGATATTTATACGTACATATCTTTTGAATGACACTGGTAGTCTTTGGCAAATTGGCAAAAACAACCAAGGTCTTTATTTAAAAAAAAAAAAACATGATATGAAAGGGACTCTCCTGGGAGTGGGATGCCAGTGTGTGTGCTTTTGGGGTTTCACCAATACATATAATCTACCATGATCTACTGTTGTTTATAAATGGAGAACTGTTAACGATCTACTTCTTTTATAGTTCACCCCAGTCCACCCCCCCCCCCCTCCACAAAAAAACAAATATAAAAATTAAAAATAGTGCAATTTACATTGTGGTTCCAAGTCCCTTCATAAGCATATCATCCATTGTTACCACTTTTGGGGTTGATGCATAAAATGGAAAGCTTTGATTATGCTTTTTACCACCAAGATTTCAGGGCTGCAACTCGGTTTATTAAAGCCCTGTGCAAAGGAAATCTTGTCTAATAATGTAATGTAGTAATGAGCCATCTCTCATTTCCTGAAAGCTACATTTTAGGACACTGACGATATGCAATGCATTTGTGTCACATGGTCTGACCTTGAACTGCTACAAGTACATTGCAATGGGCGTGGCTCTGTGTATTACACCTGCATTTATCCACTTGTCCTCTTCCGATTTTTCATTCATTATTGACCCTCCCCCAAGAGCCAATGTGTCCAACCGCCATATAGAATTCTCCAAAAACAGAAAACCGAGCAAGTCTACATACTGTCAATAAGAGCTTTTTTCGTTAATCCGGGCCCTGATGTTTGCCGTAAGCAGATGATCTCCAATTCGGTCACGCTGACTATTTAGAAATTTCTTGGAATGTAGTTTGTTGAAACATAGAAAATCTCCAAAAAGCTCAGTTCGGCGCCTCTGGGTATTAACGGTTTTGGTACGTCCTCCTCGGTCCTCCCGCACAATCGCAGGCTATTCCGTGAAGTATTCAGTCTCACACAGAGCAGGAATTTTAAGCAGTGTAAATTTTATTCCATCAAATGGAAAATCTCAGTGGGGGGGGGGGGGAGAAAATGGCAAGATGGTGCTCAGGTACTGTGTTTCACAGAGAGCTAGTGAGGGAGGACATCACTAACAATTGCATTGCTCTTTATGTTCAATTCTGTCGTCTCTTCATGTACTATATACAATCTTTAAGGTTGTTTGTTATATGTACAAATTCCCCGTATTGGGAAGCCGGTCGGGCGGTGGGGGTGTCCATGAATCCCCGTCAAACAGAGACGTACTCCTTAAACGTGACGGTGAGGCAGTTCGTGGTGACGTCAGTGATGATGATGTTTCCCAGGAAAGGGGTGAAAGTGCACTGGGGTTCCTCCCCCTGTGGGCGTGGCCTGTCAGGAGCGACCGTGTTTGGCGTCGCGGTCGCGGTCGCTGTCTCAGCTACAGGCATGTCAGCTTTAGGCTTCGTACAGCTCAGGTCAATCGGCTCATCGGGGTCGTAGTCGGGACCCAGGCCGTTGCCGAGGTAGTTGCCGGGCAACTGGAGGTCCATGGGTTTGTCCTGGGGGGGCAGAGAACGCATGGGGCCGGGGGCCGCAAATCCCCTGGGGGGAGCGAACCTTTTGCGCGCCACCCCGCCCTCCTCTTCCTCCTCCTCCTCCTCTGCCGCCACCTCCGCCATCGGCAAGCCGCGCTTACGGGAGTGGGCGGGGCCGAAGGTGGGCTGCGGCCTCCTGTGGTCCAGCCGGGACAGGACGTCGCTGTCAAAACCCCAGGTGGTCATGCTGGGCCTGGTGGTGAGCTGTAGGGGGCGCTCCTGAGGCGGCTCTGCCAGGCTCATGGCCTCCTCCGTCTTGTTCTGCTCCGGAACGCTGGGCTCCTCTTTCGGGGATCGCCCCAGCTCCATTGGGGGCTGCCCGCGAGGCTGCCCAGATTCGGGGGCCCCCGTGGCCCCCCCTCCACCATCGCCCTTCCCAGCCCTGGGCTTCCGCGCATCGCCTTTAGTCCTTTCCGGAGGGTTCCCCAGCCCCGCCCCGACCCCAGCAGGCTCCGCCTTCTTGACCTTGGGGGACGGGGCGCCGCCCTCCATGTACTTGCTCATGACGATGACGATGCGCCCGTTCTTGTTCTTGTTCTTGATGATCTTCATCTTGCCGCTGAGGCTGCTGGGAAGGGCGGTGTCTGCGGCCGCGCCAGAACCGAGCGTCGGCTCCGCCCCCTCGGGGGGTGGAGGGGAGGGGGAGGGGGGTGCTTTGTCAGGACTCCCCGTCTCCCCAACCTGGGGTCCAGGGGGTGGGGCCAGGCCATGACAGACAAGCTCATGACCTCTGACCTCCTTGGCTCTGTGATATTGCGCGTCATACATCTTGGGGTCAGGCTGGTACTGGTGGTGTTTCTTGCTGTTGAGCTGGTAGAAGTACTTCCTCTTGCCGTTGCTCAGCAGATCGGCCTGGCTCTCGCCGCCCCCGGGCTGATACTGATGGTGCTTTTTGCTGTTGAGCTGGTACTGCTGGGGCAGGCAGCGGTGCACCACCACAGGGTCCAGTCTAGGAGGGCTGTCCTCATCCAGAGAAGCCTCCGGAAAACCAGAGAGGGTGCTGGATCTTCGTGCGAAGGAGGGAACCTGGAATACATTACATTATATTACATAAACTTATGTTACCCTACATTACATTACATTATATCACATTACGTTATGTTATATTACATTCATTCAGCAGATGCTCTTATTCAGAGCAACTTACCTTGGTGCACACACACCTGATTAACCCTTTGTTTTTTTTTTGGAATGTTTTGTTCAGAATTCTACGTCGATGTTCTAGAACTCCATTGCATTCAGTTACCAGTTGTGATTGTTACATCAGCATGAGAATGTTCAGCTACAAACATTCTAAATCACATATTTGTGATCTCACACCTTAAAGGGTTAATATGGGCAACAGTGAGCATAAAACCTGTGAGCACAGTGACCTGTGAGCATAAAAATGCTTCATCAGTGAGTGTAAGTTAACCAGAAAATCCAGAAGATTTTAATACCTACATATAGACGTCACAATGAACAATTATGACACAGGATTAACTAAAAGAAGTATTAGAGTGGAATTCAATTCCACTGAATGTCAGTAGATACTGATTCGTTGAAGATAAAAGGGGTTGATTGTGGTGACTCTGGTTCTGAGGCAGCAGCAGTCTGTGGTCTTAACTTTTCACACGTTACGAGATTAAAGCAACCCGTCCCTGCTCAGGAATGTGCCGCGCTGCAGATTCTTCCAAAATAACCAGAAATAAGAAGCAGAAATAAGCTGCACCTGCCACTGGCTCATAGGCCAGAAGCGTCGGGTTACAGCCGTTTGATGTGCCATCAAAATACATGTGAAGATTCACGTTCATAAAGTTATGCATTATGGGCTTGATTTACTAAGCTCTTTAGCGTGTGCAAAACCTTTTAGCACACGTAAAACCAATAACATGACCAGTGATTGGTCATGGTGTTTGTTTTGCACCAATCATTGGTCATGTTATTGGTTAGTAAATCGAGCCCTAGATGTTTTGGAAGTGGAAGTTACCTGGACTAAGAGGTGTTTAGGTTTGGGCCCGCGTTTCCGATACCCCATCAGCTGGTCCTGTCTCTCCCTGAGAAATCAGAAAAACAGAAAAGTCAATCCATAGAAGTAAAATGTAATATAGAGTGTTTATGATTTGGTGGCAGTGTAGTATAATGGTTATACTAAAAGTAACCAAAAGGTTGCAGGTTCAATTCCCAGGTAGGACACTGCCATTGTATCCTTGAGCAAGGTACTTAACCTGAATTGCTTCAGTATATATCCAGCTGTATGGTAAGAAGTTGTGTAAGTCGCTCTGGATAATGTAATGTTATGATGTATAGTGTCCATTTTTAGTAATATCAGAACATTCTGTATCTATTCCTTCATGCATTAAAAATACAGTTATTACTCAAATACTCAATGAATGCATATAGAATATAATTTACAGTCCATTTTTACTTGAACATGTTAATCAAACTGTACATATGTGTTTGATTTACAACATGTATTTTAAACAGGGCTGCAAGCTTCACTAACCTGGGAAGTCTAATCTTTGAATGTTTGCACATGTAAAATAAATCAACGGACATTCTAAAAACGGCATAAACTTTTGAAAATACTAAAGGTGAAATGTTTGGGTGCTCCTTTGAATGTTAATGAATCAAACAGACATATTTGTGTTTAAATAACAGGAAATGACAGGCAGGAAGTCACACATTACAGTTGCACCATGTCCATGAAATGAAGCATTTCTTTTTTTTAAGAGCACTGCATTTAAACTGTTATAACAATTACCCTGTGGATCACCTTCAAATTCAGACTGACAATCCCAAAGACACAATGTATCATTTCCATAATGGGCTACACTCATTAGCTGCCTATAGGAGCCTATGTATGCAGCTCCAATTTCCCCATTAATTAACTAATTCCACACACACACCTAAAGTAGGAATTCAATTAACACAAGAGGAAAATTCCATTCCATCAAACCTCTCCCCTCTCCTCTCCCCCCCTCTCCCCTCTCCCCGCTCCCCCCTCTAGCCCCTCTCCCCTCTCCCCCCTCTCCTCACCCCGCTCCCCCCTCTAGCCCCTCTCCCCTCTCCCCCTCTCCCCTCCCGCCCCTCTCTCCCCTCTCCCCTCTCCCCTCTCCCCTCCCCTCTCCCCCCTCTCTCCTCTCCCCTCTCCTCCCCCCTCTCCCCTCTCCCCCTCTCCCCTCTCCCCTCTCCTCTCCCCCTCTCCCCTCTCCCCTCTCCTCCCCCCTCTCCCCTCTCCCCTCTCTCCTCTCCCCGCTTCCCCTTCCTTTGGTCAAACCAAAATCCTAATTAGAGTGAGAACTGTGTATATTTTTATAGCTCCGTATTTAAAGCCAATCAGGTTCCCTAGAGAGCCGAGCGTTAAGCTTAAAAAAAGAAAAAAAATCCCTCACATGGGAATAGATGGCAGCAGGAAATTGCATGGGGGTGGGGGGGGGGGAGGTGGTTGCTGCTGAAGGCAAAGCTCTCCATAGAGACTATCTCTGGGCCTACGGTGGTGTGGTAGAGGGAAGGAGACGCACTTGCTGGTGACACGCGAAGTCAAACATTCTGCTTCACCAGGCAATAATGCGCCCGGTGAGTTCAAGCCAGGAGACGAGATCCCCTCTTCAACACGATTGGGTAATGACATCCTCCCCGCGTCGAGCGACGCCCATCCCCCACACACGCTCAGCAGAGGCGACTCAATTATCCGGGAGACGGAACGTCTCCACCTTTTAATGAAGCGCCAGGAGAATTTCCCCGCCGTGTCCACTATTGTATCAAAATCGGGGGAACCCGCCAACACAGCGTACGGGGTTCGTGCCCTTCCCCCTCACTCGGTTTTCCCGCTTCGGATTAGAGGAATACTGAGCCGGGAGTCTTGTGTGCGTTTTCACCTATATAGGCAAGGTCTTTGCAGAAGTCAAGCACATGAGTGAATAACCAATCAGCTTTCAGTGATGGCAGTGTCAGAGAATGTTGTCGTCATGGAAGGGACTGTGGCCGGTCGTCATGGTTACCACCATGTAAACACGATACCTCAGCGATTCGCTAAAGCTTACCGTTGCCTCTCTGCTTTTGAAAACATCTGGGAAACCGTCGGGTCTTTTTAACTATTCATAAAGGTGGGATTTCAATGACTGCCTTAACGCCGCCATCTTTTCCTTTTCTGTTTATATGAAGGTGAGGTGACAGTGATAGGTGAATGATTAGCAATAAAAGCCTTTAGGATTGTTTATATTACCGCAGTGCTGGAGAGAGAGTTCACAAACAGGTACTATGTTCACATGTAGGACCATCTGACCTCTGACCTCTGACTGCAGCAGCGCATTTTCACAAGGAAATATTAAAGGAGCAAATGCAAATCCCTAAACATAAATAAAATCAGCTTCTGTTTTACACTGCAAACTAATCATAAATGATCATTTTGGCATAATGGCTCACCATAAATCAAATCTTAACAGTTTATGTATTTCTAAGTAATATGCTTTGAATTGAACTCTGAAGCCACACTACAATATACATCTATCTGCACCAAAGTATTTTCACCCGAATCACTGAAACGGTGGTACTTTAGAGCGTCTGCATAACACCACACAGGAATGCACACCCTAATGAGAAGGGTAGAGCGCTCCCATGGCTATATCGGTCGTCACGGTAACAAACCGGAACAGCAGCATGTATGCATTGGAAAAACACTCTGGCGTGATTGTCAGCCTCTATCGCTATGAAAATATTGACAGACACTTATAAATCAGCCCTTCTTTGCAGAGGTTCTCATTGTGCCGTTGATAAAATCGGCGGGTTTGAGTGGCATTTCAAAAGGCTGTTACATTACAGTAATGTCAAGGGTCTCCAACAGAAATCTCACAGCATATAAACAGCCAGTTAATACGCAAACCATTGTTCTCTCAGGATGCGAATGGAAATTAAAAGGCCATGAATACTTATTGGAGAATACTTGGTAACTCTAATAGTTCCCCTTTTCAGAAAACTGCTTTGCTATCTACTCTAGAGTATCAACAAATTGGCAAGTTAGTGAAAATTTACAGATTAAAGAGTGGTCAAACTTGTCAATCATATTTTAATAGAGTGCAATTCTAAATTCTTGAGGATACTCAGACACGCAACATTAGCTTTCCCTCCATGGCCAACAAGTATATTCTGTCTTTGTGACCTCCATTTCATCCTCAAATTGGCTTTCCGCAACCTTGTCCTTATGAATACAGTGAAAATGGGATTCAGAGATCCGTGGATCAGTTTTTATGTGGTGTGCAGTTCAGAGGTTGACTGGCAGGGGGCACTCTACTTGAACGTTGCCTCCATTTAAAATGACTTCCATCGCTTCTGAATTAAATGTAGCATTGAATGGCTCATGTTCTGGAGGGATGCTTTAGGAAAACGAGCATGACATGCCTGAGCATAATCTCTTCACAGACCACAGATGGACATTACGACCTGTAACAAGCCTTCAATTTAGGCTAATTAAAGAGATGAACAACATCTAGTTACAGTTCAGATTTTTCTACCTCCATAATCTTCATGTTAAGACATTTGCACTCTCCAATGTTCTATCCAACTTATTCTCAGTGAAGGTACGAATCCAATCCAATACAATTTCCAACCATACTGAAAGACGTCCCAGCCTTGCACGGCCATGCTCACGTATAGTTGTTGTTTAAAGCGAAGCCGTGCATCATAGTTATGGGACAAAAATGTTTGTTTACATCCTGAAATATATGCTCCCAAATATACTCAGTGAAACCCCGTCAATAAGTATATCATCCAGGGGTTTTAAGTACATTAGAGAAAATTTTGAGAAAATTTCACGGCTTAACTTTCTCGTCCAGTGTACTCAACAAGCATACTCAATAGTATGGAAGGGCACTGATTGGGACACAGCCATGGATCATGCCATTGGCTGGAATACAGCCCTTGATCATACCATTGGCTGGGACACAGCCCTGGGTCATACCATTGGCTGGAACACAGCCCTGGATCATACCATTGGCTGGAACACAGCCCTGGATCATACCATTGGCTGGAACACAGCCCTGGATCATACCATTGGCTGGAACACAGCCCTGGATCATACCATTGGCTGGAACACAGCCCTGGATCTTGCCATTGGCTCATGCCATTAGGTGTGGCTAAATGACCCAACGGGCAGCACTTAACTGGCCGTAGCGTTGCCATGAGACGGAAAGACTTGGTCTCATTCTGCACTGGTGAATCCTCTGGTCTGTTGGGCCTGTAATCTATACTCCAGCCCAGCTAGTGAACTGCACTGCAAACAGAAGCTGTGTCTGCAGATCCCGTCCCGGGTTCAGAGGGAGGGAGGACACTGCAGTGATTGGACGGCTCTGCAACTAGGCGTTCGCTGATTGGAGAACAAATAGGAAATAAATGTGATGCTTGCAAAGTCAGCTGTGTTCAACTGAACGCACCCACGTCATCGAGCACAAGGAATGAAAATTCTAATAATTACAACGTTAGCAGGCTGTAGCCACGGATATAACACTTCTGTGTACATACCCAAATACACAGTAACATTTACTGGTGACAAGCTTACTGGTGTCACAAGTCATCTCCATGACACGATGGCTTTGGCAGTATTGCAGTTTTTACGTTAGTGCCGATACGAGTGGTTCATCTCTGTCATTCCCAATGCTAAAATAAATACATACAAATAGTCATGGCTGCCAAACTTCTTGTTTTATCCAGCTGGGCAGTAGTATCTGATGCACTCTGTGTGCCTCCCTGCTAGACAGATTTATAAGCCGATAAAGTACGTAAAGTAGCTGTCACAGCAGTCCTGAACCTGCTACATGCTCCCATATCTTTACCTTTATCCCATATCTGTGAAATTTTGCTTTAGACCAATTTATTGGCATTTGGCAGCTGCTTCTTGAAGCCTGTGTATATGGAAATAAAATCTTTGACGAGTCGAATGGATCTCAGCCCTATAGCTGTTCAGATTTTTCTCAGAAAACGACACACTCTTATGTGAACACAAAGCTCCGGTGTTAAGTCTGTTATGTGCATTATAACACGGTGATAAAGTAGTTGTTGTCTGAAAGATAAAGGTGAATGTAGTGGAACAGCAACTGTATCTCCCTGTCTTTGACTTGTGAAGCACTCATTTAAAATATATAGCATTTGCAGTAAGTGGATTGTTCGCGCTACAGGCACAAATCTTGCAAATTGTTCAGAAACTCGTCGAGGGGACAGTCGTGCAATCTTGAAAACACTTAAGTTTCCTGTCAAATGAACAGCATAGTGTTAATACGTTGCATAGGCCTGCAAGTGTGTACTACAGTGCAAGTGTGTACTACTGTGCAAGTGTGTACTACCGTGCACTTGTTTATGCTATTGCATCTTGCACGCTTAAGTCCTCACAAGGCTGTGAGAAGCAGCAGCGCGAGACTGGAAGCTCCGCCCCTCTTGTCATGCCCATATAAGGCAAGCCTCACGTCGGGGCTGTCTTTCTCACCTGTTTTGGAAAGCAATCAGCAGTCTCGGGTCAAGGATGTTTTCTTCTGGTTCCCACGTGTTGTATCTACCGAGGGAGAGGAGGACAATTATTTTTAAAAAAACAAAACGTTTTTTTTCATTGTATAAGTGTTCGTCTTTATTCGTTGTGGCCTGCGTGGAAGAATGATTTGTGGCACACGTACTAAAATATAATATGATAAAAAATATAACATATATATTGTGGGATCTGTAATATTTTTATTGTCGGAAAAATACCCTTTGCACGCGATAGCTAGGCCGTTTGACATGTTTTACCCGTTTTCCCCCTCGACTGAGTTTCATAAAATATTTTAGTCTTCGAATTCAGTGAAGCATAATGCGCCCCCGTTCTACGGCCAATAGGGTACTCAGAAATATACTAGGCATTCCATAGAAAATTAACCTTTCTGTGCCACTAAAAAAAGATTTACGCTTAAAGATGCGTGTTGCTTATCATCTTTAATGTTATGTAGCCTAATATATGGGTGGTTTTTACACCCCCCCCCCCCCCCCCCCCCCAAAACCGCCCCCACCCTTTTACGTATAGGAACGGGCGGACCAGAAAACATAATTAAAACGGGATTAGATGCCATGTATTATCCCTTCGCTCGCATAAATTAGTGATGGCATCCGCCGCGCGCAGTGAAACCTCTCTCTCTGTCGCGCGCGCGCGCACACACACACACATTTCAGATTTTTACAAAACCACAAACTGGCAACAGAAGTCAGAACGCGGGTGCAGTCACCTAACACACATTTGCACAATGCGTTAAAAGAGCAAAACAACTGAACGGGGACTTACTTGGGAGACCACCCTGTCCACTTCACCAGGTATTCTATCCTACCCTATGGAGACAAGATGGAAAGCAGGGTTTAACGAGACGTTCAATATAACGGAACGAGTCGCTGCCCCCATAAAATTAGCCTAGTCAGCCTTAACCACCGATATTCTTGACGGGATTGTCCGCGCGGACGGGTTATACCTTTCGAATGCGTTTCTTTTCAATGCTCTCCACCGCAAATACGTGTTCTCCCGCGGCAGGTAGCTCCATTCTTGTTCGGATAAGGTTGAACCGAACAAGCGCTGCTGCAAGGGGGTTGAAATCCACGGATTCAGGCTTTCGCTCGATGCGTTATTCAACTGCCAGTTCGTCTCGTTTGAAGCAAAAATATGTTCCCTCCCTCTGCTCTCTCACTCCTTACTCTCTCGCTCTCACTCTCTCCCCCCGCTCCCTCTTGCTGTACTCCCAGCTCCCTCGCGCAAGCTTTACTGTTCGTTGGCAATACGCAGCGAGATGTGCACGCCGGAGTCGCTGCAATAGACAGCTCGTGCAATAGCCAGGACCATGACGTCAGAAACGAGAGGAGGAGGTTAAGGGTTGTTACACGGCTTTATTCCTGGACGTAGCGCGGAATTGAACGCCAAGAGGGACTTTTGGAAACTGCAATAAAACATTTTTTTTGCAAATCGCATTCCATATAACGTCTATATAACATTCGTGTCATCATCAGTTCTTAAATATACCAGTGCATCCCCATTAAAACATAGATGTCTGCCAAAATGGGATTACCGAGAGGTATCTCGAGACTGGATAATTTTCCATTTAAAGCCAGTTACCTTTTGGTGATTTTGATATTTTAAACATAACATTCTTTCTAAAATACTTTAAAATCGTTTTATTGTTGTATTACATTCAAAGTCAGAATTAGGAAATGTGACATTCTTCATTTTTATTAATTTAATTTTTAATTGAATGTGGATTCGATTAAAATAATCTCATAAGAAATTGTGCCTATAGGTTAAAAATAGTTTAACATAGGCTCAGTTCTGAAACCTCACAAATCTCTTACATTCCAGGTAAATTACGTTGTGTTTTCCACGTTATACCTATGGAGCAGCTTCCACTTGCTGACGAAGGCGATTTTTAATCGATTTTTAGTCGTGACATTATGCATTCGCCTATACATTACAGACATAACAGGGGTGAAGGTACACCATTCAGAATCATTGTGTCATTTTTAAAAAAAATCCATGATATTTTGTGGTTTGTTAACAAATGTGGGCAGGTAGGCTACACCTGGTCCTCATAGCAATGTTCAATGCAAATCGAGTTGCCTAGAAAATATAGCTTTTCACGGATGTAAACTTATTTAAGACTCCGTCGTGAACATTTAATTCAATGGAATGTGGCCTTTGTTCCCGATTTATTAATGACATCAATACGAAGATCGACACGTCAATGCCGTTTGAGTGGCTGAAAAAGATAAAGAAAATAATAAAATTAATCATAAGAGGCTCCCATTCCAGTCGCATTTTACCATAATTATCAACTCACACAATGACCCAGTGACGGTGTAACTACTGAAAAACCCCAACCCCCTCGACGTTGTGTTCACTGATTTCATATTAATAACTTGTTTAATCGGCGCAATAACATGTTCCTTATCCGATTCATGCGACTGATTCATGTTCCGTTTACATATTTGATATATTGCTGATGCGTCTTATTGAATTGTTTCTCTCTTTATAACACCAATCACAGTGAACTTTATTTTACGATTAACACCACAGTCTCCCATATGGATTGAAATAGGGAAGTGGGTTATTGGTTTATTTCGGCTAACACGGTAATTGAGCTGGGAGAAGAACTGGATTGCGGCATGTTCTCCATCGTTCCATCCACTTAATATTGACAGGGTCTTATGATAAAGCGGATTTTCGTCAATGCCGTTTGTGTGAGCTGAAGAAACTAAATGTGCATCCCGTGCTATCCCTTATTGTAAAATATATGTAGGTCAGAGTCACACATAGATCTGTAAACATGGCATTTCCTCGGCGGTTAGACGTCATCAGAACTGTGCCAGCTTGTTTTGAAGAGAGGCTTGTTTCACTGGTTTCATTGTGGCAGCAAGGGAGAGGTGTATAGGCTACTTAACTTACAAACGTGAGCCCAGCGGCTTACTTGTTTTTATGTGTCAAGGGCTATATCGATTTACATCTAGAGACGCATTTAGTTTTGAACTCCTTCTACCACCGTGTTTATCTGCACTGAACCTACGCGTAAAATACACAGAATGAGAAATTAAGGATTCCGTGTCGATCAAGGAGTGTTAAAATGAAGCACCACACGGGTTATAGGCAGCCCTGCATACAGGCGGCAACAGTCAGCTTATTGCGCGCGTGCACGATGCACTGCCTTTCCATATATGGTAATGATCCGAAATGGGGAGAGAAATGTCTAGCGAGCTTTATTAACGGCTGATTTGCATCAATTTAATAGGCAACATAATCAGTATGTCCTGACACAGCAGGAAATTGGCAGATTTTAATGTTTATTTCGCATGGTCGACGGCTAAAGGAAAATACGATCAAGTGCCATAACAATGCATTTAATGGAAGGTGGTCGTATTTAATCATTCTATTTAACATCAAGCCTCACAAAGGCGTTTATAAAATGGACAGATAAAACGCGGATTATCCATTTTGCTGCCTATTTTCAACGTGCGGCTGTTATTTCATATTGTGCGATGGTATCAGGAGTCTAAATTGCATTTAGGGAAATTGTGAGCCATTTTTTCTACAGTGCCCTTGGTTCGCGCTTGAGCTGAACTGTGCGAACTTGAAAAAGCATTCAGATAAGGTTCCGTGGAATGCAGAGCACGTGCGTCTTTTATCACGCCCTGCAGAGAAACGGGCGCAGAACTTTTCATTTGCAGCTCGCGCGATAAAGCGTCAATAGGCTATAGATCTACGAACCATGAATCTAGTAACAGCCTTAAATGGGCACCTTCTCGTGCATTAGGATAGAAAACATGGCATTTATTTATAGCCAGGTGTAGAACCCAATAAATGCGGTTCCATTCTAAATATAGATCCGGATCCGTTTGAAATAGTGAAATAGAAAAGGCAGCAGTGAAAATCTAAAGCTGACAATGAGACATTCCCCCAGAGACGAGTATACAGGAAAATAAACTTGATTAACCAAGTAGAGTCGCCTAATACTGTTATTCTCCCTCAAATATTCGTTTTTAGGTCAAATAATTCTACCTATAATGACAGGTTTTATTCACCTGCAGATCTAGTAGGCGTTTAACGTTTTTTAAAACATGTTCTGGTGTTCTTTCTGGTGTTCTTTTGCAACTGCCGTCATTCTCTGGACCACGTGCAGCCCGACGAAGGGCCAGTTTGCATCCTTTTACAAGATACATCTGATTTTCCTTGTCATGTTATGTCCAATTCACATTTCTGTGACGCATTTATTTGTGTTCGTATTTCGAACTTGTGTCCGCAAGTCACTGACGTCTTTGGGCATCGACATATAAGCTGCATTTGGATTCGACGACTGCGTCACCGCGCAAAATGTGAAAAAAATAATTAAAGTTGAGTTTAAATCACGAGACGGCAAAGAACAAAAGCTGCACAACCCCGTGCTTGATATTACTACGTGGCCAGTGTTTGTCATCCTAATCAGAATTTAATCAAATTAACCGCCGTTGTCCCATCACACACACACTATTTTTCGTAATTTGCGAACACCTTTATCGGTGGAATAAGAAGAAATTCACAGGCCCCTTTCTGCTTCAGAAACATTTGCGCAACGTAGGCTATTTCATCTCAGCCACATTGATTAAATAGCGCTCTAGGTAAATAAGGGTGCACTCCGCTCATATTGACGGTTAACCGATATAATTTGTGCCTGACCTCTTTGATCAAGGAAACTTTACTGATGAGCTGAAATAACGATCTTAGGAATGCTAGCTTCTTAAAATGAATTACAGTAGGCTACCCTATTCACATAACCTGAATGATTTACGATAAAATGCAAAGGACAGCCTATGTGTCCTTTAACAGGGGACAGAGCACTCGTTTTTTACTTGTTGGATAAGGAATTGGACATTCAGCCAGGAGGTTGTAGGTTCTATTCTCTGGTGAGACGCTGCATGGTGTTGTACTGTTCAGTGAGCTGCGCATGCGTAACATGAAAATGTTTATCATAGACCAGAGTAGAATGAACAACGGAGAACCGTTTCATTTAGTACTTTAAATAATGCATTTAAAACCGACCTTGTAAGGCGATATCATTTGGTGTTTGCAATGTACGCCCGACAAAACAGTGGTCCCTTTTATACAAATTCTTGACATTCTGCAGAAAGGTTGCATTTTACATCAAGGTCCACATTAGATCATAACTGTCAGGTCCCACAGAGTTAGATTCTCAGGGTAAAGCAGTCCTTTAATTATGTGGAAAAACTTTTCGAGGCTGGTACGTGATTATTCTGTTATCACAAGCAGATCATACATTAACAAACAAATAAATGCGTTAAAACGTTATCAATATGTCAGCTAAGAACAATCTGGTTACTTGACGTATTCATTCCTTCCGTTCATAAACAGATGGTGTTTGTAATTTAATAATTTCAGTCAAGGGAGTGACTACAGGCTTCTCATGTAAAACGCATTTTAGTTCCATCATCAGAATAAAAATCGAGTCTGAAGCAGAAATAATAATGTATGTGCGTCATAGCTCAGCCATTGCGTCACATCAGCATTCAATATATATATATATATATATAATGAACATCAGCACTTTGGTCACGACAATCAAAGCTCGTGCTGCTGAACAGGCCTGACTCACCGGTGTCCGGGAAGCACGGTTTCGTTAGCTTAATTACACAATGCGTCAGTGGCGACCGGTTACTAAACGAACTGGTGTTTTTTGTGAGTAGAAGCATTCCGTTTATATCTTAATTAGTGGGCACATTGACGCGTGCTTAGTCCAGTTGGCTAAAACAAAGACCGATCAATCTTGACTGAGCCGTTATAGGTCAATTAGCTCCTCTGTCAGTTACCACCTCAAGCCAGTTCTGCAACGATCTCGAGACAGCCTCGTGCAATTGTAGACTGCGCAGTTCTTTATAATCAGCACATGTCCATCGTGATCATGGATAAAATATTATGAAATGTTCTTGCGTGCCGAAAAGAGACAAATGTATTTTGAAATATAAAACTGCTACTTCAGAACTCACAATAGTTTTATTTTATTTTGCAGAAAATATAAATAAACTTGAAGCAATGCAACATCAGTCCCCATGCTTCGATTAACTCCGTTAAGACCCAAGAAGGCCTGAAACACTGGCGTTCATTTCTATTAATGACAGTAATAGCGCACGCGTTGGGTCATTGTTGCACTGGTAATGGTAACATTTGAGAATAATGTACAACTGACTGTTGATAAATATGACGGCTGTACTTGTGTGTGAATTTTATGGCTGTAAGCGCTGTGAAATTCCTAAATTCCTCCTCTTGTGTCCTTGTCATTGTTTGGAGTGGCTGGCTGATGAAGAGGAGGGGTCACACTATTCAGAGCTCCTTTAAGGTGTAACTCTCCCTCTGGTGGTGGGGTAGAGGAGAGAGAGGTGGTGGGGTAGGGGAGAGAGAGGTGGTGGGGTAGAGGAGAGAGAGGTGGTGGGGTAGAGGAGAGAGAGGTGGTGGGGTAGAGGAGAGAGAGGTGGTGGGGTAGAGGAGGGAGAGGTGGTGGGGTAGAGGAGAGAGAGGTGGTGGGGTAGGGGAGAGAGAGGTGGTGGGGTAGAGGAGAGAGAGGTGGTGGGGTAGAGGAGAGAGAGGTGGTGGGGTAGAGGAGGGAGAGGTGGTGGGGTAGAGGAGAGAGAGGTGATGGGGTAGAGGAGAGAGGTGGTGGGGTAGAGGAGAGAGAGGTGGTGGGGTAGAGGAGGGAGAGGTGGTGGGGTAGAGGAGGGAGAGGTGGTGGGGTAGAGGAGAGAGAGGTGGTGGGGTAGAGGAGGGAGAGGTGGTGGGGTAGAGGAGAGAGAGGTGGTGGGGTAGGGGAGAGAGAGGTGGTGGGGTAGAGGAGAGAGAGGTGGTGGGGTAGAGGAGAGAGAGGTGGTGGGGTAGAGGAGAGAGAGGTGGTGGGGTAAAGGAGAGAGAGGTGGTGGGGTAGAGGAGCGAGAGGTGGTGGGGTAGAGGAGGGAGAGGTGGTGGGGTAGAGGAGAGAGAGGTGGTGGGGTAGAGGAGAGAGAGGTGGTGGGGTAGAGGAGAGAGAGGTGGTGGGGTAGAGGAGGGAGAGGTGGTGGGGTAGAGGAGGGAGAGGTGGTGGGGTAGAGGAGGGAGAGGTGGTGGGATAGAGGAGAGAGGTGGTGGGGTAGAGGAGAGAGAGGTGGTGGGGTAGAGGAGGGAGAGGTGGTGGGGTAGAGGAGCGAGAGGTGGTGGGGAGAGAGAGGTGGTGGGATAGAGGAGAGAGGTGGTGGGGTAGAGGAGAGAGAGGTGGTGGGTCGAGGAGAGAGAGGTGGGGTAGAGGAGGGAGAGGTGGTGGGGTAGAGGAGGAGGTGGTGGGGTAGTGGTGAGAGAGGTGGTGGGGTAGAGGAGGGAGAGGTGGTGGGGTAGAGGAGAGAGAGGTGGTTGGGTAGAGGTGGTGGGGTAGAGGAGAGAGAGGTGGTGGGGTAGAGGAGAGAGAGGTGGTGGGGTAGAGGAGGGAGAGGTGGTGGGGTAGAGGAGGGAGAGGTGGTGGGGTAGAGGAGAGAGAGGTGGTGGGGTAGAGGAGGGAGAGGTGGTGGGGTAGAGGAGAGAGAGGTGGTGGGGTAGAGGAGGGAGAGGTGGTGGGGTAGAGGAGAGAGAGGTGGTGGGGTAGAGGGAGAGGTGGAGGGAGGAGGGGAGGGGGGGAGAGGTGGGTGGGAGGGAGAGGTGGTGGGTAGAGGAGAGAGGGTGGTGGGTAGAGGAGAGAGGTGGTGGGGTAGAGGAGGGAGGTGGTGGGGTAGAGGAGGGAGAGGTGGTGGGGTAGAGAGAGAGGAGTGGGAGGGGGAGAGAGAGGTGGGGGGAGGAGGGGTAGAGAGGTGGTGGGTAGAGGAGGGAGAGGTGGTGGGGTAGAGGAGAGAGAGGTGGTGGGGTAGAGGAGAGAGAGGTGGTGGGTAGAGGAGGGTGGTGGTGGGGTAGAGGAGGGAGAGGTGGTGGGTAGAGGGGAGAGTGGTGGGTAGAGGAGAGAGGGTGGGGTAGAGGAGAGAGAGGTGGTGGGTAGAGGAGAGAGAGGTGGTGGTAGGAGGAGAGGTGGTGGGGTTGAGGAGTGGTGGTGGGGGAGAGGAGGTGGGAGAGGAGAGGTGTGTGGGGTAGAGGAGGGAGAGGTGGTGGGGTAGAGGAGAGAGGTGGTGGGGTAGGGGAGGGAGAGGTGGTGGGGTAGAGGAGAGAGGTGGTGGGGTAGAGGAGAGAGAGGTGGTGGGGTAGAGGGGGGGGGGTCAGTTTAAACGCACGCACACACACACACACACACACACACACACGCGCACACACACACATGCACACACACGTGCATACATTCATACTCACACCTACATACACACACATACACACGCACACACACATTCATACACACACATATACAAACACACACATTGCCATGTATCTACCCTAAATGCATGACAGAAATATAGATGTAGTGTAATGCCTGAGGCCAAAATTTGAGACAGGCAGCAGTCGTTTCCCCGCTGATCTCTACACCCGCCCACACACACTCCTTCCTCACACGCGCACACACACGCACACACACACACACACACACACAGGGCAGGTGGGTTCACCCTAACCACCGCGTATCGTACGTCCTCTCCCACAATCCCCTGCTCCTGCCTCTCTGTGTCGGCCTGCCTGCCACTCCTGTGTGATGCAAATCAGGACTGACACCAGGCCTTTTACCGAAGCGCCTCGCTCCGCTCTCCACTGCCGTCCCACGGGACAGCTTATTTGCCTATTTTAATTGAATTTCAATTTACAATATGACCGTGAGGGGGGGAGGGGGGGGGTGTGGGCGGTGTGGGTTGCGGGCGTTTTGTATCCATGCTGTGAAAAGGGGGGAAAAACCCCACAAGGCCGCATTTCGGCCTGCAAAGCTCATTTGCACATCAGGTTTAGGGAGCTTCCACACTCCAGATAAATCTGCCATTTAAAACTTCTGTCAGCTAACTCATTCAATCGACATCTGCGGTGAAAAGTAATACCATAGTCGGTTAGAATAAAGGTGCCTTGGGGGGTGAGAATGGGTATAAACCCTGTCGCTGCAGCGGTTCCACTAAAGGCTCGCTCTGCAGGCTCTCGTACAGTTTGTACTCCAGTGAGACCGGAAGGAATAAATTGAGAATAACAACCAGGTGAAACTTTTTAAACTGTTTAATATGTAATGGGTCACTCACATTATTATTTGCCATAAACTCTCACTGAGGTGGTTGCCGATAGGTACATAAAACAGTACCCCGAACCAGCAATGCATTATTAATTTGTACGTTTTTTTGCTTGAAAAGTACTTGTTCGTTGTACCTAAATAGAAAATTGTTGTACTTTCAGGGTACATTTGGGAAATGTGTTTCTTCAGTGTGAAATGTGGTTGGACTGACATGCAACAGAAAAGGAATTTGTTCATTAACTGCAAGGTTGAGTCTTATCTTTAAATATTTTTCCTTATAGGTAGGTGGTACAAACATGTACCATTCTAACACACAAACACACAGAACACACGCACACACTCATTCTAGTTGGATGTGTAGTGTCTAATCTAGCTTTGTGGGAGTTTTCCTGTATGTAATCGGCTGCTGAAGTTGCACTTATAAAGGCATTCAGGCCACATTAACAGTGTGTATATGTGTGTGTCTGTGCATGTGTGTCTGTCTATGTGTGTCTGTCTGTCTATGTCATGTGTGTGTGTGTCTGTGTGTGTCTGTCTGTGTGTGTGTTTGTGTGTCTGTCTATGTTGTGTGTGTGTGTTTGTGTCTGTCTGTGTGTGTGTGTCTGTCTGTGTGTGTGTCTGTCTGTGTGTGTCTGTCTGTCTGTCTGTGTCTGTCTGTCTGTCTATGTCATGTGTGTGTGTGTCTGTGTGTGTCTGTCTGTGTGTGTGTTTGTGTGTCTGTCTATGTTGTGTGTGTGTGTGTGTTTGTGTCTGTCTGTGTGTGTGTGTCTGTCTGTGTGTGTGTCTGTCTGTATGTGTCTGTCTGTCTGTCTGTGTCTGTCTGTCTATGTCATGTGTGTGTGTGTCTGTGTGTCTGTCTGTGTGTGTGTGTTTGTGTGTCTGTCTATGTTGTGTGTGTGTGTTTGTGTCTGTCTGTGTGTGTGTGTCTGTCTGTGTGTGTGTCTGTCTGTGTGTGTCTGTCTGTCTATGTTGTGTGTCTGTGTCTGTCTGTGTGTGTCTGCCTGTGTGTGTGTCTGTCTGTCTGTGTCTGTCTGTCTATGTCGTGTGTGTGTGTGTGTGTGTGTAGGAGGGTATGATAATGGGGATTTGACTTGTTTCTCTCTGACACATGATTTTATCCTAATGTGCGGGGAGAGGGAGCCAGTGATAGCCAGTTTAAATGAGTATCACAGCCATAAACCAGACTGTGACAACATGCACTGGTACTGCAGTACATCACTTAACACCTGTCATTCAGTACCTGTACCCTGTCATTCAACACCTGTCATTCCGTACCTGTGATTCAGTACCTGTACCCTGTCATTCCGTACCTGTCATCTGTCATTCCGTACCTGTCATTCAACACCTGTCATTCAGTACCTGTCACCTGTCATTCTGTACCTGTCGACCCACATCAGTTTCCCACAGAAAGCACCAGTGTGGTACCTAACCTCAGGCAGGAAGCACAGTATTACTGCGGCGCTATTAAGCGGATAAAGGCTATTACCGCTGCAACCTGGTCATTTTTCATACGACGGACATTACTGCTGCCGTGGCGATTCTTCACATAAAGGACGATATCGCTGTAGGGTTCATATAGAGACAAAGACCAGGGCATAAGGAAATTAGACTAAAGACTGCTGCAGTTAACACTGTCATCAGCCCCACCAGTACAGAACACTTTTATTATTATATTTATTCATATTATTATTATTATTATTATTATCCTACAGCTGTTAAAATGACTTTATCATCCGTTTAATTGTGCTTCCGTTTCCATATTTTTTCTTAATTTTATCAACTGTAATATTCTCTTGTTTTCTTTAGCAAGCCACCCATTGTCGTATTTTCCATGTTATTTATATAAGTCAGGACTAAAGCAAAGTCCAGGAATGGTTCAGGATGTGGAGATGTAATTAACAGCAGTGCATCTGTAGTCGACAGACACACTGGTGACTCAGAGCACAATATGGATGTGTGTAGGTGTTATTTTTCCATTCTCTATATTTCACAATTATATGTGTGATAGTTGCTATCGATTCTTTTTTAATCCCCATTGAATGTAATGGTAAATCAATGCTCTAGTCATGTTTTAGTTTCCGTTGCTCTATCACGTATATGCTACCCATAAAGCCTTGCAAATGCTGATGCGCTGGTGTAAGAATGTGTAATTCTATTGACCTTTTTTAAAAAAAAAATTATATTATAATTCAGATATGTGCTGTAAAGGATGGACGCAGTTTTATTTCTCGTTTATTGATATCTGGCTGCACTGGGAAAACAATATGAACACAAAAATATGAAGATCATTTGAGATGATTAGTCTCTTGGTACATATGAGCCCAATAGGGAACTGTATGTACTCTGTAGGAGTTGATTTAACACTCAACATTTTACTGTGTATTATATGATCCTCACTCCCCTGTGATGGTGAAGGCTGTAGAGAAAGTGGTGTTTTGTGAGCTGGAATTTAAATACATCGTGTTCTCACTGCAGCCAGACGGGCATCTCAAACCCCCCCTTCCCACCCCCCCCGTTTCCCCTCAGAGTCTATAAATAACTCCCCCCCCCCCCACGCCCCCTCCCACGCCCGCCCACACTAAATGCCCGTTGCTTTAGGCTCTCTGGTTAAACTGCACCCACAGGGGTGGGATCAAGCTCAAAGTGGACTAATTTAACCTGTTTCTCGACCACGCCCCCATTGTTGGACTTGGGTCACATGATTCAAAGCGCACTTATAAACACAGGCCGTGAACTTTAGGCAACGAGGCTGCGCTAAAACGCCTACTCTTTTTTCACTGTGCGCTGAGTGTCTCTTACTCACACACATACACACGCACGCATGCACACACACACACACACACACACACACACACATACACACGCACGCACGCATGCACACACACACACACACACACATACACGCACGCATGCACACATACACGCACGCATGCACACACACACAAACACACATACATGCACGCATGCACACACACACACACACATACACGCACGCATGCACACACACACACACACACACACACACACACACACATACACGCACGCATGCACACACACACACACACGCATGCACTCACACACACGTGCATGCACACACACTCACACACACATACACGCACGCATGCACACATGCACACATGCATTCAAAAATGTATGAAACACGTACTGTACATAAACATTTCATAAAATATCTTAAATAATTGTTTAAATATGATGTTAGACCATTCTTTTTTTTTTTTTTTAAACTTAAAAAATATAAGAAATGTTGAAGAATACTAAATAAAGCTCATTTTTTTTGTTCACAAGAATGGTCTTTCTACCTCAGATCGGACATTAAGGCCTTAATTACAATTATGCAACTGGCTTTGAAGCGTCTGGTGCCTGAGTGCTGTTGGGTTCCATAAAGTTAAGTGTGAATGGTCCAGTCTGAAAAAAACATCTGAGAAAAGGACATAGACTGTTTACAACGTGGAGGAAAGGTGCTTTTCTGTGCTTTTCTGTGCTTGAGAACTCCTTTGAAAAGTCTCCAGCAGTAAGTGACCAATCACAGCTCCATCCAGGCAGCCTGTAGATGTGTTCCTGGAAAAGTGATCTGCTTTGAGCCTTGCTAATCGAACAGCGTGTTGTTTACAACGAGTGGAACTTTAAGCGCTTCCGTCTGGCCTTTCGAAGTGCGGTCACGCCTGTGCGAGTCTCAGAAGTATCGCTGGGCCTGTTCCGTGGAAAAACTGATTCACCTTCGACCCAGTCATTCGCATCACCTGCTGAGCGCATCCACACGCGCCCCCGCCCCCCGCCCCCGCCCCGCCCCCGCCAGCCCACCTCCGCTGCAGGGTATCACTGTTTTGCCTAAACGCTTAGAGGCAGAAGCAGGGGGCTCACTTTTTCCACCTCTCTCGCGAAGCCGAACACAAGCGCTATACGCTGAGCTAGAGGCTGTGGAGGCAGCTGTGTTCTTGGTGTCAGACAGGGGGCTACTCACTATGGTAATTCACACTCTGCCCATTAAACCTCTATTTATTAAGGCTGTTTATTGCAGAGGTCAGATACCCACTGAGCTCTGCTCTCCCGTATTCAATGTGTGTCTTTTGCACTTGGACTCGAGCTGTGTGTGTGTGAGGCTCAGCGTAATTAGCTTGGCAGAATGTGTGTGTGTGCGTAGGTGTGTGTGTGTGTGTGTGTGTGTGTGCGTAGGTGTGTGTGTGTGTGTGTAGGTGTGTGTGTGTGTGTGTGTGTGTAGGTGTGTGTGTGTGTGTGTGTGTGTGTGTGTGTGTGTGTGTGCGTAGGTGTGTGTGTGTGTGTGTGTGTGTGTAGGTGTGTGTGTGTGTGTGTGCGTAGGTGTGTGTGTGTGTGTGTGTGCGTAGGTGTGTGTGTGTGTGTGTAGGTGTGTGTGTGTGTGCGTAGGTGTGTGTGTAGGTGTGTGTAGGTGTGTGTGTGCATGTGTGTGTGTGCGTAGGTGTGTGTGTGTATAGGCTTTGTTTATTGGGGGTGCTGGACCCAAACGTCTATCTAAGCTCAGGACGGACCAGAGGTTTACCACGCCGCTAGACGCTCTTTCAAAAGTAAGCAAAAACACGTCTAGACGAGCTGAATGGTCTGTTCTTGTCATTTTATATGAATGTATTCTTACAAATAATTTAAATGATTCCTTGAAATTTTGATT
Source organism: Ilyophis sp. 1 JC-2022 (assembly GCA_022702515.1). Lineage (NCBI taxonomy): Eukaryota > Metazoa > Chordata > Actinopteri > Anguilliformes > Synaphobranchidae > Ilyophis > Ilyophis sp. 1 JC-2022. The sequence continues at coordinate 111,479,531 of CM040394.1, read as the reverse complement.
TCTTCTATATCAGACAAGAAATATGTATAGTAATGTTTTCTTTACCTTGACATGTTTCGACGGAAACTTCCGTCTTCCTCAGAAGTGTCACCTGATGGTAGTGTGACGTGTCATTATCAGCTGATGTTACTGAGGCCTCCTGCTGTCTGGTCGCTCCTTTAGGACGGTGCTCCAGGTATGAGACAGCATGTACGCCCCCTCGTCCCGGTTCATCTACCATCAGGTGACACTTCTGAGGAAGACGGAAGTTTCCGTCGAAACATGTCAAGGTAAAGAAAACATTACTATACATATTTCTTGTCTGATATAGAAGAAATCAAAATTTCAATTATAAACATTAGAGACATAATGAATCTCATTGGACTATTAAATGATTCCTGTTACTCTATTAGCCTACACCTCCCCTCCCCCTCTCCCTCTCCCTCTCTCTCTCTCTTTCTCTCTGAAAAATAAGCTGCATTTCATGACTTTTCCTGGAGAAGGAAGAAACTGGGGTTTGACTCTGGTGTTGAGATGACAGAATTTTGTGCTATCCCCACGTGCGAGGACCCTCTGCTGCTCCAAACCGCTACCGAGTCAGGCGTCAAAAAAAAGAAAATTCGCGCTGCCTCGCGCTCACAGCTGCCGGCGGTTTTTTAGGTTTTCTAATCTTACTACCTGACATACGTTACCAATGGAAGAAGTCTTGCCGGTTGTTCACCTCAGCGCGCTCATTGACGCGGCTTCCTTCCTCCTGTGTGATGCGCTCGCGCTGTCTGTCAGGGTGCGTGCGGAGGCGGCGACCCTGATAATAATCTAATACGCCCGCCACACGTCCTACTGCTCATAGCAGATCCTCTCTCCCACGCAGCATATTTTATCTGTGCAGCGCTAATCATACGTATGGCAAGCTTCTGCTGTGTGCGCACCCCGACATCTGAACTGAACAAACTAAAGCCAGCCTTAAAGCAATGCCATTCAAGAGCGTTTAAATTAAATAATTTAATCCAATGGTAACTATAAACATGGCTCACAATGGTTTATCAGTTTGTTAATTGCTAAAATTAACTAAATATATGAGAAAACATGTCCTTAAATTCACAAAGCTGCCCTAAACACAAAGCAGGAATCAGACCTTGCCGAAATCACTGATCTAAACACAATGTTTCTTAGCTTTCATGTAGCTATAATGTGTTAATTCAGCATGCACATTAGCAAAGATGAAGATATGCATGGTTTTTAATGAAAGTGGAACATAGTCATACACAAACGCATAAGTATACGAGGTGTGAATAATTGCTTTCCTTAGACTGTAACCAGAAAAGCAATTTTGGTTACATGTATGGTAGCTACTGAAGGCCTGCTACAACCATCAGATTAAACCATCAGTAAATTAGACATTATCTATTCTAATAGAATCTACTTTATCCCTCAATAATTCCCGAGGCTTTAAAACACGAATCTCTCAGATACTCGGCTCATTGTTTCTGGGCCGTGATTTCAGCCTGTCTCTCTCGCTCGCTCTTTCTCTCTTCACATTAATATTCATCTCTATTCTTCCGGACATCGGGTGGTATTGTTACAGTGAAGTCGCGAGGTTTCTTAAGGAGTGCGTTCGCGCGCGGGATGCTCGCATCGTACCCGTAGCATGCGCGAAGCCGTCGAATCTCGCCCGAATCACCTGGGGCCGGGGCGCACAACCCCCCCCCCTCCCTCCCTCAGTCCCCAGCGGTGAGTCAGAGAAGCTGGGAGTGACTCATCTGTCCTACGGCCAGCACCGGCAACACCGCGCGTACAGACCTATTAACGGAGCTCACATCTGCCTTCAAAAACAACACATGACGCCACGCGTTTGTCCATTCTTTTTCCGACTATTTTTTTTACACGTTTATAGTTCATGGCCTTTCTTTGGACGTTGTTTTCATTCTCTGCCTAACAACAAAATATATTTATTTTCCCTCAAATCTTTCTGTAGGTGATGCTCCTTTATTAAAACTAAAAATAAAGGTGTGCAAAAACAAGCTTTACCTGCCCCCTGCTCACAGTTTGCTTATAAAAAAACTCATAAAAATGTATAGTCAAATTCATCCATGTACACACACAGACCGGTTTAAACCTATCCTCTGTATGGATTTGAGTGTTTTTCTTCCCACCGGGGAGTTTTTGCCTCGTTTGCCGTTTCCCCAATTTTCCTTCCGTTTCTCTGTACAGCATCTTTCTGACAGTTCTCTGTAAAAAGCACGATACAAAATAAATGGAATTTAATTTAATTTAATTGGATTTTGGCAGCTTTAACTGCCAAAGCAACAGTGGTGCATGATGATGGCCATATACATGTAGTATTTATTTTACTCTCATTAACATCTCCTATGGAAACAGCCTATTAGAGTGCTGTTGTGAGTGGAGTTGACACGCCCCTCCCACTCCAGCCCCGCCCCCTCACCCCCGCAGCGTTGCCTAGACCTGCGTGCAGGAGCAGATCTACTTTGCTCTGTAAATCTCATTTTAATCCCTCTCGCCAAATGGACATACAGACTCCATCTTAATAAGGCGCAGGGTCATTTAACATGACCGTCATAGGGGTTAACATGACCGTCATAGGGGTTAACATCACTGTCACACGGGTTAACATCACTGTCACACGGGTTAACATCGCTGTTGTATAGGTTAAAACCACACACACACATTGCTTAATTGAATTGCAAACTGCCGATGGACTACATAAAGCACTCAAGGCTGTTTTTAACGTAACGATGACACTCAGACTTCCCTGATTTAAATTTATCAACACGCTAAATCCATTAGCGTGACACACATTTAGCGCTCACACAGAGCGCTGCCAGGCCAGCCAATGGAGGGCAGCACGAGGTCATTCCAGAACCGGCTCCCTTCAGGAGAAAGCAATCAATCCCTAATCTAATCTACATCACACACGGCCGAGTCACAGCCAGCCCCTAGCAGTGGAATTTCAGCAACCTTGAGTGGCAGCTGTGAGTGTGTGTTTCTCACATTCCCAGCCATGTTGGTTCCACACACACACACACACACACACACACACCTCCCACAACTTCTCACCAACTTCTACTCCGTAGCCTGTGGGTGTCATTCCATGGGAAAATAATAGATTTCTTACTTTTTTTTGGAGGGAAGAAATTCCCCAGAAATGGAAAAATATGGAGACTGTGCTGGGAATTTAGATTAAGGAGGGTGAAGGTCACAAGGTGCCAGCAGGAACAGTGTGCCCCCCCCCCCCCCCCCCATGGTGAAGGTCATGAGGTGCCAGCAGGAACAGTGTGCCCCCCCCCCCCACACACACATGGTGAAGGTCACGAGGTGCCAGCAGGAACAGTGTGCCCCCCCCCCCCCCCCCCCCATGGTGAAGGTCATGAGGTGCCAGCAGGAACAGTGTGCCCCCCCCATGGTGAAGGTCATGAGGTGCCAGCAGGAACAGTGTGCCCCCCCCCATGGTGAAGGTCATGAGGTGCCAGCAGGAACAGTGTGCCCCCCCCATGGTGAAGGTCATGAGGTGCCAGTGTGCCCCCCCATTTCACAAGAGGGTGGAGGTATGTTGTTGTTTTTTTTCATCTTTTGTGGAAACCAATTTAGCAGGTTGAGCAAATGTTATATGGAAAATT
>CM040394.1:111438417-111470917 GCA_022702515.1 Ilyophis sp. 1 JC-2022 | reverse complement strand
AATACCAGCGCTAGCTTCACTAGCTGCAGTGTAATACCAGAGCTAGCTTCACTAGCTGCAGTGTAATACCAGCGCTAGCTTCACTAGCTGCAGTGTAATACCAGCGCTAGCTTCACTAGCTGCAGTGTAATACCAGGGCTAGCTTCACTAGCTGCAGTGTAATACCAGGGCTAGCTTCACTAGCTGCAGTGTAATACCAGCGCTAGCTTCACTAGCTGCTGTGTAATACCAGCGCTAGCTTCACTAGCTGCAGTGTAATACCAGCGCTAGCTTCACTAGCTGCAGTGTAATACCAGCGCTAGCTTCACTAGCTGCAGTGTAATACCAGCGCTAGCTTCACTAGCTGCCGTGTAATACCAGCGCTAGCTTCACTAGCTGCAGTGCAATACCAGCGCTAGCTTCACTAGCTGCAGTGTAATACCAGCGCTAGCTTCACTAGCTGCAGTGTAATACCAGTGCTAGCTTCACTAGCTGCAGTGTAATACCAGCGCTAGCTTCACTAGCTGCAGTGTAATACCAGAGCTAGCTTCACTAGCTGCAGTGTAATATCAGCGCTAGCTTCACTAGCTGCAGTGTAATACCAGCGCTAGCTTCACTAGCTGCAGTGTAATACCAGCGCTAGCTTCACTAGCTGCAGTGTAATACCAGCGCTAGCTTCACTAGCTGCAGTGTAATACCAGCGCTAGCTGCGTGTGAAGAGCCCTATGCACAGGTGGTGGATCACTGACTGATGAGAAGCAGCAGCTGGTAGCGCAAGCGTCCAAAGTGAGACCAGACAGCTTGTCTGCACTTTCTCTAATTGGCAGAAGATATCTCCTGCAAAGCCGTTTGGGAATTCTCAAATTAAGGGAAAACATTTTTTTAAACCCACCAGCCTACGGTGGTGTGATGATGGTAAATATTCAAAGAACACCACTGCACTGAAAAAGACTGCATGAAAATTTACAAAGAATGTGCAAAAACATGTAAAAATCTGTCTTGTTTCTACTGGTGTTTTCTTTAAATCATAAGACAATTAATTTGGTCTTCCTTAATAAACAGATACAGATAACTTTGAAGCAGTCATCCAAAATACCTTGATCAGTGGTATAACTGTACTCTATATTTCATCTTAACTTGATCAATCAATCAATCAAATTTCATTTATATAGCGCATTTTACAATACAATACAATATTTTACAATACAATAAACTTCACGGATTACCCTCCACAGCACAAGCCATAGATAACAGGAAAACTTCCTGGAGGACTCCATGTAGGAAGAAACCTTGGGAGGAACTTGACCAAGTAGGGGGAGGTTTTTTATATATTTTGTTCATAATCCACATGGTCTTGTATTATCACATTATTTGTATGTAGATAATCCCATTAATAGTTCGGGAAGTAGTTATATAAATTATTATAAACGGAAACTACATCTGTTCTTGAGCTTTTTCGTCCATCGGCTTTGGTGGCAGGCTGCAGCTGCAAGCAGAATTCCACGTTCTCTTTTTTCCAAGTATGTGTTTACACAATCGATATGAACCTGTCCATCAGTCTCAGGGCCACGCCCACTCGCCCACACATGCAGCTGCCGACGTGACGGGCCCGCTCTGTTCTGTGTCATCATTTTCACATCACCTCCATTTAAAAAGGAAAGTCGGGGAAAAAAGAGCTCCGGACCCGCAGTGCAAGATTCCGATGACGTTCCCGCTGATTGACGGCATTGACGGTATTCCCTGTGGGGGGAAAAGACCAAAAGTGAGCCACTTGATGGTGGCCAGGGCTGCGTTCGGAATGGCTCCCTATACGCTTTATAGTGCACTATTTATTGGTCATTTTGTTGGTATCCGAATTCTCTATTGAGATCACTGAGAATTAAAATAGACGATTCCCTAAATAGTGCATTATAAAGTGTATAGGGAGCCATTCCGAACGCAGCCCTGGAGTAAATTCGAAAATTGCTGTAATCAATCTTGTTCGCTCTGGAAAACAGCATGCATTTTGTTTTCTCTGTGTTCATAACACGTTTAAGATGAATAAATTGTTCTTGAAGAGTAATGAAATAATTTAGTAACGTATTAACTGCAGACTCTGTATAGACTCAGCACATCATCAGCATATAAATGTGTTTTACCTGAAGTCAAAGCTGACACAATATCATTGATATAAACAGTAAATAAGACAGGCCCCAGGACCGATCCTTGTGGCACACCTTTAGTGATATGTAAGAATTTAGATTGATCATTGCCCATTTTTACACACTGAAATTTTTCTGAGAAGTAATTTTGGAACCATAGGCAAGCCTTGACATCTAAGCCAATGCAGGATAATTTTTTTTATCAGTAAAGAATGATCCACTGTATCAATGTTTTCTGTTATTCAATGCAGACACAATATTATTTAATAAAAGAGAGGAAGGAATAGAGCTATGCCCAGCCCTAAAGCCAGATTGAAAAGAGCTCAACACTAAAAATCTAGACAAAAAAGCCTTAAGTTGATCATTGACCATTGACTCTAGAATCTTTGCCAGACAAGATAATTTGCTAATGGGTCGATAATTATTAGTTATTTTTATCACCACCCTTATGCAGAGAAAGAACATGAGCCATTTCCATACTTTTGGGATTATACAGGAAGAGATGGCTATGAAAGATGTTATAAAATATATAGCTATACAATCTGAAATCAGCCCGGCTGAGATTTTAAGGAAATACGGATCTAAATTATTTTCGGCAGTTGATCTTTTGGAGTCAATAGCAAGAAGTGCATCAAGTACTGCTTTGGAGATAAAATTAGGGTTAGGGTTAGGTGCAGAGTGGTGGCATAGGGGTCCATATTTTCTGTGGGGCTAGTAATATTAGTGCGTAAAGTTTCAAACAGGTGACCTGATGCAGCAAAATGAGAACTGAACGCAGCACATATATTCTTGCGATCAGATAGTAAGCCGTGCTCAGAACTAATATGGGAAGAAAATGAGGTACCATTATTATTTTTAGTTGAATTTACAACCTTCCAAAATGTATGGATTGTTTACTGTATTTGAGTGCAGATACAATTCAGACTTTGCATTCCTCACAGGAACAGACATTTATTCCTAAACTGCCTGAAGACAATTAGCCAATCAGACGGATCATCTGTGCGTCTGGCTAAAGCCCAGGATTTATTTCTTAATTTAAATAGTGTGGATAGTTCAGTAGTGAACCATGGACTTGATCTGTCCTTTATCCTCATTTTCTTAAAATGTCTCTCAACTATGAATCTGATCCTTTCTGTGACATTAAATTCACTTTTAGTTACCTCACCTTTAGTTACCTCACCTTTAGTTACCCCACTTTTAGTTACTCCATCTTTAGTTACCCCACCTTTAGTTACCTCACTTTTAGTTCCCCCATTTTTAGTTACCCCACCTTTAGTTACCCCACCTTTAGTTACCTCACTTTTAGTTCCCCCATTTTTAGTTACCCCACCTGTAATTACCCCATCTTAATCCCTTGTACACAGTAAAATGTTCAATGTTAAATGAACTCTTACAGTGTACATGTGATCCATATCAGACTCATATAAACTCTGGTATTGTTGAATTAACACTGGCCATTTTACTGTGCAGATATTTTATCATTTAAGTATTTAACACAGGTCTAGTTTGTTTTGTTCTGCTGAGCTTGGGGGGTTTGTGGGGAAAGACTGTTCAGAGATCCTCTGGCAGCTGCTCCAAACTGGATTTTGGGACCTGGGAATGACTGACAGGTCTGGGAACGTTGCCTGCGTGTATCTGTGTCATGTGTGACCGTGTGTTCTGTCGCGGTGGTGTGCACGGTGGCGCCGCCAGGCTCGGGTGACACTCGGGCAACAGGGACGGGTGCCAGCCCTGCGTCTCTCTGCCAGTCTGTCAGTGCCAACAAACCCCCCGCGCTGCAAAATGCCTGAAGTCTGCCAGGAGAGCGCTGGCTCTCTTCTCATCTATCCAGCAAAAAGCTCTGCAACGGAGCGTAATGGACGACTGAATCATTCCCAGTGGCACTTGTCCGACTCCCCACGCTTCCAAGGGATTCCCAGGGAAGAGCGAGTTCCACAGATGTGGGGATTCCCAAGTTTACGGAGTTCTGAACTGGCACAGATTTCACACCCGCGCTAAAACCGTTTGTGCATAAATCTTATTGGCTTGCTATGTTGTCAATCATATGAATAGGGGTTTGCTCTTTTGGGCACAGTCACCAATGATCTCACAGCCATTTCTGGAGAGCTGTGAAATCTGTGGGTCCCTTTTGTCCCTGAACCCAGATGCTAGCTGCTAACTGGTAATGCTTTAATGCTCATAAATGCGATGTGTATACATGCGTATTGGGGTTCATGCAGTGACACTGCTCCAAGCTGGACAGTCGCGGTTCGTGCGCTTGGCTGCATTTACGTTAAATTGCAGCGCACTGCATTGCAGCTTTACAGAGGACGGCTCAGTCCGTCACATAAGTAGGCCAGACAAGCGCACGCTCTTCTCTTCAGTGCATGCTCCCAGCTGAGGCTTCTATCGTCTCGTCCAGCTGAGCTGCAGTCTCTGTGTTGGAGGACTGCACTTCCTGGGCCCAGTGACTTCTTCCCTCAGTGACTACTCCAAATGCATCACAGTTACATATAGAAATACATGCCATTCTGAAACAAACACCATGTACGCACGAGTCCTGCTCTTTCACTGAACAAAAGATAGACCCTCCGTGTGCACAAGGGCAATCTTTCTGAGAGTGTGCGAACTACAAGAGAAATACCGAGCGACTGTTTGTAGCCTTGGAAGTGGCAGCTGCCTTCCAGTAGCCACTGAGGGAAGGACAGTACCTTGGGCTGGCTAACGCAGGATGCAGTTGCCCAACTGGCCAGCTGAGTCATGTGATGCCATCTGAGACTCCACCCTCTTAGAGTGACTCTACGGCCAATAAGGCGCTGCCTCGAGCACCTACTGGTTACAATCTGGCCAATAAGGCGCTGCCTCGAGCGCCTACTGGTTACAATCTGGCCAATAAGGCGATGCCTCAAGCGCCTACTGGTTACAATCTGACCAATAAGGCGCTGCCTTAAGCACCTGCTGGTTACAATCTGGCCAATAAGGCGCTGCTTCGAGTGCCTACTAGTTACAATCTGACCAATAAAGTGCTGCCTTAAGCACTTGCTGGTTACAATCTGGCCAATAAGGTGCTGCTTCGAGTGCCTGCTGGTTACAATCTGGCTAATAAGGCGCTGCCTCGAGGGCCTGCTGGTTATAATCTGGATTCCTTACCAGACCATGGAGTCTGTCCACAGCCTTAGCAAACTACCTTACCCAGCAGCCACCCAATGAGAGCTTTTTTTTTCCTTCACATGAGTGCTGTCAAATAAAAAGCCATCCAGAAAGACAAAGCTGTTGTGCTGGACTACATATCCCAGAGGCTTTTGCAGTCTGGGACTGTCTTCCTCACCTCTGTGAGGAAATCTCACTGTGAGCTCTTCTTCAGTGACTGACCAGCATCTTCAGATCAACCTCAGAAATGGTTCTATGGTTTGTTAGTGGTGTTGGATCTATGGTTTGTTAGTGGTGTTGGATCTATGGTTTGTTAGTGGTGTTGGATCTACGGTTTGTTAGTGGTGTTAGATCTATGGTTGTTAGTGGTGTTGGATCTATGGTTTGTTAGTGGTGTTGGATCTATGGTTTGTTAGTGGTGTTGGATCTGTGGTTTGTTAGTGGTGTTGGATCTATAGTTTGTTCGTGGTGTTGGATCTATGGTTTGTTAGTGGTGTTGGATCTATAGTTTGTTAATGGTGTTGGATCTATGGTTTGTTAGTGGTGTTGGTTCTATGGTTTGTTCGTGGTGTTGGATCTATGGTTTGTTAGTGGTGTTAGATCTATGGTTGTTAGTGGTGTTGGATCTATGGTTTGTTAGTGGTGTTGGATCTATGGTTTGTTAGTGGTGTTGGATCTATGGTTTGTTAGTGGTGTTGGTTCTATGGTTTGTTAGTGGTGTTGGATCTATAGTTTGTTAGTGGTGTTGGATCTATGGTTTGTTAGTGGTGTTGGTTCTATGGTTTGTTCGTGGTGTTGGATCTATGGTTTGTTAGTGGTGTTGGTTCTATGGTTTGTTAGTGGTGTTGGTTCTATGGTTTGTTAGTGGTGTTGGTTCTATGGTTTGTTAGTGGTGTTGGATCTGTGGTTTGTTAGTGGTGTTGGATCTATAGTTTGTTCGTGGTGTTGGATCTATGGTTTGTTAGTGGTGTTGGTTCTATGGTTTGTTAGTGGTGTTGGTTCTATGGTTTGTTGGTGGTGTTGGTTCTATGGTTTGTTAGTGGTGTTGGATCTATAGTTTGTTAGTGGTGTTGGATCTATGGTTTGTTAGTGGTGTTGGTTCTATGGTTTGTTAGTGGTGTTGGTTCTATGGTTTGTTAGTGGTGTTAGTTCTATGGTTTGTTAGTGGTGTTGGATCTATGGTTTGTTAGTGGTGTTGGTTCTATGGTTTGTTAGTGGTGTTGGATCTATAGTTTGTTAGTGGTGTTGGATCTATGGTTTGTTAGTGGTGTTGGTTCTATGGTTTGTTAGTGGTGTTGGTTCTATGGTTTGTTAGTGGTGTTGGTTCTATGGTTTGTTAGTGGTGTTGGTTCTATGGTTTGTTAGTGGTGTTGGTTCTATGGTTTGTTAGTGGTGTTGGATCTATAGTTTGTTAGTGGTGTTGGATCTATGGTTTGTTAGTGGTGTTGGTTCTATGGTTTGTTAGTGGTGTTGGTTCTATGGTTTGTTAGTGGTGTTGGTTCTATGGTTTGTTAGTGGTGTTGGTTCTATGGTTTGTTAGTGGTGTTGGTTCTATGGTTTGTTAGTGGTGTTGGTTCTATGGTTTGTTAGTGGTGTTGGTTCTATGGTTTGTTAGTGGTGTTGGTTCTATGGTTTGTTAGTGGTGTTGGTTCTATGGTTTGTTAGTGGTGTTGGATCTATAGTTTGTTAGTGGTGTTGGTTCTATGGTTTGTTAGTGGTGTTGGTTCTATGGTTTGTTAGTGGTGTTGGTTCTATGGTTTGTTAGTGGTGTTGGATCTATGGTTTGTTAGTGGTGTTGGTTCTATGGTTTGTTAGTGGTGTTGGTTCTATGGTTTGTTAGTGGTGTTGGATCTATAGTTTGTTAGTGGTGTTGGATCTACGGTTGTTAGTGGTGTTGGTTCTATGGTTTGTTAGTGGTGTTGGTTCTATGGTTTGTTAGTGGTGTTGGATCTATGGTTTGTTAGTGGTGTTGGTTCTATGGTTTGTTCGTGGTGTTGGATCTATAGTTTGTTAGTGGTGTTGGTTCTATGGTTTGTTAGTGGTGTTGGTTCTATGGTTTGTTAGTGGTGTTAGTTCTATGGTTTGTTAGTGGTGTTGGTTCTATGGTTTGTTAGTGGTGTTGGTTCTATGGTTTGTTAGTGGTGTTGGATCTATGGTTTGTTAGTGGTGTTGGTTCTATGGTTTGTTCGTGGTGTTGGATCTATAGTTTGTTAGTGGTGTTGGTTCTATGGTTTGTTAGTGGTGTTGGTTCTATGGTTTGTTAGTGGTGTTGGTTCTATGGTTTGTTAGTGGTGTTGGTTCTATGGTTTGTTAGTGGTGTTGGTTCTATAGTTGTTAGTGGTGTTGGATCTATGGTTTGTTAGTGGTGTTGGTTCTATGGTTTGTTAGTGGTGTTGGATCTATGGTTTGTTAGTCGTGTTGGTTCTATGGTTTGTTCGTGGTGTTGGATCTATAGTTTGTTAGTGGTGTTGGTTCTATGGTTTGTTAGTGGTGTTGGTTCTATGGTTTGTTAGTGGTGTTAGTTCTATGGTTTGTTAGTGGTGTTGGATCTATGGTTTGTTAGTGGTGTTGGATCTATGGTTTGTTAGTGGTGTTGGTTCTATGGTTTGTTCGTGGTGTTGGTTCTATGGTTTGTTAGTGGTGTTGGATCTATGGTTTGTTAGTGGTGTTGGTTCTATGGTTTGTTAGTGGTGTTGGATCTATAGTTTGTTAGTAGTGTTGGTTCTATGGTTTGTTAGTGGTGTTGGTTCTATGGTTTGTTAGTGGTGTTGGATCTATAGTTTGTTAGTAGTGTTGGTTCTATGGTTTGTTAGTGGTGTTGGTTCTATGGTTTGTTAGTGGTGTTGGTTCAAATGTTTTCAGACCATGTAGATGTTGCTGTCTGTATTGGTTGTAGTTGAGGCATTTATTGATGGTATAGCTCTGTTGTTTGTGGACAGTATGCTGCTTGTTGACGGCGTCTTTTTTTGTGTTTGATGACACTATCTGATGTGATGTTTGGTGTGATTAGGTCTCTCTCTCTGTCCCTCTCCCTCTCTCTCTCTCTCTGTCCCTCTCTCTCTCTCTCTCTCTCTCTTTCTCTGTGAGAAACACGTCAGAAAGGACAAAAAGGAGTCTCCAAAGTTTACACACACACACACCCTACTGCTAATGTCAACACCAAAGTGATGAGGAGAAAGGGTCTAACAGTCGGTGAAACACACACACAGCTGCTTCCTTTAGGACGCGATAGGTACGAAGCACATCCCCGACAGTGATGATGTCAGATAGACCTGCTGCACATCCTGTGTGCTGGTACTGTAGAACCTGCGATCGGCAGTTCTTTACGCTCTAGAATGATCCGTGTTAATTCAACCCTAACCGAGTGCACATGAGGCCAATCAAGACAAAATGGACACTGTTCTGTCGGAGCCACTTTAACATGTAGGGCTGTATTTTCCGGCCGGTGGCGATCCCTCGCACTCGTGATGTGGCCTTTTCGTCAGGGATTTTCATGCACCTGAGCCCGTTTGGTAATTTGGTTGACTCGTTGTGCCCCAAAGTGGGAGGAGAGCCGCTGTTGGAGGTGTTAACCTTTTACTCTCTAAGGTCTGTTATTTAGAGTAACGTGAGATGATCACAGAACTGTGAGATCGGCAGCAAAGTACAGCGCCATCTGGACCCATATTCTCTGAGCATCTCAGAGCAGGAGTGCTGATCTAGGATCAGTTTTCCTCTGCCTTTGCCCTAGCCTAATCCACTGTGAGCTAACATATAAAACTGCTCTCCTACTTGGATGTTTACTTTGGATGAGTTATGGGTTCAGGTACATGGAGTACTGGGATTTTCAATTAAATTAAATTTTATTTGTATAGCACTTTTTATAGAAATATGCTGTACAGAGAAACGGAAGGAAAATTTGGTAAGAACCACGCCTGAACCCCCAAACAGCAAACGAGGTAAAAACTCCCCAGTGGGGAGAAAAACACTCAAACAGTGGCAAAACAAAACTCCCAGTTGGAAAACAATCTCAGGAGGAACCTGGCTAGAGAGGGGAAGCCCATCCTTCACTGACCGGCCTGGTTTAACTAAAGGATCTCAGGAGGAACCTGGCTAGAGAGGGGAAGCCCATCCTCCGCTGACCGGCCTGGTTTGACTAAAGGATCTCAGGAGGAACCTGGCTAGAGAGGGGAAGCCAATCCTTCACTGGCCGGCCTGGTTTAACTAACGGATCTCAGGAGGAACCTGGCTAGAGAGGGGAAGCCCATCCTCCACTGGCCAGCCTGGTTTAACTAAAGGATCTCAGGAGGAACGTGGCTAGAGAGGGGAAGCCCATCCTTCACTGGCCGGCCTGGTTTAACTAAAGGATCTCAGGAGGAACCTGGCTAGAGAGGGGAAGCCCATCCTCCACTGGCCGGCCTGGTTTAACTAACGGATCTCAGGAGGAACCTGGCTAGAGAGGGGAAGCCCATCCTCCACTGGCCGGCCTCGTTTAACTAACGGATCTCAGGAGGAACGTGGCTAGAGAGGGGAAGCCCATCCTCCGCTGGCCGGCCTGGTTTAACTAACGGTGGAATGGTTGGTAACAAAATGTAATGAGGCACATTTGAAATAGAGTTCTGTGGGATTTTCAGTCTAAATGTATGTTGTGTGGCGCACAGCTTGTGGAGACTGGTGACTAATAGGAAGAGAGAAGTTAATTTTATTGTAATATTTACTGATGTGGTTTTGCCACACAAATCATCATGGACCATATATGCATCTAGTCCAGTAGGAGCAATGAAAACATGAAATAACAATCTCCAAGCCTGAGGTATACAATCTTTAAAGCATGAAAACACCCATGAATACACACATTAACATGTACACAGTCATACACACACACACACACACACACACACACACAAACACACAAACACAAGAAAAATCAGCTCTATGGCTATCTTTCATAATCAGCACAGGTATATTGGATTAAATATCCTACAAGAGAAAGTGGATATGTCCAAAAAAAAGTGACCGCTAAGGATAGAACGGCTGCAGCTGTGGAGTGCAGGGAGGGTAAAGTCATCTGCATATGAGACGAGCGACTGCCAAGCTCTATAAGCTTTCTCTGCCGACCCACGGATGGTACATTCTTTTTTTTCAGTATTCAGAAAGATGGTTTTTCTTATCCAAATTTAGCTAATTTATTTAGTTTAACTGTATTTCTAAAGATAATGGAATCATGAACCACTGAATGCTGTTTACAAGTGGAATGAAATTGGCCTTAAAGAGGTTGGCATGGTGAGACAGTCACTTCGAAATAGAAGAATTTATCAGAAGTTAACTTGAATGCCATTGTATGGAAGGGAGCTTGAATGGTTCATTTGTTCATTGGGAAGACTTCACTCTTATCAAATATCTTCTGTTCATGCGTATGTAGAACAGAGGGGGCGGCATCTGGATCTGAAATAATTGCTTCCTCAATCACCTTGTTTCCTCTTATATATATGACCAGCGGTTCCAAAGCAAAATGATATAGAAAGGGGGAACCCATACTCAGACGCCCGAGGAAAGATTCATTTTTAAGGTCTTTCAAAATGTACAAACAAAACCAGCAATACTGGAAGAGTTAACTTTCTGGAAATTTGGCTAGTTCTCATTTTCTTAATACCCTTTGAGTTCTCTCTCAGCAAAATATTTAATTAACAAAACATAGACGTCTACAAATATAAGCCGATGTAAATGTCACCACCATGCCAGCTTCAAGCCATTTTCCGTTTTCTCAGACAGGTTCACAACTGGAGAGATGAGGTTCTCTCACTCTTGAGTTTGCAGTCGATGCTGTTTGCTGGGGTGGGAGGGTGTGTAAGTTGAGGGTTGGGGTGGTTTAGTTAGTGGGGTGGGAGGGTGTGTAAGTTGAGGGTTGGGGTGGTTTAGTTAGTGGGATGGGAGGGTGTGTAAGTTGAGGGTTGGGGTGGTTTAGTTAGTGGGATGGGAGGGTGTGTAAGTTGAGGGTTGGGGTGGTTTAGTTAGTGGGGTGGGAGGGTGTGTAAGTTGGGGGTTGGGGTGGTTTAGTTAGTGGGGTGGGAGGGTGTGTAAGTTGAGGGTTGGGGTGGTTTAGTTAGTGGGGTGGGAGGGTGTGTAAGTTGAGGGTTGGGGTGGTTTAGTTAGTGGGGTGGGAGGGTGTGTAAGTTGAGGGTTGGGGTGGTTTAGTTAGTGGGGTGGGAGGGTGTGTAAGTTGAGGGTTGGGGTGGTTTAGTTAGTGGGGTGGGAGGGTGTGTAAGTTGAGGGTTGGGGTGGTTTAGTTAGTGGGATGGGAGGGTGTGTAAGTTGAGGGTTGGGGTGGTTTAGTTAGTGGGATGGGAGGGTGTGTAAGTTGGGGGTTGGGGTGGTTTAGTTAGTGGGGTGGGAGGGTGTGTAAGTTGAGGGTTGGGGTGGTTTAGTTAGTGGGGTGGGAGGGTGTGTAAGTTGAGGGTTGGGGTGGTTTAGTTAGTGGGATGGGAGGGTGTGTAAGTTGAGGGTTGGGGTGGTTTAGTTAGTGGGATGGGAGGGTGTGTAAGTTGAGGGTTGGGGTGGTTTAGTTAGTGGGGTGGGAGGGTGTGTAAGTTGAGGGTTGGGGTGGTTTAGTTAGTGGGATGGGAGGGTGTGTAAGTTGGGGGATGGGGTGGTTTAGTTAGTGGGGTGGGAGGGTGTGTAAGTTGAGGGTTGGGGTGGTTTAGTTAGTGGGATGGGAGGGTGTGTAAGTTGGGGGTTGGGGTGGTTTAGTTAGTGGGGTGGGAGGGTGTGTAAGTTGAGGGTTGGGGTGGTTTAGTTAGTGGGATGGGAGGGTGTGTAAGTTGAGGGTTGGGGTGGTTTAGTTAGTGGGATGGGAGGGTGTGTAAGTTGGGGGTTGGGGTGGTTTAGTTAGTGGGGTGGGAGGGTGTGTAAGTTGAGGGTTGGGGTGGTTTAGTTAGTGGGATGGGAGGGTGTGTAAGTTGAGGGTTGGGGTGGTTTAGTTAGTGGGATGGGAGGGTGTGTAAGTTGGGGGTTGGGGTGGTTTAGTTAGTGGGGTGGGAGGGTGTGTAAGTTGAGGGTTGGGGTGGTTTAGTTAGTGGGGTGGGAGGGTGTGTAAGTTGAGGGTTGGGGTGGTTTAGTTAGTGGGATGGGAGGGTGTGTAAGTTGAGGGTTGGGGTGGTTTAGTTAGTGGGATGGGAGGGTGTGTAAGTTGAGGGTTGGGGTGGTTTAGTTAGTGGGGTGGGAGGGTGTGTAAGTTGAGGGTTGGGGTGGTTTAGTTAGTGGGATGGGAGGGTGTGTAAGTTGGGGGTTGGGGTGGTTTAGTTAGTGGGGTGGGAGGGTGTGTAAGTTGAGGGTTGGGGTGGTTTAGTTAGTGGGATGGGAGGGTGTGTAAGTTGGGGGTTGGGGTGGTTTAGTTAGTGGGGTGGGAGGGTGTGTAAGTTGAGGGTTGGGGTGGTTTAGTTAGTGGGATGGGAGGGTGTGTAAGTTGAGGGTTGGGGTGGTTTAGTTAGTGGGATGGGAGGGTGTGTAAGTTGGGGGTTGGGGTGGTTTAGTTAGTGGGGTGGGAGGGTGTGTAAGTTGAGGGTTGGGGTGGTTTAGTTAGTGGGTGGGAGGGTGTGTAAGTTGAGGGTTGGGGTGGTTTAGTTTGTGGGGTGGTAGGGTGTGTAAGTTGTGGGTTGGGGTGGTTTAGTTAGTGGGATGGGAGGGTGTGTAAGTTGAGGGTTGGGGTGGTTTAGTTAGTGGGGTGGGAGGGTGTGTAAGTTGGGAGGGTTGGGGTGGTTTAGTTAGTGGGATGGGAGGGTGTGTAGTTGGGTGTGGTTTAGTTTAGTGGGGGTGGGAGGGTGTAATTTGAGGGTTGGGGTGGTTTAGTTAGTGGGATGGGAGGGTGTGTAAGTTGGGGGTTGGGGTGGTTTAGTTAGTGTGGGAGGGTGTGTAAGTTGAGGGTGGGGGTGTGTAGTTTAGGTTGGGGTGGGAGGGTGTGTAAGTTGTTGGGGTGGTTTAGTTAGTGGGTGGGAGGGTGTGTAAGTTGAGGGTTGGGGTGGTTTCTTTAGTGGTTTGGGAGGGTGTGTAAGTTGAGGGTTGGGGTGGTTTAGTTAGTGGGGTGGGAGGGTGTGTAAGTTGAGGGTTGGGGTGGTTTAGTTAGTGGTGGGAGGGTGTGTAAGTTGAGGGTTGGGGTGGTTTAGTTAGTGGGATGGGAGGGTGTGTAAGTTGGGGGTTGGGGTTAGTTAGTGGGGTGGAGGGTGTGTAAGGGGTTGGGGTGTTAGTTAGTGGGTGGGAGGGTGTGTAAGTTGGGGGTTGGGGTGGTGGTGTTAGTGGGGTAGAGTTGTGGTAAGTTGGGGTGGTGTGTTAGTGGTGTTGGGAGGGTGTGGTAAGTGGGGAGGGGTTGTGTAAGTTGAGGGGTGGTGGTTTAGTTAGTGGGGTGGGAGGGTGTGTAAGTTGAGGGTTGGGGTGGTTTAGTTAGTGGGGTGGGAGGGTGAGTAAGTTGAGGGTTGGGGTGGTTTAGTTAGTGGGATGGGAGGGTGTGTAAGTTGGGGGTTGGGGTGGTTTAGTTTGTGGGGGGGGAGGGTGTGTAAGTTGAGGGTTGGGGTGGTTTAGTTAGTGGGGTGGGAGGGTGTGTAAGTTGGGGTTAGGTGTGTGTGGTTAGGGTTTGGTTTAGTGGTGTGGGAGGGTGTGTAAGTTGAGGGTTGGGGTGGTTTAGTTAGTGGGATGGGAGGGTGTGTAAGTTGAGGGTTGGGGTGGTTTAGTTAGTGGGATGGGGTGGGGTGTAAGTTGTGGGTTGGGGTGGTTTTGTTTGTGGGGTGGTAGGGTGTGTAAGTTGAGGGTTGGGGTGGTTTAGTTAGTGGGATGGGAGTGTAAGTTGGGGTTGGGGTGGGGTTAGTGGGGTGGTGTAAGTGTGTTGGTGGGGTGGGAGTGGTGGGAGTGTAAGTTGAGGGTTGGGGTGGTTTAGTTAGTGGGGTGAGGGTGTGTAAGTTGGGGGTGGTGTGTAAGTTGAGGGTGTGTTGTGGTGGTTGGGGTAGTGTTTAGGGTGGGAGGGTGTGTAAAGTTGAGTTGGGGTGGTTTAAGTGTGGTGGGGAGGGTGTGTAAGTTGGGGTTGTGTTAGTTAGTGGGGTGGGAGGGTGTAAGTTGGGAGGTGGGTGGTTTAGGGAGTGGTTGTTAGTGGGAGGGTGTGTAAGTTGGGGGTTGGGGTGGTTTAGTTAGTGGGGTGGGAGGGTGTGTAAGTTGAGGGTTGGGGTGGTTTAGTTAGTGGGGTGGGAGGGTGTGTAAGTTGAGGGTGGGAGTGGTTTAGTTAGTGGGATGGGAGGGTGTGTAAGTTGGGGGTTGGGGTGGTTTAGTTAGTGGGGTGGGAGGGTGTGTAAGTTGAGGGTTGGGGTGGTTTAGTTAGTGGGATGGGAGGGTGTGTAAGTTGAGGGTTGGGGTGGTTTAGTTAGTGGGGTGGGAGGGTGTGTAAGTTGAGGGTTGGGGTGGTTTAGTTAGTGGTGGGAGGGTGTGTGTAAGTTGAGGGTTGGGGTGGTTTAGTTAGTGGGATGGGAGGGTGTGTAAGTTGAGGGTTGGGTTGGTTTAAGTGGTTGTGTAAGTTAGTTAGTTAGTGTTAAGGTGTAAGTTGTGGGTTGGGGGTTGGTGGTTTAGTTAGTGGGTGGAGGGTGTGTAAGTTGAGGGTTGGTTGTGTTAGTTAGTTTAGTTTAGGGTGGGTGGGTGTGTAAGTTGAGGGTTGGGGTGGTTTAGTTAGTGGGGTGGGAGGGTGTGTAAGTTGGGGTTGGGGTTGTTTAGTTAGTTTTTGTTGTTAGTTGGGTGTGTAATTGGGGTGGTTTAGTTAGTGGGATGGGAGGGTGTGTAAGTTGGGGGTTGGGGTGGTTTAGTTAGTGGGGTGGGAGGGTGTGTAAGTTGAGGGTTGGGGTGGTTTAGTTAGTGGGATGGGAGGGTGTGTAAGTTGGGGGTTGGGGTGGTTTAGTTAGTGGGGTGGGAGGGTGTGTAAGTTGAGGGTTGGGGTGGTTTAGTTAGTGGGATGGGAGGGTGTGTAAGTTGGGGGTTGGGGTGGTTTAGTTAGTGGGGTGGGAGGGTGTGTAAGTTGAGGGTTGGGGTGGTTTAGTTAGTGGGGTGGGAGGGTGTGTAAGTTGAGGGTTGGGGTGGTTTAGTTAGTGGGGTGGGAGGGTGTGTAAGTTGAGGGTTGGGGTGGTTTAGTTAGTGGGGTGGGAGGGTGTGTAAGTTGAGGGTTGGGGTGGTTTAGTTAGTGGGATGGGAGGGTGTGTAAGTTGGGGGTTGGGGTGGTTTAGTTAGTGGGGTGGGAGGGTGTGTAAGTTGAGGGTTGGGGTGGTTTAGTTCGTGGGATGGGAGGGTGTGTAAGTTGGGGGTTGGGGTGGTTTAGTTAGTGGGATGGGAGGGTGTGTAAGTTGGGGGTTGGGGTGGTTTAGTTAGTGGGGTGGGAGGGTGTGTAAGTTGGGGGTTGGGGTGGTTTAGTTAGTGGGATGGGAGGGTGTGTAAGTTGAGGGTTGGGGTGGTTTAGTTAGTGGGATGGGAGGGTGTGTAAGTTGGGGGTTGGGGTGGTTTAGTTAGTGGGATGGGAGGGTGTGTAAGTTGAGGGTTGGGGTGGTTTAGTTAGTGGGATGGGAGGGTGTGTAAGTTTGGGGTTGGGGTGGTTTAGTTAGTGGGATGGGAGGGTGTGTAAGTTGAAGTGGTTGGGGTGGTTTAGTTAGTGGGATGGGAGGGTGTGTAAGTTGGGGGTTGGGGTGGTTTAGTTAGTGGGATGGGAGGGTGTGTAAGTTGGGGGTTGGGGTGGTTTAGTTAGTGGGATGGGAGGGTGTGTAAGTTGAGGGTTGGGGTGGTTTAGTTAGTGGGATGGGAGGGTGTGTAAGTTGGGGGTTGGGGTGGTTTAGTTAGTGGGATGGGAGGGTGTGTAAGTTGGAGTGGTTGGGGACTGGGGTTCTGTATTGAGTGGTGTGGGAGGGTCTAGTTGTTTAGTGTGTGTGCACTGTGATACACACCATCAGTGAAGAACAGGGATAGCAGAATTACACACACACACACACACACACACACACACACACTATCTGTGATAGAGGCTCAGAATTTAGCCCACATGTAGCTGTATGTTACACTGCAGATGTGTATTTGAATGAAGAATATTTTCAAATATGAAATAACTTTTTTTTATTTAAATTTAAAACCTGAATTCAGTCATGTATTAACTAAGAACATATTAGTTATTTGTTTATAAACTGTTTGCATGTTTTTTTTATTGGAAAAAACTAATTTTTTATATGACTCATTTACATGGATTTTGCATAGCTTTCTTTCAGTTTAATTCAAGCTTGGATGTTGAATTAAATATGGTTTTCACATCTTGGCAGTATGCGTATATTATATAGGTTAATAATATTATAACATTTTTATATATTGTAATTTACAATATATATATTTCTAGTAAAATGCGATTATTACCTACATCTTATTATTGACTTTGCATACGTTGAGATGTAGGGTTTTAGCTGATGTGGACACTATTACCACAAAGCGGAATTTATAAATATATTACAAACAGAAAGCCTGATATAATTTATGGAAAATCATCGGCTGGCCTCCAACGCCCCCCCCACCCCCACCCCAACCTGTAACACACAGGAGCTACAGATTGTTTACCGGCTGGTTCGCGCAAAGGTCTCCCGCTTGCGTCATCCGCTTCCCCGCGGACGCACACACACGCGCGTCGGGGGACCGCGACTCGCCTTGCCGTCGTAACCCCGTGCAGAGCCTCGGCGACATTGTTACATCATATCATCGGGCTGTACTGGGGATGCATTGCAGCGCGTGTCTGGCTGTTTCATCATTCCTATTTTCTCCATCGCCATGCGTCTTGTGGATTACTATTACAGGAGCTTGTTATTATTATCGAAGGAGTAGCCTACAATGGCATAGTGCCGAATCGGACCAATTTTGTTTATTAAATCTGAGAGGGTTCTGCCAGCGATTATATTACCTTGCAATTTGCTGGTTCAGTGCGATTTTTATCATGCATTCTGTCCCAATAGAATAATAAAGCCAAAATCTCCTTTACAGCAATACTATATTTTATATGTTGATTGCACATTGTATAACTCTAAGTGTGAAATATGATGAAACAAAAATATATTGAGGACAAACATAAATGCTACATATTTACTTCTGCATTTCTCATCATAAATTATACATAGCATTATAAACTAGATTAACAATTCATAAATAAATTGTAGGTGTGGTTGCTTCGCAGTGGTATCAATTGCTGGAAATAGAAAGATGGTAATAGGCTATGGTACAGTGTGAGGTGGTAAATAAAAGGTGGAAATGGTATGAAGTGGTAATGCGGTATAATGGGATCTAAAGAAGGTGAAAGTGTTAAAATATGGTGATGTATTTTGTGCTAAGCATAAAGAACCTGGAAGTGATACAAAGAAGTAATGAATTGTGATGAAAGCACAAAAAGGTAACATCAAATCACCTGGGATAGTATTGTTAGGTCATAACAGTTGTAGAGGAAGCCATTGTGATGTCATAAGTGTCATGGGTTGTGGCGTTCTCCCTCATTTGCACCGGTTAGAAATCTATCGAAATTAGTCTCTGGGTTTTCCCCGCTAATTATTCATTTTACCTGTTTCCCTACCTGTTAGGTATTTAAGCCCCTCGCTTCCTCTTCCGGATGCTTCGTTATCATTTTGTGCCTTTACGAAGTCAGGGTTCGTCAGTCCTTGTCTCTCTGCAGTTTTAAGAAAAAGATTATTTTCTTTATTTATCACAGCTTGAGATTTTCTGGCCTTAAAGCCAAGGGAATTAGTTTTCCTGTTCCCTTTTCTCTTTCCTCTCTACGCTTCCACTCTCTCCTTTTCTGAGGGTGTGAGTTTTATTTTTGTTTATTTTATTTCTCCAGTTATCGGGCATTATAGTCACGTCCCAAAGGTGCCTTGTTTTTCCTTCTCTCCTCTCGCTATTTTATTTAGTGGTGGCTTTCAGAGTCTCCTCTCTGCCTGTGTTTCCGAGGCTAGCCTGTTTTATAGGGGTGTGTTATTGTTTGGCTACGGCCAGGGACTTTATATCCCTTTTTTCATTTGTCGCGTTTGGCTCATGGTTTTTCTGCACAAACCCTCACAGCAGTGTAATATGTTACAGCCACATTCTATTGCATCGATTATCACAATTTTACCAATTGACTCCCATTCATTTTTTTGCCGATAAAAGGTCAAGTCTATGAAAAAGTGCATATGGTATAAAGGTAAAAAGTAATAGCAACCTGGAGGGTGTATGGATTTACAGCTTGTAGGTGCTGTCAAAAAAACAAAACAAACATCATGGCTCTTAAGTACCTCACACGCTGCACAGATCTTGTGATTTAGGCAAATGTGTTTCAACAATAATCAGAGCAAGCACACACCAGGGTTTAGGTGAAATATGTCACTACTGAACACATCTAGCGCCTTTGCACTCTAAGCACACATTTTCCGAAAGCTAGCTCGAAAAACCCATTTAAATTTGACACATTCTTATAGCCGACTTGTTTGACTGTAGTTATGAGGACCGCAAGCAGGGAAATGTAGTTCCACTCAGGATTTGTTCTGAATGTTAAAATCTTGCTGGTTTTTTTTCCAGTTCCGTGCATATTGTTTTTGAAAAGCTTTTTTTTTCTTCCCTGAATGGATTTGTGGGACTGTGCTCTCCCGCAGCTCAAACAAGCTTACTGCTGCGCAGTCGACTTTAGGGGGGGTTTGGATTTGTTGACTGTGTTGTTGAGGCATTCCCAGTGTCTTTTCGTGAAAAGATTTGCAGACGGAAACAGCAGTAGGTCCCTGACAGGACTGGATGATGAGCCCGCGGCGTGTTGGCGTGTTGGCGTGTTTTCCGTGCGGCGTGTTTCCGTGTGCCAGGACTCCCAGCCGAGATAAACAGGAGCTTCAGATGAGCCCGGAGGCAGGGGAGATGCTCTAGGCCTCACCTCCTGGGCAGCTCTCTGGCGGCTGACAATCTAAAACATCCACCCTGTGATCCTTACTACAGTAGAGAGAGGGCTGTGTGTGGGTCTACAGTACGTTTGCACACAGTCTGCAAACTCTCAGAAAAAAAAAAGACTGATTTTGCAACCCTCTTACAGCGTAATTCACCTCTGCAGGACTGCGACGGTGGCTAGCCGAAAGAAAAGGAGGATCGTTTTATGAAGGTATTTCTGTTCAGGTCAGTCCTAATTGTACAGAAATAGTTTATGTGGCACAATGCAACAGTGCAGGAATTATACAGGCTGTTCTATATTTACTTATTCATGATGGTTAGAGTGAATTGCCTGTTGCCAGGAGACCATTCCTCAATTAGTCAGCGAGTACAGGCAGTGGTAATTAATTTATTTTTCATTCAATTTCCCAGATATATGAATAGCATTGTGTATCGCCATGCAGCATCTTAAACATGGCCGTGCTTTGAAGGTTACTGTGATCCTATATACAATGCAATGAGCTACTGCTGACTCACCAGAAACAGTCGCCATGCAGCATCTTAAACATGGCCGTGCTTTGAAGGTTACTGTGATCCTATATGCAATGCAATGAGCTGCTGCTGACTCACCAGAAACAGCCGTCTTCCACTCCCTTCACAAAATGGTGTCCTTCTGTGTCCCAATTGTCTCATTAAAAACACAGAGTGATCTAAGCTTCACTGTCCAGGCTCCCAGAATATGGAATTTTTTACCAGAAAGTATCAAAGGCCCCACAGTCACTCTTTTTAAATCCCTTTTTTTTTTAAACTCATGTTTTTAATCTTGCTTTTTATCATCTGTAATCACTTTCTTATTTTTTATGTATCCATAATACTTAAATTTTTTATTGTACGATCCATTTTAACTACCATTTCCCACTAGGCTATTCCTGTCTTGTTTTATATCTTTCTTCACTTTTATTGTATTGCCTTTTGTGGAAAGCTTTTTGAATGTATGAGAAACATTTTATGAATAAATAAATAAACTAGTTATGTTATTTCACTGCGCTCAGCTCTTGTTCATAATTTCATAATGTAATTTTTTTAAATAATGGGCCTGGAAAGGTAATGAACTCTACATGGGCTGATTACCAGCAACCTCACCTGTGTCTGTGTGTGCCTCACCTGTGTCTGTGTGTGCCTGTAGGTGCCTGTAAGTGCCTCACCTGTGTCTGTGTGTGCCTGTAGGTGCCTGACCTGTGTCTGTGTGTGCCTGTAGGTAGGTTCCTGTAGGTGAGGCTGCTTTTGTCAATGGTCCAGGGCCCTGTTCCTCGTACGTTGATAACTCCATTAGCCGGCTAACTGTGCCGAGTCAAACCTGGGAACCCCCCAGAAATATGGAACATATGAATGAGGAAAAACACTGCTTCAGGTTTTACTCAGCACAGTTCACTGTTCCAGGTTTTACTCAGCACAGTTCACTGTTCCAGGTTTTACTCAGCACAGTTCACTGTTCCAGGTTTTACTCAGCACAGTTCACTGTTCCAGGTTTTACTCAGCACAGTTCACTGTTCCAGGTTTTACTCAGCACAGTTCACTGTTCCAGGTTTTACTCAGCACAGTTCACTGTTCCAGGTTTTACTCAGCACAGTTCACTGTTCCAGGTTTTACTCAGCACAGTTCACTGTTCCAGGTTTTACTCAGCGCAGTTCACTGTTCCAGGTTTTACTCAGCACAGTTCACTGTTCCAGGTTTTACTCAGCACAGTTCGCTGTTCCAGGTTTTACTCAGCACAGTTAGCCGGCTAACTCAGTTAGAAGAATAGAGTACTCAAGTGACTATATCACACTGGTTTAGGAAGTAAATTCCCCATTCATTTAGAGCGTAGACATTAACTAAAACCTACTTTTAAACCATTTCTAGTGATTATGTCTTACCGTCAATTTCCTGGATTGTTCAATATAATGCCCGTTTGCAAACTATATCTTTTTTCTGGACCAGCTTTGAGTATAGTTTACGTTTTAGTATTTTTTTGTGTGAATATACCAGCACTGGCACTGTTTAAAAGCAATGCATGACGTAAGTGACTAAAATTTATATTGATTTGACAATTATCACATTCTTTGTGTTATTGGTATAGCCTATAGCAAATTATCGACTGGAGGGTGTGTTTATGAGATTATAGCCTACTATATTGCTTGTGACAATTAGCCTAAATTTCGTTTAAAACGTTAGGCTGGGCCGTATTTAGGCTTCTTGTCGACTATGCACTGTAGTCTATGATTCAGCTACATACCAGGTTGTAATTAGTAACTCTTACGAAGCTACGAGCTTGGCACACTTGTTTCTGGACAGTTTTGCCCATTCCTCTTGGCATATCCTTGCAAGCTCCATCAGGTTGGATGGGGAGCGTCGGTACACAGCCATTTTCAGCTCTTTCCACAGATGTTCAATTGGATTCAGGTCTGGGCTCTGGCTGGGCCACTCAAGGACATGCACAGACTTTCTCCGAAGCCACTCCTTTGTTCTCTTGGCTGTGTGCTTCGGGTCGTTGTCATGTTGGAAGGTAAACCTTCGCCCCAGTCTAAGGTCCAGAGCGCTCTGGAGCAGGTTTTCTTCAAGGATCTCGGTGTACTTAGCTGCATTCATCTTTCCCTCTATCAGGACTAGTCGCCCCGTTCCCGCTGCTGAAAAACATCCCCACATCATGATGCTGCCACCGCCATGCTTCACTGTAGGAATGGTATTAGCCAGGTGATGAGCGGTGCCTGGTTTCCTCCAGACGTGACACTTGGTATTCAGGCCAAAAAGTTAAATTTTGGTTTCATCAGACCAGAGAATCTTGATTCTCATGGTTTGAGAGTCCTCTAGGTGCCTTTTGGCAAACTCCAAGCGGGCTGTGATGTGCCTTTTACTAAGGAGGGGCTTCCGTCTGGCCACTCTACCATAAAGGCCTGATTGGTGGAGTGCTGCCTGGATGGTTGATCTTCTGAAAGGTTCTCCCATCTCCACAAGGATACGCTGGAGCTCTGTCAGAGTGACCCTCGGGTTCCTGCTCACCTCCCTGGCCAAGGCCCGTCTTCCTCGATTGCTCAGATTGGCCGGGTGGCCAGGTCTAGGAAGATTCTTGGTGGTTCCAAACTTCTTCCATTTACGAATGATGGTGGCCACTGTGCTCTTTGGGACCTGTAAAGCTGCAGAAATGTTTCCGTACCATCTCTGCATTTGAATGGATCTCTATGGGAATTGGGGGGTGGGACTAGATTTAGCTGTAAATTATGCTAGAAGAGTATGGAATACATGATTGGTTAAAAATACGTTTTAATGACTTCAACCAAAGTGTATGTGAACTTCCAACTTCAACTGTATATCTATGGTCAGGACCTACTCTTCAAAGTGTAAAAGGGATTTTTGCTGGGGGGCTCATCTTGTTATGGCACTGTTCTAGTTCGTAGATGGGCTCCATGGTGTGGTTTTGAATCCAGACCGGGCCAGTGTGGCAACACCACAGGGTGACGCACAATCGGTTCAGGCGTCGCCCAGGGATGGGAGTGGTTTTGTTGCCCGGGACGACAGCATCTCAACGTGCACCAGTGACCCCTGCTGGTCGTTTGGGCACCTGCGAGTTCATCCATTCATCAAGTGTATCCTTCTGACTCCTGTCCTTCCAGGCCCAACTTGCGAATAGTGGTGAAACTCGGAATTTCAAATCGGGGAGAAAAAGCATGAAAAAATATCTGTTCTTTAGCTACATATCCTTCCTTCTTCAATTTTATTAAACAGTCCGCTAGAATTACCTCTGGAGGAACTGACCAACTGGCTCAAGTTTAAAGTTATTAGTCAGAATTTAATTATGTTCTGTTCTCTGCATTCTTTTCTTTGAAATTGATTTATTGTGGTTTTGGCATTTCAGCACGCCTTGTGTTTCAGCAGAATACACATCCGTGCTTCTTTCTCTGTGAGGGTGATTATGAATATGCTGGGATTACTCCATAAACTTAAAAAACATAAAATATTTTTAAAATACAATGAAAACGTATGTAGAAATACCTTCAGGTGCGGCGCTGTTCTTGTGCTAATTCTGCTTGCCACTTCAGGACTTATTGCAGGCCAGACTGACCCCACACAAACAACGCTGCATTATTAATGTTTTAGTACAATTCACCTGATTGGTTGATCAGGTGTGGCAGTGTAGCGGTGACTGAACTGAGTTTGTAAATGTGAGACTGCTGTCAACTGGCACTCCACCTGAATCGATATGTAAATAGAGGTGCTTAAAGCACTAAGCTATGAGATTAATGTCTGCTGCTAGGCAAATAGATGATTGAATAATATAATTTGAATGTCTGGCAGCTGAGTTGGAAGATTAATCTGCATCTACCTCTGCATTTTCCCATGGTCATAAGTACTGAAACAAAAAATAATTACAGGTATTTTAACCTGTGCGAACAGCCTGACATTTTGAAGAAAACCTAAAGAAATGGGCAATGCATTGAATTAGAGTTCACCTGGCTTAAGCTGTGTGCATGAATGCCCAAAAGGTCTGTTGCTATAGATTAGGAAAACCATTAGCAGTGAAACAACATTATTTCTTAATGTGTTAGAGCTCTTCTGGGGATTAAGAAAAACCATTAATTTCATCAACAGAATAAGAAAACAGCCACAATGATCTTGATTTAAAGACGGCGAGCACTGTTTTTATTCTGCAGCGGCTTAGAGAGGTTTAGAGAGGTTTCTAGTCGGGCTTGTTTAAGAGGCGTCTCACTCACCTCTCTTTAGTGACATCCCAGCACCCTTTTCAACAACATCTTCAACGCCTACTTAGAGGAAAAGGATACATTTGTCATTTTTGATAAATAAAACATGAAGCAAGGAGGTGTACTTTGTAACTCAGTGAAGTGATTTCCAGAATAAAAACATAATAAGTGTTTATGCAATAATATGGGTTTTTATGGATGGAAATAAATGCCGTGTGGTTTGTCCTCAGTTAGTAATGTTGATTGACAGGTGGAAACTCATGGGCCCGAGACAGTCATGTGACCTCTCTCCATAGAGAACCACTTCTCCCATAATCCTGCTTTCACGAAAGGGAATGTTCTGTTTCTCTTTCCTCTCTCTCTCTTTCCCTCCTTTTCCTCCCTCGTTTTCTTCCCTCACTCTCTCCATCATCCCTCTCTCTTTCTCCTCCCTCCTTTCTCTGTGGTGGATCAGGTGGCAGGTGGCAGGTTGGCGCATCTGGGAGCGTCAGGTCTTGGACGCGGCGGCCTGCTCACAAACACACAGAGTGCACGCTGAGGGGGGGGTTTTTGGAGCGACACCCTGCTGGGGGGGGGGGGGGGGCCTGTGTGTGACAGTGTTTTAGTCCATAGTGCCAGTATGTTGGAAATATGGTCTTAACTCCAGCGATAGAAGTAGGCAGCAGTGGATAAAGAAGTCGGACTGTACCATCTCTTTGGGAAGGGGGTGGCCCTGAGCTGGTGATGCAATTTGAGAAGCTGCAG
Source organism: Ilyophis sp. 1 JC-2022 (assembly GCA_022702515.1). Lineage (NCBI taxonomy): Eukaryota > Metazoa > Chordata > Actinopteri > Anguilliformes > Synaphobranchidae > Ilyophis > Ilyophis sp. 1 JC-2022. The sequence goes on along the minus strand of CM040394.1, from coordinate 111,446,289 downwards.
AGCTCTATGGTCTCTCCCCCATCTGTTCACCAGTGGCACGCTCCTGCCACCCACAGCGGGATCAGCATGTGTTCCACTGTTCCCCACGGGCCCCGTGTTTTTCTCCGTAAACGCGTGGGTGTGTGCGCTTGTCTTTGTGCGTGTGTGTGTGTGTGTGTGTGCGCTGGTAAATCCCTGGCTCCCAGCTCCACTACTCCATTCCTATGAAAATTCATAATGTGGTTCTGTATTAAAAAATGTATAATGTGACTGTGCATGAGGAAACCAAGACGCACTCATTCTAATTCACCGAGTGGGGTTAGACACCTGTATCGTCTGCAGCGCCATTACTGTTCTGCTAAAGGAAGGATAATCCGGCCATTTGAAGGCTTTGCGTGTCGTCTCACTGACATTGCATTGAGGCTTAATGGCAGTGAATTGTGGTTTGAAAATAAGCTTCTATCTGTGCAGGGCTTCCAGATAATGAGGCCCAGTGTTTCTTTAATGTTTTTCTTTGTATCCCCAATTTGGAAAATGCCCAATTGTATTCACCAGCGCTAACCTCTGCTATCGATTCAGGAGAGCGCAGACAAGCGTGTGTAAGTATTTAGTGATTGTTGTTTACCGTTTTATTAGCCTACTCTTTAATCACAAAACACAGACCCATACAAATACTAAATATGAGAAATTCATTGTTCATTGTTTAGTAGTCTGGGTGCTGAGTGTGGTACAGGGTTACCTGTAGAAATGGCAGCCTCATAGCAGGAGATCTCAGAGTGATTTTGTACTTTGAGAAGGCATCATGCTGATCAGTGATTTGTCCCTCCCGTCTCTCTGTACATTTTTCTGTAGCATTCATTGTTATTCTTCCTAAGACAAAAATATTTTTAAAATCCACAATAGTATATTTCTGGAAAATTGCACTTACAGCTAGCTCCCAGGAAGCAACGCTCTGATTGGCTGAATTGACTGTGTCAAATAAGAGCTAGAGATGATGATGTAATGAGTGCTGTATAAGAGTCCGCAGGCCGCTGCAGCCCATGGTAGAAAAAGGCATATATGAATCGATAGTTTTTGTTTTTTGTTTCAAAATATGTATAATGTTTCAGAAGACTATTATACATATTAATTTAATAGTCAGCTATCAATTAGAACGGCATCATAGAGTACTTAGCTGAGTACGCGCAAACAGCTGAAATATTATACTTGACAACACACAGGAAATCTTTGAGATCTGACAGATCACATTTGAAGAAAGGAAAACGCCCATTTCATCTGTTATATATCATATTGTCTTTGATTTATTGTTTAATATTCCAAAAAAAATCATAATGAAATTTTACAGGTTAAAGTTGAAACTTAAAAGTATAATTGTTTAAGATGCAACACATTCAATAACAGTGTTATGTAGGCTTTATAGCATGTTGTAGGATGTGTATGTGGACACAAGACCATAAGTTAAGGCTGTGTGTGTCTGTGTCTGAGTATCACAAACCTGTGTTTGTGTGTGTCTGTTTGAATAGCAGAAACCTGTGTTTGTGTGTGGCTGTGTTTGAATTGCAGAAACCTGTGTTTGTGTGACTGTGTTCGAGTAGCAGAAACCTGTGTTTGTGACTGTTTGAATAGCAGAAACCTGTGTTTGTGTGACTGTGTTTGAGTAGCAGAAACCTGTGTTTGAGTGCGACTGTTTGAATAGCAGGAACCTGTGTTTGTATGTGACTGTGTTTGAAGGGCAGAAACCTGTATTTGTGTGTGACTGTTTGAATAACAAAATCCTGTGTTCGTATGTACGTGTATAACTGTGTTTGTGTGTGTGCCTGATTGAATTATCTGTGTACGGTAGAGACTGTTGCTACGCTGTGCTTTCCTGTAACCAAGGCAGTGAATTTATTAGCAAAAAAAAATTTGTGTTCCCAGACATTCCATCAAGAGTTCTTGTAGCGATTGGTCGGTCTAATCCTGAAATACACACACACACGATCACACATGCACACAGACACACACACAAACAAAATGAATGAATGAATGACCTCCTTTCATATAAAAGCACTTCCCTTTGTTCCAAACACTTGTGTTTTCAGCATCCTTCCATCTCCCCCCCCTCCCCCCCTCTCAACAGATCACCTGACCTCACGAGATGGCCAGATGCCATCAGGGGAACGGCCCGCCATCACGGAGGGCGGCCCACCGGACCGGGTGAGTTTTTCGTTCCCACAATTTATCGGCCCGTTTCTCTCTCAATCCTGACCACCGCACTTCCACCCAAAATCGGCGGGAAAAAAAGAACTTAAAAACAACACTGAAAATAAACACCCCCAGAGAGTAACACGCGTGTGCGATATAAACAAGTCATAACACACACTCATCAACAACACAGCACAAGAAACGCTTTCAGCAACATACATATAACGTACATATAACGTATATATAATGTGTCATATAATGCACAGAGAAACGTATATTAAACCATTTTTTTTATTTTTATAAAGTAAATCCCTTTTGTATCCAGTTGACGACACAGGCCGAGCCACAGAGCGGCTCACTGTAATGACATTCTGCTCTGTCTGTGCCAGTAAAATAGAGCTCCTGTTCTAATAAGATTTTCCTCGTTAGTTTACAGCTGCCCAGGTGTACAGAGCTGCCCAGGTGTACACAGGGCAGACAGGTATGAACAGGAACAAGGTGAAAACAGACCGAGCGTTTTAGAAAAGGCTCCGGCCGGCCAGTTAAAATACTGACTGGAGTAACACACACGACACCGCTGTGTATCCGTCTCCGTTTCTGCAGTCACACCACCAGTGAAACTGAAATGTAGCTTTCTAGCACCTTCTGCTGAAACTGATGCTTGTACAGAGTAGTGTGCCCATCCGTGTGGACACGTGTTCACACGCGTGTTTATATGAGGGGCCATCAGTGCTGGAGTTCAGCTCGGGCAGAGGAGAGCTGAGGTTCTGTACACATCATCTCACTCCACCTCTCTCACACGCACGCACGCACACACACACACACACACACACACACACACACACACACACACACACACACACACACACACACACCTGTTAAGCGTTACTAACGGGCGCCACCACCACACGCAATCAGATCCCCGTTGTTTTCACGAGAGCGCGCACACATTGTGTTTCTAAGGTTTGATGAGAAACCACATGCACGTTGCGCCTTTTGGGTATACCTCAGAAGGGTATACTATTAAAAAAAAAAAATTTAAATAAAAAAGAAAAGAAAATGAGAATTTAGATGTGTGGCAGCTGAAGTGCTGTAAGTAAGAGCAGATAAAGAAGGCGAAACGATCAGTTACAGAGAAGAAGCTCTCTCTCCCCAGACCCCTGTGGACAGACACACACACACACACACACACACACACAGGCTTGTAACAGCGGGAGTTTCATTAACACCTCAATCCTCGCCCCACCTCATTACCACCTGTTCAAGCTGAGAGAGGGCGTGGCCTGGTAATTGATCATAAACACGGCAGTCAATGCAGCCCCGCCCACAGGAGTCTGTATAGGCCTCCAACAGCGCTCCGATTCACCCTGGGGACCACACACTTACACTGACACTGACTGACACACACACACACACACACACACACACTTACACTGACTGACACACACACACACACACACACACACACACACACACACACACACACACACACACACACACACACACACACACAAACAGAGTATCTTCTCTAACATTACCTTAGCCATGCTTTCTGTGACGCAGGCCTTACAGTTAGACCACAGGGTGATCTTATCATCCCCACGGTTACAATAACAGCCCAATAATCCCCCTCTACCAGCAAGCAGCACCACCAAGCTCAACAACATGAGCCCAGAGCAGAGAAAGATTCACCTGTGAATATCCTACAGTATTAGTATACCTGTGCATATCCTACAATATCAGTATACGTGTGCATATCCTACAATATCAATACACCTGTGAATATCCTACAGTATCAGTACACCTGTGAATATCCTACAGTATCAGTATACCTGTGAATATCCTACAGTATCAGTACACCTGTGAATATCCTACAGTATCAGTATACCTGTGAATATCCTACAATATCAGTACACCTGTGAATATCCTACAGTATCAGTACACCTGTGAATATCCTACAGTATCAGTACAGAGGATGCCTGAACGCCATCCCTCCCCATCTCACTCTCTCTCTCTCTCCCTCCCTCACACACACACACACTGACACACTCTCACATACACTGACACACTCTCACACACACTGACACACTCTCACACACACTGACACACTCTCACACACACTGACACACTCTCACACACACTGACACACTCTCACACACACTGACACACTCTCACACACACTCACTCACACACACACAGGCGCTCATACACACACACACACACACACTCTCACACACACTGACACACTCTCACACACACTGACACACTCTCACACACACTGACACACTCTCACACACACTCACTCTCTCACACACACATAGGCGCACACACACACACTCACACACAGGCGCTCATACACACACACACACACATACACACTCACACACAGGCACTCATATACACACACACACACACACACATAGGCGCACACACACACACACACACTCACACACAGGCACTCATACACACACACACACACACACACACACACACACACACAGGCACTCACACACACACACACAGGCACTCACACACTCCTCTGCATAGAGTTGTTCACCTCGTCCTGAGTTAAAGAATGAGCAAACACCCTGCTGTTTGGTTAATGCCCACAATTTAGTGTAGAAGAGTGACATCATGACTATTTCACCACGGTTTGTTTTACGAACATGCACACATCTGCCAATCAAGCCATCCCCAAATGTGCAGAAAGGCTGGATTTGGATATTTGTGGGCTTATCAGCAGCAGCTAACCTCACCAAGCTAATCTCACACAACGGCGTCCCAAGATGCACTGAACCCACGAGTATCCCTTTTCTCCATGGCAACATGGAAATCGGGACCAGGTCAGCACTGATCAAACAGTGAAATGCAGCTCTCTGATTGGCTACTGACAAGAGACCCAAATACACACACACGCTGGCTCGCAGAAAGATGAACACGTGTACATTCATAAGCATGCACACACGCACGCAGTGGTCTGGGGGTGAAAAGCACCCTGGGATTTGTAGGCTGAGGTGGGCAACTGTAGTTTTATGCCCCTTCGAGAGCCGTTTTCCAGGTAGCCTCAGCTAACCTCAGCTAACCTCCATCAGTGTCTGTTGGAGCCAGAGAGCCCATTATATAACACACTGTTTCAAAAGATTGCACATCAAGAGAGCTAAGCTTTCAGTTGCGAATTTCAACAGCACGTTTGGGAGAGCTCCCCCTCTCCCCCCCCCGGAGGGTAGTGGCACTTAAAACGCACCACAGAGAGCTGTAACCAAAAGAGGACGGTTCTCTTTTCTCCTCCTTCTGTGTCTCTCGTTGGCATAGCTCGAACACACACAGATTTAATCCTTAACATCCTTATTCTCCAACCATAAAATTTTATGAACTTCCCCATTGTGGCTCCTCTGCAGCTACATTCGCTCTCATTAACCATTCCCAGCTATTCCCAACCATTCCCATTATCAATGCGATCGCCATTCCCAACACGTCTGTTAAACATATCACACAGAGAATTACAAACAAAAACAAAACATAAAATTTAAATACTATAGTGCTGTGTACCCAAATTTCACCAGACAGCCTGACATGGTTCCCTTTTCTCTTTTTGAAATGTAATAAGCTAACGCGCTAATGCTAATGCTAGTGCTACTGCTGTGGAGGGCAGAGGGCAGAGGGCAGGGGGCACCTGTGTGTGGTCTGCTCCTCCGTTAGAGACATTAGGCTGAGGGGGGCATTAGCTGTTAAAGGCGGTGATCGCTAATCCTCTGCTGTAGCTTCTGGACTGACGGGAACATCGGCAGGCCGCTCTGACCAGCTCCGGCAGAACGTGGGTTTGACAGCTTGCACGAAAACCCTGGAGAGTATCGCCAGTGTGGCACGGGTTCGATAAATCGCCTAAAAAACCCCGCCAGCAGTAAACGGGATTGATATATTGCAGAGACCCCAATAAAAATTCACCTTATTGCCTCGTTATTGGAGATTTTCGAGTTACAGCCCCGTGAGTGAGTCACATCTCCTGAACCAAAGCAGCCCTTTTAAACATTTACCACATTGCTGCAGGCATCGATCTGAGAGCCACTGCTTTCTGTTTTCACCTTAAAAATGAGCTGCATAGTCAGACTCAGAAGCCCAGCGAAGGTGAGTTCACTTTAATAAACCCACTGCAGAGTAACGGTGTGCTGTATATGGATTTGGATCATAACCCGAAGTGGACGGCGCATATACTGGAGTTCTGTGCACAACAGAGAAATGCCAGTTTTATACTCTAATGTACTTATAGGCCAGAGAACTGACATTGACATCTCCTGTTTTTATTGGGTTTCCACCTGAATAAAATGACAGAGATTTGTCGGTTGAACAGATACAGAACCTGTCCTCTCCTAGAGCCGAGTAACAGCGAAAACCAGGAGACCCTGCGGCTTTCTGGGACCAGGGTCACAGATCTGATCCTCTCCGGAACATTCTGAGGTATGAAAGTGTCTCTATCTCTTCCTCTTGCAAGACAGAAAGCGTGAGAAGAAGCGGGATGCTGGGGGGGGGGGAAGCTTGCAGCTTCTCTGACGGCTGCTTACTAATCTGAAAGAGACCGAGGACACCAGGTCCGGCTCCAACGGAGGGAGACTGTTTGTTGCATAAACAGATTCCCCTCCTCCTTAGCTCTGTCATTCAAGCCACGCCCCCTGCTCTAATGGTTTATTCATGCAGTTTATAGGGTTAAAGAGTTGTGTCTGTAAGCACACTGGAAGCATACACTGTACACAAGGCTGTGAGGATAATCGAGATAAAAACAACAACAAAAAGAAAAAAGAAAGAAAAGGACCCACATGAAAGAGTGGCCTTCTGATAAGACCGAGACAAGAGATTGAGCCAATCAGGCGGCGGAAACGAGTTTATACGTGTACATTGTGGGGGTATATTGTTATACTTGTTGTCGAGATGCACTGTCCAGCAGCCAAAGCTTTACCCAGCTGGCAACAGCACCGAGGTCTGCGATAAAGATAAGATTAACATACTGATTGTACGGTCCAGTTTGTTCCAGGGCAAGCCAACGCTAGGCCCACAGCGCCCCCCCCCTTCCAGGGATTCGGGAGGCCAGGGTGCGCGGGGGTGCGGACACCCGTTTGAAGTCCCGTGTCCCACGCGTATCCATTTTAACGCGGCGGTTTTCAGTTTTAAAAGAGAAACCCCCTGGTCTAGTGTTGATTGTAAAGAACAGCAGCCGGTGTTTTCTTTGTTATTTTCTTGGTTTTTCTCCACGCTTCGCTCAGGACTGCTTTCGGAAGTTAAAGATGTCCCTGGTCTTGGAGCCCCTCTTGCCCTCGAGGGGGAGGGGAGGCAGAGGGGAGGGCGGGGGCAGGGGCGTGACGGTGCCTCCATAGGGGCAGCTCTGGGAGTCGGGGTGCTCTCCGGAACACTCCACGGCGGGGATATAGCGGCTGTCCCACATGCCCGGGCCACACAGCTTGCAGAGGTCGTGCAGGCTGCAAGGGATTCTGGGTAGGAGGCGGAACTGGTAGAGCAGGCTGCGGGCCTGGGGGGACAGAGTAAGTAAATTCACAGATGAATGGCAATTTTACCAAACCTGAAGGGCCTTATTTTTACACACTTCCCTAGATGAAGCACAGCGCCCCCTGTGGTCAGTTGTGGTATTACCTTGCGCAGGACCAAGTCTCCATTCATGTGCATGGATAAGTTACTGAAGTGCTGGAGCATCTGGTCAGT
>CM040394.1:111420917-111435917 GCA_022702515.1 Ilyophis sp. 1 JC-2022 | reverse complement strand
GTTCTCCATCAGACCCACGAAGCACCAGAAGGTATCGCTCTCATCCTGCACCTCTGTCAGCAAAGGGGCCACCAGGTCCGACATGCCCTGGCAGTACCCCATATCCGGGTTAAACACCGCGTAGTTCAGCAAGATCCGCCTACCAATCAGAGACCAGCCAATCACAACCTCCCTCTCAACAGCCTACACATACCCTGGCAGTACCCCATATCCAGGTTAAACACTGCGTAGTTCAGCAAGATCCGCCTACCAATCAGAGACCGGCCAATCACAACCTCCCTCTCAGCAGCCCACACATTTATACACTTACAGGGCTTCCACCCTTCTCTTTGCCCTTGGCTAGCTGTAGTCCTGAAGCTAGCTTCCTTCACACCAGCCCAAGATACTGTCCTTCCCTCAGTGACTACTGCAAGGCAGCTGCCACCTCCAAATGCATCACAGTTACATATAAAAATACATGCCATTCTGAAACACACACAGTCCTGCTATTTCACTGAACAAAAGAAAGACCCTCCGTGTGCACAAGGGCAATCTTTCTGAGAGTGTGCGAACTACAAGAGAAATACCGAGCGACTGTTTGCAGCCTTGGAGGCAGCAGCTGCCTTCCAGTAGTTACTAGTTTTCTATAACCCAGGGCTAACTAGCAGATTAGCATGCTCTCCTAAAATGGTTTTGAGAGTTCTCAGCTAGACAACAGTGCTAGCGTGGCTACGTTAGCTAGCTCCACACTAAGGCCAGTGCAGTTCCACACAGGACACAGGTGTGAAACTGTAACCTGGGGCGTTAGCGGCTCCTTTAGCCCGAGGCTATGAGTGCTCTCTAATGCTTTTTAGCCCAGGGCTACACAAGGCATGAAATGAACCCTATTAGCAAGGGATTCAATCCAACACTCCGACAGTTTGGCCGTAAGATGGTATGACCGGCGTGCAGTGCATGTGTGCACTTAGCGGTTTGTGTGACTTTAGTGTGTTTATCCCTCACCTGGTGGATAGTCAGTATATACCTGGAAGTGTGTTTACCTGTATTGTACCTGGTGGATAGTCTATATATACCTGGAAGTGTGTTTACCTGTATTGTACCTGGTGGATAGTCTGTATATACCTGGAAGTGTGTTTACCTGTATTGTACCTGGTGGATAGTCTGTATATACCTGGAAGTGTGTTTACCTGTATTGTACCTGGTGGATAGTCTGTATATACCTGGAAGTGTGTTTACCTGTATTGTACCTGGTGGATAGTCTGTATATACCTGGAAGTGTGTTTACCTGTATTGTACCTGGTGGATAGTCTGTATATACCTGGAAGTGTGTTTACCTGTATTGTACCTGGTGGATAGTCAGTATATACCTGGAAGTGTGTTTACCTGTATTGTACCTGGTGGATAGTCTGTATATACCTGGAAGTGTGTTTACCTGTATTGTACCTGGTGGATAGTCTGTATATACCTGGAAGTGTGTTTACCTGTATTGTACCTGGTGGATAGTCTGTATATACCTGGAAGTGTGTTTACCTGTATTGTACCTGGTGGATAGTCTGTATATACCTGGAAGTGTGTTTACCTGTATTGTACCTGGTGGATAGTCTGTATATACCTGGAAGTGTGTTTACCTGTATTGTACCTGGTGGATAGTCTGTATATACCTGGAAGTGTGTTTACCTGTATTGTACCTGGTGGATAGTCTGTATATACCTGGAAGTGTGTTTACCTGTATTGTAGATACAGGACTGTACTTTAAGCAGTGTTTACCTGATGTAGTGTGCGTACCTGTAGTCTGCACAATGCTATTAGAACTAATGAAAACTGTAAGAAAGAGGGCAAAGAAAGTAGGTGACCCTGAGTCAAAGTCAAATGAAACGTCCACCCTGCTTCTAGAACTTTAATGTACTTTTAATGTCTCCTTTCTGATCTGTAGCAATGTTCCCATAATGCACTATTTTTCAACAATGTCTGCGTTTGATGTTCTATTTTTTGATGTGTGAGTCTTACGCTGCCTCTGTGCCGTCTCTGATTTAGACTTCTACACCTGGGGCTGTCGGACTGTCACTCAAACGGTGGCTCACTACGCACGCTTTTAAAGTGCAGGAGGTTACACTTGATTGCACTTCCTGCAAAAGAGGCACTCAGTAAAACGTTATTACTCAATCCGATTCAAAAATATATATTTCAAAGAAAGGTATTTAAAAAGATATATATTTTAATATCTGAAAGGGGCAACGGTACATATATAAGTTGCCCATATACTGTATTTCTAAGTGTTATTGTATCTTGATAATAGAGCATTTACTCTGTGGATTGAACCAACCTAGTATCATGCCCAAGTGTGACATGGGCCTGTTTGTTTCCAACAGAAAAAATTGTCAATTTCAAAGAGTTTTTAAACTTTTTGAGTTTTTAATGCAGTGTACACACACTATTGTATGCAATTACACTTGACATGGAAATGGCTGGATGTGCTATGCAGTATGTAGCAGTATGTATCAGGATGTATCATGATGTATCATGATGTAGCAGAATGTAGCAGAATGTAGCAGAATGTAGCAGAATGTAGCAGAATGTAGCAGAATGTAGCAGAATGTAGCAGAATGTAGCAGAATGTAGCAGAATGTAGCAGAATGTAGCAGAATGTAGCAGAATGTAGCAGAATGTAGCAGAATGTAGCAGAATGTAGCAGAATGTAGCAGAATGTAGCAGAATGTAGCAGAATGTAGCAGAATGTAGCAGAATGTAGCAGAATGTAGCAGAATGTAGCAGAATGTAGCAGAATGTAGCAGAATGTAGCAGTATGTAGCAGTATGTAGCAGTATGTAGCAGTATGTAGCAGTATGTAGCAGTATGTAGCAGTATGTAGCAGTATGTAGCAGTATGTAGCAGTATGTAGCAGTATGTAGCAGTATGTAGCAGTATGTAGCAGTATGTAGCAGTATGTAGCAGTATGTAGCAGTATGTAGCAGTATGTAGCAGTATGTAGCAGTATGTAGCAGTATGTAGCAGTATGTAGCAGTATGTAGCAGTATGTAGCAGTATGTAGCAGTATGTAGCAGTATGTAGCAGTATGTAGCAGTATGTAGCAGTATGTAGCAGTATGTAGCAGTATGTAGCAGTATGTAGCAGTATGTAGCAGTATGTATCAGGATGTATCAGGATGTATCAGGATGTAGCAGTATGTAGCAGTATGTATCAGTATGTAGCAGTATGTATCAGGATGTAGCAGTATGTAGCAGTATATAGCAGGATGTAGCAGTATGTATCAGGATGTATCAGGATGTAGCAGGATGTAGCAGTATGTATCAGGATGTAGCAGTATGTAGCAGGATGTAGCAGTATATAGCAGGATGTAGCAGTATGTAGCAGGATGTAGCAGTATATAGCAGTATATAGCAGGATGTAGCAGGATGTAGCAGGGTGTAGCAGTATATAGCAGGATGTAGCTTGCAAGATTGGGGCACAGCACAGGACTCTGGATGCTCAAATAGTTTAAATTAACAACAAGTATGCACTTTCCCTAACATTACTCCAAATCTTATCTTGGCGGATAGGCGCAGCACAATGAACTCAAATGATTGTTGAAGGCAGGACATCTGGGCATTTCTGTGTTGAGTGTAAATGCACACAACAGACAGCGATAGACAGAGAGACAGGCAGAAACACAGACAGACAGCGATAGACAGACAGAGAGACAGGCAGAGAGACAGACTGTGAATAATAGACAGACAGAGAGACAGGTAGAGAGACAGACAGCGATAGACAGGCAGAGAGACAGACAGCGATAGACAGAGAGACAGGCAGAGAGACAGACAGCGATAGACAGAGAGACAGGCAGAGAGACAGACAGCGATAGACAGAGAGACAGGCAGAGAGACAGACAGCGATAGACAGGCAGAGACAGGCAGAGAGACAGACAGCGATAGACAGACAGAGAGACAGGCAGAGAGACAGACAGCGACAGACAGAGAGACAGGCAGAGAGACAGAGCGATAGACAGACAGACAGAGAGACAGACAGGAAGCAGGGCTCAAACCTCATTATCTCCACGTTTGGGTTGTTCTCCCCCCTGAAGAAGAGGTTGCTGCGGTCCGTGCGCACCACGTCCTTATCCACGGTGAACTGGACCTTTCTCCAGAACTCACTGTGTTCCTCTGGACTCATAGCCAACCTGAGAGCAGCACACAGGAGGGGGGGTGAGCGGATGGCCTTAAAACATGGCGTCCCTGCTGATCCCAGATCAGATGTGTCCTGCACACAAATCTGGAATGTATTCATAAACTGATCCCAGTTCAGCACTCCTGCTCCGTGATGTTTATGAATATCAGACCTGGGCTCTAGTGCTCGTTGGTCGTGAGAACTTAGCATTCGTACAAATATGTAATTATAAAAAAACTTTTTTTCATATGTAAAAACAATTTTAAAAAACAAACAACATTTGAACAAAGTGTATAAGAAAATGAAACCATGTATAACAAATGAAAGCATTTTGTATCTTGCTGGTTGGCAATTTTACTAATTGTGGTAACTAACAGTAAGCATGTGAAATACTGTATGGTTAGAATACTGTATGGTTAGAATAGAATACTGTATGGTTAGAATACTGTGCAGATATAATAGAATACTGTACGGTTAGAATACTGTGCAGATATAATAGAATACTGTACGGTTAGAATACTGTATGGTTAGAATAGAATACTGTACGGTTAGAGTACTGTATGGTTAGAATAGAATACTGTACGGTTAGAGTACTGTATGGTTAGAATAGAATACTGTACGGTGAGAGTACTGTGCAGTTAGAATAATGTGCGGGTAGAGTACTGTATGGTTAGAATAGAATAATGTGCGGGTAGAGTACTGCATGGTTAGAATAGAATAAGGTGCGGGTAGAATACTGCATGGTTAGAATAGAATAATGTGCGGGTAGAGTACTGTATGGTTAGAATAGAATAATGTGCGGGTAGAGTACTGTATGGTTAGAATAGAATACTGTGCGGGTAGAGTACTGTATGGTTAGAATAATGTGCGGGTAGAGTACTGTATGGTTAGAATAATGTGCGGGTAGAGTACTGTATGGTTAGAATAATGTGCGGGTAGAGTACTGTATGGTTAGAATAGAATAATGTGCGGGTATAATCAGCGCGTAGAGTACTGTATGGTTAGAATAATGTGCGGGTAGAGTACTGTATGGTTAGAATAATGTGCGGGTAGAGTACTGTATGGTTAGAATAATGTGCGGGTAGAGTACTGTATGGTTAGAATAATGTGCGGGTAGAGTACTGTATGGTTAGAATAATGTGCGGGTAGAGTACTGTATGGTTAGAATAATGTGCGGGTAGAGTACTGTATGGTTAGAATAATGTGCGGGTAGAGTACTGTATGGTTAGAATAATGTGCGGGTAGAGTACTGTATGGTTAGAATAATGTGCGGGTAGGTCTTTTTCCCGTCATTGACTCACAGCTGAGGAACCGCTCCTGTGTGTGGGCCCATGATTCCACACATACTGCAGGGGAAGGTGGAAATTTGCAACGGATAATAAGTGACAATTTAATTTCTCTTTTCCTATGATTACGTACCATTTACAAATTAAAGAGAAACCACTAATTAACTGTAAAAATCCCTCAATCTGTCCTGGAGCTCTAACTGTATTACTCTCACTGAGACCGTCAATACCATTCATATTTGGCTTTAACTCTGACACAGGAATAAATAGCCTTTTTCCCCAGAACATTTTTAATTAACACTTAACATGATTTTTTTGATCATGTTATTGCAGAACAAATATGAAAGATTTAATTTAAATTGTGAGAGACAGAGTTGAAGCAGAATGGGGAATGAAACCAGCTCCACTGAGAGGACTAGTCTTTCCGGTCTAACATTGCGCTAATCCGTCCGGACGGGCAGGCGTGGAACCAGCTGGGCCTGATGTAACTGGGGCCTGATGTAACGGGGGCCTTAAGCGGCCGCGGGGAGTTTAGACCCCTCCCTGACACGGGCTCCACACAGCTGGTCTCACCGTCGCTCCAGGACCTATCCACCACAGGGAGACCTAAGCAGCCCTGTTTGTTTTGCTAAGCGTCGCGAGGAAAAACATTGCGCCTGATGCAATCCCACGCAACCGCGTAGTTACTGTGACCGTGACGCGCGGGTCTCCTGGCGCCTGTGCTTTTGCCAGCCTGCCCGGCCCTGGGGAACAGGCTGGCAAACAGGCCTCGGCTACCCGCCAACGAGACCTGCCACGAGGAACCCATCCCTTTTTACCGCCATTAAAACAGAAACAAACTCCTCAACGGCCAACTGAATCAAACGACTCTTTTCTCTTTCTCTCTGTTTTATGGACCACAGGCATTCTTATTTACCTTTAACTTTTGAGTAAGAGCCAGTAAAAGCAGAATCACTTTTTTTACTTGTGTATGTACAGCCATTTTGTAGAGGTGGAACATTCTCAGAAACATCCAGTAGTATCAGTCGGGCTGAACCACTGAGACCCTCGTGACACTGAGATAATGTATGCGCTACTGCAGAACCAACACTAGTATTAAAGTATTAGATTCTACATTATTAATCACAAAGTGTGTTCATGTTAAAAGTTTGTTATAGTTTGTTTGCACCCCCTCTCCCCCCTCCCTTATGGTGTGTTTTTGCTAGCAAAAAAAGGTGAGTTTTAAAGTTAAATGTTTTTTTTATAAAGTCCGTCTATGAAATAATAAAAGCCATTTCTCAATAGCTATTCAGGTTTTTCCCATTTCATACAAAGTAAACATTGCAAATCTGTGACACACAATATAATACGTTAAAATACAAAACATATCTATAAACATAACTAATGGAAACAGGCATAGCTGCAAACATGCACACAAAACTATTATGGAAAAAGAATACTGATAACAGCCTGTCATTGTCTGATACCTGATACTGCCACAGTTCACCACAGAACTTTCCGTTCAACAGAGACAGTTTTTATGATGCCTTTGTTTCAGATGAAAATGATATGACACGATTCGCTCTTACGAGTTCGTACCCCAGGGAGCCCTTCCCCCAAACAATTTATAAAATAACAAGAGTAATTTGTATTGACTGCTGCAGGTCATAAATTTGCAATGCCAACACATGCTGTGTGGATGTAGATGAGCAACATTCTGTAAAGATCACAGACACACTTTGATAAACTCACAGCAACATTCTGTAAAGATCACAGACACACTTGGTAAACTCACAGCAACATTCTGTAAAGATCACAGACACACTTGGTAAACTCACAGCAACATTCTGTAAAGATCACAGACACACTTGGTAAACTCACAGCAACATTCTGTAAAGATCACAGACACACTCTGTAAACTCATAGCAACATTCTGTAAAGATCACAGACACACTTGGTAAACTCACAGCAACATTCTGTCAAGATCACAGACACACTTGGTAAACTCACAGCAACATTCTGTAAAGATCAGACACACTTGGTAAACTCACAGCAACATTCTGTAAAGATCACAGACACACTTGGTAAACTCACAGCAACATTCTGTAAAGATCACAGACACACTCTGTAAACTCATAGCAACATTCTGTAAAGATCACAGACACACTTGATAAACCCACAGCAACATTCTGTAAAGATCACAGACACACTTGGTAAACTCATAGCAACATTCTGTCAAGATCACAGACACACTTGGTAAACTCACAGCAACATTCTGTAAAGATCACAGACACACTTGGTAAACTCACAGCAACATTCTGTAAAGATCACAGACACACTTGGTAAACTCACAGCAACATTCTGTAAAGATCACAGACACACTCTGTAAACTCATAGCAACATTCTGTAAAGATCACAGACACACTTGATAAACCCACAGCAACATTCTGTAAAGATCACAGACACACTTGGTAAACTCATAGCAACATTCTGTCAAGATCACAGACACACTCTGTAAACTCATAGCAACATTCTGTAAAGATCACAGACACACTCTGTAAACTCATAGCAACATTCTGTAAAGATCACAGACACCGAAATATCCCAGACACACAGCAGTTGAAGCGGGTAAGAATTTAAACATGAGCCATAACAGACAGACACCTTGAGGGGATGGGAGGGAGTAAAATGCGGACGGACAGAAAAGGGTTTGAAATGACAAGTGGAAAAACTGAAATGAAGAAAGAGGAGGTGTGGCCCTATAACCTTACAGGAAACCTAACATTGGCTAAGAAATAACATCATGTCATCTTCTGAGCCCTAAAGTGGATACAGTATGTGGATTAAATTACTGGCCCAAATCCAGAAGAGAACTGCAACAGGACATACATGCTACAGGCCATCAGGGTCTGATGTCAGCCTACCGTAGACTCCTAGTCCAATATCTATATCATCCCGTGTGGAAAGGGCTACATAAACAATCAGCCATGTTAAATGTCCCCTATAAACTGGGAAAGAGCACCAGGAAGAAAAAAATTAGAGTAAAAATGAGCCGACTGGACGCTGGATGCTGTAAACAGGTAACACTGTTGAGGGACTTGGGGAATGTGATGAGTAAGAGACCGCTTTTATTTTCATATTCTCTGCCATTCAGACGGGTGGAGAGACAGAGAAGGGATCAGAGCTGAAAAGGTGTCTTGGTGGGGATATATGAGGCCTCCATGTCTGCTTGGGAGAGGGGGCTCGCATAGAGTATTAACCTCCTTACATACTTTCACACGGCTCGCCATATCTGAGTTAAATTCTCATCTAAAAAAAGGCCCAAACCCCTCTCAATAAAGTGTGGCCTTTCAAAGACTGCCTCAATTTTATTACAATGGGATATTTTGAAGAGGTATGTGCTTGGAGCAGATCTTTGACAGCGGAAAACTCAGCAGGATGCCGATGTGGGTTATTTTCAACGTGCAGCCCACACACATTCCAAAACCAAAGAACGTCAGCTGAATAAAAGGTCTCGGCAGAGGACAAATAACACCGTTATGAAAAGGGTCAAGTACTAAGGAGGAAAGTACTAAGCTGATAATAAAAGCAACACAGAAAGTAAACAGAGATGACCCAACCTGTAAAGTGCCCTGCAGAACTAAAAAATAATGAAGAGCTGCCAAAAGACTCTTTGAAAAGCTGATTATCCAAAAAAGAACTAACCTAAATAGCTTTTTCAATACTCTAGTAAAAAAATTGTAAGAGGAATGTTAGAAAAGAGGGTTTGTTTTTAAATAGAGAGAGAGTGAGAGGAGACGCTCCGTACCTCCTGTGCTGGATCTCCTGGTACTCGCTGCGTTTCTGCAATCTCCAGGCCTCTCTCTCTTCAGACGTGAAGTCACAGCTGTAGTACTGAAGCAGGAAGGGCCACACCTCCCCACGGATCGCCGGGTCGATACCCCCAAAGAAGATAGCCTGGCAGGAGCAGAGATGCCTTCAGCATGTGCGTGCGTGCGTGCGTGCGTGCGTGCGTGCGTGCGTGCGTGCGTGCGTGCGTGCGTGCGTGCGTGGCAGCTCTCTCTCACCTTGCGCAGTTTGTACTCCTCCTCCACCTGCCCGCTGTGGTTGAGGTGTCGCAGCCAGGTGGCGACGTCGAGCCGGCGGTACAGCCGCTCCTCAGGGTGGGTCTCTGCAGATGGCAGCGTGGGCCGGCGGATAGAGAACTGCATACAGGACTTCTCCTCCGAAACCTGGGAGAGAGAAAGAGGGAGAGAGAGAGAGAGAGAGAGGAGAGAATGGGGAGATGGAGGGAGAGAGGGGTTGGGAAGTGAGAGAGATAGAGAGAGGAGAGGGGGAATGGGGAGAGGGAGAGAGAGGGGGAGGAACAGCAGGAGTTAACGGTGTGGTGATCGGCGGGGGCAATAAGTGCAGCTGAGACCAGTACTGGGACAAGGAGGGTAAGTATGGAGTGGGGATGAAGTAACTATACTGTGGGATGGGTATTGGGGTATGGGGGATTAGTGTGGGATGAGTAATGTTGGAGGGGATCAGTGTGGTTATGGGGAATCAGTGTCGGATCAGTATTGTGGTTATGGGGGATTAGTGTCGGATCAGTGTTGTGGTATTGGGGGATCAGTGGCGGATCAGTGTTGTGGTATTGGGGGATCAGTGTCGGATCAGTGTTGTGGTTATGGGGGATGGGTTTGACCCATCCCTTCTGAGACTTGCAGCGAATATTATTGCTGATCCACTAACGTACATTTTAAATTTGTCATTGGAGCAAAACATTATCCCTGAAACTTGGAAAACAGCTTTAGTTCAGCCTTTGCTGAAAGGGGGTGATCCAGCTCAATTGGATATTTATCACCCCATCTCAAAACTCTCTGTCCTGGCTAAAGTCTTTGAGGCCATGATTAGTGATCAATTGAAGGAGTCTTTGAACAGCAATGGCGTTTTGAATAATTTTCAGTCTGGTTTCCGTAAAAAGCAAAGCTACCGTCAAACATCACCAATGACATCATCAATGACATCATCAATGTTCTTGACTGTAGAAAGTCCTGTGCAGCTCTCTTCATCGACTTATCAAAAGCTTTTGATCCGGTTGATCATACCATCTTATTGAACCGTTTGAGCTCCATTGGATTGTCTGATAGGGCAGTGGGCTGGTTCAGAAATGATTTAGATGATAGATCACAGTGTGTACTTTCTGAGTTTTCTGTCGTCGAAGGTTATTGTTAAAGCCGGGGTTCCTCAGGGTTCCATTCTTGGGCCCTTGTTATTTACTTTATATATGAAAGAGAACCTGTAATAATGTTCATGACGCAGAGAAGAATTTATATGCAGAAGATACTATAATTTATTGCACCGCTCCATTTCCCGCAGAAGCACTCTCAAAGTTGCAGAAAGCATTTGTGTCATTAAAACAAAATCTTAATCAGTTGAAATTAGTCCTGAATGACAAAAAGCTTTTTTCAAAAAGTGCAACGAGGAGGATGTCACTCCCATAAATTTGCACCCAACAAGGCTAAGCAATATAAATGGTGTCATCATATAAGTATCTGGGCTTTTTGTTGGATTTAAACTTCATATTCAACAACTGATGAAGAAGCTGAATATGGTTATGGGGGAACAGTAAGGGGATTTATGGGGGAACAGTAAGGGGTTACGGGGGAACAGTAAGGGGATTTATGGGGGAACAGTAAGGGGTTACGGGGGAACAGTAAGGGGATTTATGGGGGAACAGTAAGGGGTTACGGGGGGAGAGTAAGGGGTTACGGGGGAACAGTAAGGAGTTACAGGGGGACAGTAAGGGGTTACGGGGGAACAGTAAGGGGTTACGGGGGAACAGTAAGGGGTTACGGGGGAACAGTAAGGTGTTACGGGGGAACAGTAAGGAGTTATGGGGGAACAGTAAGGGGTGTTGGGGCTCCAGACCTGGTCTTTGAGCTGGGTTTCCCGGCAGTACTTCCACTGTTGGAACACCTCAGCCAGCTTGTCCAGGCCGGTGTGGTGGAAGTGCAGGATCTTGTACTGACTCTCCCTGCTGGCGATCACCAGCTGCCCGCTGGTACAGGCCTCATCGCTGCCAGCACACAGTGAGAGCCTGTTAACATTTAGCCTACTTAACAACGTTCTCATCCAGTGTACTCAACTAGCTCTATAGTATAGAAGGTCGTTGACTAATGAGTCCTGTGTACTAGAATACTGTGTATACTGCTCATTGCATACTGTTTAGTGGCATGCAGTATGTGAAAAATATCCTCCACACTCAGTGAAAACCCCAGAAATAAGCTTATCATTCTGGGTTTCTAAGTACACTACATTTAGAGAACATTTCACCTACTTAACAACTTTCTCATCCAGTGTAGTCAACAAGCATACTTAATAGTATAGAAGGGCGTTGATTCAGAAACGGACAAAAGCTCTCTCACCTGAAGAAGAGGCGGAGGGATCTCATGTGACCCAGGTCAACTCGGAACACTCCGCACAGCTGCTCCAGAGCCATCACCTTCTGGTGCTCCTCCCACCGTACCCCCTGTGATTGGCTGTTCTCCGATGGGGCGTGGCTGTCCAGGCTGGAGGCGGAGCTGGCTGAATGGGTCATGGACTCATCGCACATGTCCCTAGATGGGGAAACAGTCGAAGGGTCACACTCCAGCCCTCTCTCTCAATCTCTCTCTTTCCCTCCATCTCTCTCTCTCTCTTACCTTTTATATGTGGCTTTAGCATGTACTCGACGGATGCCCGTTCGACCAGCGGGGGGGTCGCTAAAGACGAAGAGTGATGAAACGCAGACCCCCCCCCCATACCCTGGGCACCGCAATCGACAATTCTGCATTGCCCTACAGAGCTACTGGACTCAGACAGGCATTGGCACAGTCTGGATTCCATCCGAGACCCGGAATTTGCAATCTAATCCACCATCCAATTACTGAAGGGAATATTCTAACCCTGTACTTTCTCAGGACCCTAGTATGACAGCTAGTTTTTTTAGCCGTAAGCTCAACGTCAACGGTCCCCAGTCAGCTGCAGCAGCCAATCACAAGCATTCACTCACCTCCATTTCACTCAGCACAAAACAATGTGCACTCAATATGTATGCAATCTCAGCCCCCTTATTAAAAAAAGGGCATAGGCAATGATCAGCAAGAAGATTGATACTTAAATTATTATTGGGTGAAAAGAAGACTCCGCCCCCTACATATCTCTATTAATATGATGAACGAGTATGACCGTTCTGCTTGAACAGGAGGATAATAAAGGGTTTAACCGCTCTATTCAGGAAACTTGTTCTCCATGTCCTCCAAATTCATCACCAGGGCGGCCAGGAGATGCAAAGAAGCCCCTGGAACATTCAGGACCAGCGTGCATTCAGGCAGACCGTAAGGGTGAGTGTGGAGTCAAAGACGTGTAAAGATGTGTGTTCGGTGTGAGACGGTAACGGCACGCGCTCGGGTTGACATGCCAAGGCCGAGTGTGTGGCGTTAAGCTGCGTGCGTCTCAGCTCGGTGGGGTGAGAGAGAGGGTGTGGATCTGCGGTCCCTGGCTGGGTGAGTCACCACGTAACCCCCCCGCCACCCTCCCCCCCAAAGGGCCCGGGCACAAACGTCATGGAGAGGCCCTGGGGCCAGGCTATGAGCGGCTCAGGGAGGACCCAGTCCCAGCGCAGAACTGTCTATCCTGCCAGTTTATTAAAGGGGCAGCCAGTCCTGGACACTGAGAGATGCTGCTGGTTCCCAGAGTTCATCCCTTGGTCAATTGAAGCAGCTGATGACACAGTTGACTCAACTCCCCTGATTTCTTGGTTCTAAAATGCTTGCTGATTTTGGTGACATTTTAATTTTTTTTTAAATGATTAGTTTACGAAATCCATCCATCAATCCACTATCTAACCCGGTTGTTCCTGGTCAGGGTCGCGGGGGGGCTGGAGCCTATCCCAACATGCATTGGGTGAGAGGCAGGAATACACCCAGGACAGGTCGCCAATCCATCGTAAGGCACACCATTCACTCACACACTCATACATATGGGCAAGACTCTCCAATTAGCCTGACCTGCACGTCTTTGGACTGTGGGAGGAAACCCACACGGACACGGGGAGAACATGCAAACTCCACACAGAAAGGCCTTTGGTCAGGAATGAGGAGTTATACATGCAAAGGTACAAAATGAGAAGAACTCAGTTGAGAATCATTTGTATTTGTATTAAATATTTTTTTGTTTTGTTTGTCTTTTTAAGGTGCACTATACAGGATTGTTGGCTTTGCTGCGGTCCTGTGTTTACAATCAAAGAAGTTCCCTCCTCCGTCCTCAACCCCGCCCACTCACCTCAACCCCGCCCACTCACGCCCGCTGAGGACAAGAAACGCCCTTGATTGCAGCAAACAAAATGTCAACCAAAGAGGTGATGTGATCACAGATATATTGAAAATAACATTCCTAATGACACGCATTGTTCTATATGAACGGTAACCGTAACTAGGCAGTGTTATAACGATCTTTACACTATAAGTGCACCTTGTTACTGCTGCTCCCTACTGCATTTGTGCTGTGGTACCTTCAACTGATCCAGAACGCAGCTGCCCGGCTTGTGTTCAACCTCCCGAAATACTCACATGTCACCCCCCTGTTGAGGTCACTCCACTGGCTGCCAGTTGCAGCTAGGATCAGGTTCAAAGTTCTGACCCTGGCCCACACTGCAGCTAATAGGACAGGCCCCGTCTACCTGCAGGACCTGATCCAGACCTATGTTCCTGCTCGACCGCTTCGCTCTTCTACAGCAGGGCGCCTCGCACTTCCCCCCATCCGTGTCAATGGCGCCCGCTCCTCCCGACCGCGGAGCTTTTCCACCCTAGCTCCCCAGTGGTGGAACGAACTTCCCATTCCCCTACGCTCAATACCAACCCTGCCTGCTTTCCGTCGTGGCCTGAAAACACACCTTTTCAGGCTCCACCTGGACTAATACTTATCTAGGACCTCATGGTATGTCTTCTTGTTGAACTGTGTACTCAAGTTTATACTATTTAGAATAGCATTGTAGTAGAGATGATTTACCCAGTTCACTGTGAACTGCACTGTGTTCGTTACTAGGGATAGCTGATACTGTATGGGAAGAATGTGCTTTCTTATCTGTTGTGTAGTTACTTCGATGACCTTTCTATATGCACTTACTGTACGTCGCTTTGGATAAAAGCGTCTGCTAAATGACTGTAATGTAATGTAATGTATCTTGTGCTGTTTTTCCTTGTTCAGTAATTAGCTATTCTGAACATTCATTTAGAACAGGGAGGTAAAGACAGAATCGTGTGTTATATTAGTTACATTAGCAGCTACATTAGCAGTTACATTAGCAGCTACATTAGCAGCTACATTAGCAGTTACATTAGCAGCTATATTAGCAGTTACATTAGCAGCTACATTAGCAGCTACATTAGCAGGTCATATCTGGTCTATTATTGCTAGCTAACACCCTTGTAAAGTTAATTACTTTTTCATGAAGTTATTTGTATACAAGTATTATTTATTTTCTCGGCCATCTAGCTACCCAACGTAGCCTAGCTAGCTGGATAGCTAGAGGTAACTTTACAGGCCCAACAGAAAATTCGCCAACTCT